>CM069316.1:29727500-30290000 GCA_035609425.1 Epinephelus awoara | reverse complement strand
CATCCAGTATAGTAACTATTGCTGAGTGGCATGTAATCGAGTAAAAAAAAATCAAAAGTAATCAAATAATGATCTGATAGCGAGGGATTCTGTGGAAAGACTGTTAGGTTATCAATTTCAGTTTCATCTGTCAGAACTAGATCGAGGGTATGGTTAAAACAGTGAGTGGGTTCATGTACACCCTGACTGAAGCCAATAGAGTCTAATAATGAGATAAACGCGGTAGCCAGGGAGTCATTGTCAATGTCGACATGAATGTTAAAATCGCCTACAATAAAAACTTTTCTGATTTAAGAACTAAACTTAATAAAAACTCTGAGAATTCAGAAACAAATTCAGAATACGGGCCAGGAGCACAGTACACTATAACGAATAAAAGTGGCTGCCTGTGAGGTTTTGGTGACGTGTGCGCACTGTCCGTCGGTCAGCCAAACTTCAGCTTACACCGGCTGTGCTCCGCCTGCGCTGACAGTAGACCTGGTTTCGTATGGAGAAGCTGTATAGGTTCAAAAAAGGCCAATGTTTGGTCCCTCCATTTATTTCCTGTGGGACAGCTTTCGAAGATCATCAAGAGGTTCTGTGGCACGTCACCTTTAAGAGCCCATAAAATCCAAACTGTTCGAGTAACAAAGACAAAGTTATTCAGAAGTTTTGTTAAGCAGGGTTTGAGCTGTCATGTGTGCCAGTCTGAAGCTGATATGATAAACGGTCTAGGAGGAGATATTTTTTGAAAAAGAGCATTTTTGAGGCAAAATCTTACTTTGAAAGGGCAAATAGCTCATTTCCTGTTGGATTTAGGTCAGGGTTGTTGGCACATGATTTGTAGGTCTTGATGAGAAGAACAAGCCAGTTTTGGTTTAATCTTTCTAGGACATTCCTACGGGCCGCAGCAGCCATTTTAGTGTGCCTAGGTGGCGCTAGAGAGCCCATTTTGGCACTGTAGGGGTTAGTTATGTCATTTTATCACATTTTACGCCAGTCCTGACATGCAGGCCAGTTTTGGTGAGGATTTGAGCATGTTTAGGGGGGCAAATTTGGCCTCAAAGAGGCGACGGGAGAATAAATAAAGAAACAACAAACGCACCTAAAACAATAGGGTCCTCGCCCTTCAGCCAAGGTCCCTAATAATTTCACAACCCCACTTGGAGAATATTTCATTTTTTAAGAATACTATTCTGGTTGAGGGGGCATCATACAGAGTAAAGGGGGCAATCCACCGTTTCTCAGTGAAATGTTTGTCAGAGAATCCTGATCCCTTCACACTTGACTGCAAGTTGCCCCAGCCCATGCTGGAGGTCACAGTGTAGTCACTGGGGCTCCCTTCTGGAGCCAGATCTGGGGGGAATGGCTCTCTAGCAAGTGTCTGCTGACTGGGCCTTGGGCCATGTGGCCCTGTCGGGCTCAGCCCAAATGAATGACATGGAGCCACTGGCCAGGTCCCAGTCAGAGACAGGGACCTGGCCGTTTTAAGAATACCTGAAGACACAACTGCAGCAGTAAAAATGGTTAAGAAACAAGTAGGCTGCAGCAATTGTCAAGAATTACCAGAAAATAGACAATTACACTGACAAATATAGAACAAAGTATATGAAGTATGAAGTTGATCTGTTTTTAAAATGAAAAGAGCTGCACAGTGTTGAAGCTCAGTGGTTTGAAAAATGCAAAGCAAAGCCAGAGAAACAGCGGTCAATGTCTTCTGGGTTAATAAACCCCTGATGCACAAAAGATAGATCCAAACTAACCCGCTGCCAGTGGGCATTTCATCTCGGGAGGATAGTGATGTCATACAGCTGACACTCTTCAAGTAGGCTCTTAAATGAACTTCTCTCAGAGCAATGTCCATGTAAGCTCCCCATCTTTGTTTCCACATTTCTGACGTTCATCTGTATGATTATCTCAACTGCAGTCTGCAAGAGAAGCAAAATGATGCCCAATTGACTAATTTATTGAGTGAGTGATCTACCTTGAAGTCAGTGCACAGCCATTTGAATATTGTGAATATACTGTGCTGTGTAGTTTGTGACCTGTCAATTATTGATTTTTGGTGGGCTGTCAAAGATTGTAAAAACACAGTCATCAGTGTGCTATCAATGTAACCCTGGCATTATAAAATCTGCTGGGATACAGTGTTCTGCATTTGTCAAAAGGCGAGATTTCAGCACACAGCTAAGGTTTTGATTTGGATATTTTCAAGGTATTTTAAAAGATAAAGGAGGCCAGATGATAAGAGGGAACAAGTAAAGTATCTGCAATCAATGTACAAAACATTCTTGGAACCCATTGGCTGTATTCGGCATCTGACTTCCGGCAGACAGCGATACAGCCTCTGGGGGCAGACCCCCAATTTTTTGGCACTCTGGTTTGATTTGGGCGGAGAAGGCGGATTTCCGTTTCCAACTTCCGTTTATATATAAGTAAATATGACTGTCTGCCCATTGCAATGGACTGGAGTTTGCAGTGATGCCAATTATGTTCCGCCTCGATAGTTCACTGCACGGAGCGTTTAACCTGGCAACAACTGCAGCCGGCTCAAACGTGATTGATCAATATCACGTGGACTACAAACAGCCTAGCACCGGAAACCAGGGCGCTTCCGCTCTTCTTCCGGAGGCAAGATCTCCGGGGTTTGCCTAGAGAGTATGTACAAAATAATGATTTTCCATACCATAGCATTTGAACAGCGAATCATTCCCTTACTGTTGTACATGGTGAAGTACATTTGAACGGTGATGCATTCACTTATTGTTGTACATAGTAAAGTACCTTCAGTCAGTACAGACTGAACTGATTCAAATCGGTAAAGTGTTAGTGATTTCCCCCTCTACAGTGAATGAAAGTGTTCTACCAGCTCAGAACAAATAAAAAACCTCCTAGTTTTATCAAAGACATAACAGTGTTGTTCTGACTGACTAGGAGGTGGACGGGAATTCAGCTCTTTATACTGTATATATGGAGCAGTCAGTTTAAAGGCACATGTTGCCAAGTCTAATTCAGCATAATGAAACAGCTCTTCAGTAAGCTCAGGGTGATATTCAGATGTGCTGCTGTAGTGCAGGGATGCATGGGACTGCTGGCCATGTAGAAGGCATGATGAAATGGAGCCAGATAGTAGAGCAGACTGTTTACCATTTGTGGTGTTCAAAACATTTTGTCCAAAGTGGAAGATGGAGACATTAAAATGCAGAGGGATTTGTTTATGCCTCGTCACTTTCACATTGACAGCTGATGAGTGAGCACACACATATACAGAGATGGAGAGGCAGGTAAGCCATGAATTCATCTTTCTATCTACTTGTTTTTCTGTCTGCCTCCCATCACCACTGAGCTCAGAGTGTAGAATTGTAGCTTCCTCAACCAAGAAGTGAGCTACTGTTTGCAACCTCACCTTTGTGACACTGTTAGAGGGAATCTCTATGCTTCTTCCTACATCATGTACACCTCCCTCTGACCTCATCTCACCTCTCTCTGAC
The DNA here is from genome assembly GCA_035609425.1 of Epinephelus awoara. Taxonomy (NCBI): domain Eukaryota; kingdom Metazoa; phylum Chordata; class Actinopteri; order Perciformes; family Serranidae; genus Epinephelus; species Epinephelus awoara. The sequence continues at coordinate 30,286,530 of CM069316.1, read as the reverse complement.
CTCATCCCACCTTCAGTTGACACTGTGAAATATCTCCCTCTCCTCCTGCTCTTCTGCTCAGCCCGAGCATAGGATTCAGCTGAATCTCTTTAGATCAAGTGTATGATGATTACACATACATACACGTATGCAAACATGCAGTAGGTTAGAGAATCACGAGTCACGATACAGTATTATCACGATACTTAAGCCACAATACAATGTTATCACAATACTAAAGTCATGATACAATATTTATACAATTTTAAACATGCTGTGATATGCTGAGTGTTGTATATAACAATATATTGTGATTTATTACCTTTTTTTACTAAATCATTTCCCTGAAGGAAAACTTTATCAACATTTGTTTTATCCAAGAAGATAAAAGGTTTGCAGTCTGTCCATCTCACTTCAATCATTTGTATTGCAGCAAATCGTATGTAGTGTACTGAAAAAGCAATTGATTTTATTATTGTAATAGTCCACCAAAAGATAAATTTGTACTTGTAATATTAGTAGCTGATATGATTAAAAAGTCGATATTTGGATATGGTATTGCCTCCCAAAAATATTGCAATACTATGATGCATTGATTTTACTCTCAACCCTAATATGCAGTAGATTATGCTAGAATGCATGCAATGCGTTATTAGTCATGTCACTGTTACCCCAATTACACTCAGCTATCATATGAGATCAAAAAGGCCCCCGAGATAGTCTTAGAGATTGATCGAATTCTGATTAATCAAGTCAGTTCAGCGGGAGGTTTGGCATGCATTCTAATGGGGACATCCATTTGGGCCGGTTGTCATTCAGAAGACAGAGCAGCAGCAGAGCATCCACTTATCAGAACATCAGCAGTTTGATCCCTGGCTCCTTCAGTCTGCAGGGACTTGGCCACCAGTGTGTGAATGTGTGTGAATGGGGGAATGTGACATGCAGTGTTAGAGCAATTTTAGTGGTTGGAAGACTAGAAAGGTGCAGGTCCAATCTAACTATATGGTTAATTGGCTTGGACTTGTATAGCATCCTTCAGGTCTTCCAACCACTCACAGTGCTTTTACACTGAATGTCACATTCACCAATTCATTAAAACACTGGTGGCTGAGGCTACCATATAAGGTGCCACCTACTAATCAGTTTAATCAGATGTACACACAGGTAAAATAGCCATCAGGAGTAATTTTGGGTTCATTATCTTGCTCAAGGATACTTCCACATGCGGACTGGAGGAAACGGGGATCGAACTGCCAATCTTCCATAAGTGGATGACCCACTCAACCTCTGAGCCACAGCCAACACATTCTCACTCCGCCCACGTCAGATACCGTTTGGTCATGGATTTTCCACATTGAGATATGACGTGTAAGGTACCATGGGTACATTCGTCGTTGACATTGTCTGACTCTGAAGAAGATGCAGTAGCGTTGAAACATCAGTTTGTTTGTACCTTATTAAAAGCTCTGCAATTTTATCGAGTGCTCCAGCCTCCTTTCATTTGGGTTCAGTCAGTTTTTTGAAGTGGCCCACTTGATTTAGTGTCTACTGTTGTGCGACGCCATGTAAACTTAAGCTTGTTACATGCATTGCCTTTTTTCAGAATACACTTCTGTTTTCAAAGGAAATGTACAGTTTGCGTACAGTCTCTTTAAAAAAAATTCACTATGTCGGTACATCACATCAATCAAGTTGACATTTTTTGCCTTCAACAACACACTAGGTTACGTTTAGCCGACACACGCACGTGGTTGGGTTTAGGGAACAAAAGCATGTGGTTGGGTTTAAGAAAAAAGAACAGGGTTTGGCTTAACATCCATACAGGAAGCAAACAGCAGCCCCCCACATGAAAATCGGTTGTTGAATCCCACCTGCCATACTCAGACTTTTGCCCCCTTAACTAATGTTAATGCCTGGCTGCGTTTCCGCAGCCACGAATCATGCCAATGTGAAAGGACAGCTTTTTTGGTTACTGTCTGACACCGGAAGTCACTGACCAAGCGCTGGTGTTCGATGACTTCAGAATGAGACTGAGTTGCCACAGCTGATGTTGAAGTGACACAAATGCGTCTGGCTCTCATGGGTATCTCAAGTCAGAAAGCCAGGGGGATTACATCGTTCATATATTTCCTGTAATACTGTGAGATGAGGTGGCACTGAAATGACAGAAAGATTGGCTCTCTTTTACCCTGTTACATTAAAGGATAAGTCTGGTAATAATAGGAATAATAATAATAATTATTATTATCATTATTAAATAGGGTTCAGGCTGTAATAGACTTTGCTACCTGCATGCAATTCATGTTACATACTGCTGTATTCTGCAAGGAAACCCAAATTGAACGAAATAATGCTGTCATCCATCTAAAAACTGCCCGCATGACCATCATCACCATGAAGCACAGCACCTTAATCTCTCCTTTAGTTTGTGATTGAGGACAGCACCCACTCAATGCTTATTGTGGAGGTAATTATTTTCTTCCCTTCCCCTCATTTGTTATGTCATCCCTCACTCCTCTCCTTCACCGGTTTGTCCCTGCAACCCAAGCCACTATTTCACCACTTTAATTAGACAGTGGTTTAATGAAGATGTCCAGCCAATATGATGACGTAATCAGCTATGCGTTACACAAGGAAAGTAGAAAAAGTACTTTCCTGGCCCATGCATAGCTGAGGGGAGACAGAGGGAACCAGAGCTTAATGTTGAATAAAGAAAGGAAGGTCTGAATCCTGCCGATGCCCCCAGAAAAGGCTGCAGCACAGGCTGTAGAGAGATACATCCACATTACCATTGTCAGCAGTTTGTTCCAAAAAACCTTTATTTTCATTACTGTTACAAGCTGTCAAATTTCTGATCCTTGCCGGGAATGACAGATATATAGGACTGACAGATGCAAAAAGATGACAGTAATCAGATCAAGCTTTTGTCAGTTCATTACTCTTTGAATTTGTCAGCTAAACGAATATTGCTCTGTTGCTTCCGTTTCTCTACAAAATGTTCTGTACTTTTTGCCAATGAGATAAACACTATACACATGGTTTAGATGTTGCAATCCATTGAGTACACACTGTACATATATGCATATATTTTTGACTCAGAGAGATAATCTATGACTGAACAATAACTTGCCTTTTTTTGTCAAAGTGGCGTCAAATTTATGTCATGCATCTGCAAGCAAACACTCATTTTAACACTCATGCATGTTGGTGTGTTTAAGAGCACTTCAACTTCTGAATCGTTATTAGTCAGCTGCTGAATAGCAATCCCATTTTGTGGTTTCTACCTGTGAAAGGTGCTATATAAATAAAGTTTACTTACTTACTTACTTAGTTAATATAGCCTTTCACATGAAAAACTTTTTTTTTTTGTTTAAATGCTCCAAGAGCCTTTTTTACAATATGTAATATATCATATCCGGAAAACAACAGGGTGCGTCCTCAGGCACGTTTGTAATGAGTTTACTGCGTCCTTTTGTTCTGAAGGTGTCCCCAGGAACATCTCTGTTACGCCGTTTTCCATGGACAACAGGGTGCTGGCTGCCACTAGTCATCTCATTACACAGCAGTGAGATCACATAGCCCATCTGCCAAACAGTTATTCTTGTACCAGCTTATTAATATAAGCCTCTGGCCATTCATCTGGAGCCCTGCTTTTTTGCCTGCACAAAATTGATGTGTTAGAAAAACATCGGCCACTGCCATTGGTGAATGACCTCTTATATGCCAAACGGTTGACGGGCGGGGGGTGTCCGAATATATGGAACTGCGAGCAGACCTCCACAGGCTGATGATGCAAACGCACAGTGTCCTCTGTCTCTCGTGCGCGCGCGCTCTCTCTTTCTCTCTCACAGTCTCACTCTGTTTCTTTTCTTTTGACTTTTCTAAGATGACAGATGCTGAATATATACTTCCTATCTGATGCTGTGGCTGTTTGTGATTGGCTGAGAGAGATGTGAACTCATTAGTTTGCAGGTGCCAATCCTTCGATGCCAATCCTTTGATCTGTCATCAGATGTGATGGGACAGTCGATATAGAGATACATTTATGTGTTGATTGCAGATAGTTGCATTGAATAGTGTTTTTGTGGGTATTTATTGCATTGTTAATGTGCCTGACATTCTGGAAACCTGCCTGTGAGGTTTTGGTGACGTGTGCGCACTTGTCCGCCGCTCCGCCTGAGCTGACAGTAGACCTGGTTTCAGTTGGCGAGCTTTTAGTGCACCTTACAAACAACAAAGAATCAACTAGAGACGATGATAACCACTCAGGAAAGGAACGCAGCCCCCTACCGTTCTGGCAGTGAATTGCTCCGCGACGAAACGGAGTGACGGAGAAGTTCGAAGGGTTCACGACGGCGTCACGGCAGCCACGTAGCTATGACGTCGATTCAACGCACGACCATAAATCAGGCTTTAGGCGAAGCCTTTTGGCAAGAAACTGTCACTGCGCCAATCTGGATCTGTCGACACCTCCCCCTGCTGTGTCGCCACACCCATCTCAGCGCACCTCGGCCTGCCAAACTACCAAACTGAGCGCACCTCGGGTTGCGCTGCTCGAAACTAGCTCTGCGTGGGGTTCGCCACCCTGCACCACCCTGCGCCACACCAGGAAACTAGAGGCCATTGTCTCATGGCATGCTGGGAAACTCCGCCCATTCAGACCCAACACATGACAATATGTTAAGTGTACAGTGATAGTGTTGTTTATTGGCCTTAAACTAATTCGGTTGAATTGGTTTTAATTAAAATTAACTCAAAACTCAAAAAGTGTTGACTTAGCATAAAAAATTATGTCAAGCTCACAAGGGATGAGTTTTTGTGCCAAGCGTACCATTTTTATTTTTTTTTATGTCATTTAGACAATTTGTGAAGACCATCCATACTAGCTTGAAATTTAATGTCATGGATAGATTGGGGTTCACAGTGTATAATAAATGTGATAGTGTCTCTCAACAGGTTCTTCAGCCAGATAAGAGATATCTGGGAATGAAAACAAAGCCATTTAGTTGCATCAATCGTTAAGTCTTTTATGAGATATAGACAGCAATCTCCTCTGATTCTGTTTGATTTTTGAATGAAGGGTTCTTTGTCAAGTGACAGCAAGGACTAAGACATGACACCTTGTTGACATTAGCATGTGAGTTTTGAATACCACAGTTTCCCAACATTTCAGGCTGGGGGGAAATGACTGTTTTCTCCTTTGCTGACCATGCCCTCATCTATGACTAGACACCCACTGTATCTATACTGAAATGGACAACGGCTGCCTGGAAGGTCAGTTTCCGTCTTGTGAACGTAGTAGTGACATATAATATATGTACATTTGTATGTAATGGAACATCATACATACATACTGTATACAGTATAAAGTGAAAGTTTTGTGTCAGTTGATCACTTATCTGCTTTCATCCTTCATTTTCTAACTGGGGGATGTGAGAGAGCAGCTGTAAAAGGCAGCAGGGTTATAGACAGGCTTTGTCATTTAGCCTGACGTGTGTGTGTGTGTGTGTGTGTGTGTGTGTGTGTGTGTGTGTGTGTGTGTGTGTGTGTGTGTGTGTGTGTGTGTGTGTGTGTGTGTGTGTGGCTCAGAGGTAGTTGAAGCACTGAGATGATATGTCAGGCTGGAGGAGACAGACTGCCACTTCGCTCTGCCATCTAACCATGTGTCGTTTTTCATTACAGTGCTAAAGCGCAGCAGCCATGTCCCTGTCTGTCCGTGTATGTGTGTTTTTGTGCTCACATTCATAGGGCAGTTAGCTGAGTTCCCACTTGTGCATCATGTGACAGGAATGAGGTGAAAAACATCATCAACCCTGAGCTTCTCACTCATGGAGAAATTACTTTTCAATACCCCCAGGCCGCTTTGCTTCACAAATACCAGTTTGCGTGCTCCAGCTTAGCTGCATCATCAGTGCACATGCTAGCATTAATGTTGAGGAAAGAGAAAACTACAGTATTCAGTTGTGCAAGGATGCTGCTCTATAAAATCAGACATTTAAAGATGTATTTCACCGGTGGAAATATGGCCTTTTAATATAACTGGGCCAGAGAGACTTTTTAAATACTTTTGAAATTGGTGCTACAGGTAAACCGATAAACGCTCCCACTGTTAGGTGAGGTAATGCAAGTTTGTCTGTTTGAAAACTAAAGCCTTGCAATCTGTCAATAGCAACATTAGCATTGTAGCTAAGTGGCGCCAGTAGTACCTTTCAGTTTCAGAAGGGACTGTGCCGACCAATACTGAACGTGCATTATTTGAGTACCGCTAAAGAAGTGATTGTGAAAAGATTTACATTGGGCCCCACCACCACAGGTCACGCAAGCCCTGCACAGTAGGGGTCTGCCCATTGGTATGACATCCCATTGTTCTGACCATATTAAACCCATTGTTCCGAAGTCCCGTTGTTCCGAAATCATCATGATGACCTGTGGTTAAGGTCTGGTTAGGTTTAGGCACAAAAACCACTTGGTTAGGGTTAGGAAAAGACCATGGTGTGGGTTAAAATGAAAAAGAAAGTGGCAAACACATAAGCCATGAGCCTGCTTCGCCTCAAAGCCTTTCCCAGCTGACCCAGAGCTGGTCACGGCGCACCATCAAGGCAGAAATACGCCCACCGGGAGCCGTTCAGCACCGCAGAGAGCTCCCCACACAACCCTGACCCCAGAGTTAATAACAGGAGGTTATGGTGTTTTACTCTCTTCTCTCTATGTCACTTGTATCTCGACCAGTAGCCTACTTTTGTTAACCTGATCCTCTATGGCTCAGAAATACAGTATAGCCTAGTATAATCACATATCGGAACAACGGGACATCGGACTAATGGGATGTTGGCCCAATGACATGGACTCGCACAGTAACACACACCTCCAGAAGCACCTTAAAGATTCAGAGAACTCTACTGCTGTAGGCTTGCAAATCTCTTGTAGTCCAGTGCATACTGTCTGATATTTACTGAGAATGTGCTGTGAAAATATAACACTGTGCAGACAATACAATTTGTTATAACCAGTGGTAGAATGTAACAAACAAGTTGTAACAAATACAAATATTCAAGCACTGCACCTAAGTAGCCTACAATTTTTGACATACTGGTACTTAACTTATTTACTTACTGATACTTTACTTTAGTATTCCCATTACATGCAACTTTAAACTTCTATTTTAATAAATTTCAGGGGAAAATATTGTAATTTTACACATGTATTTGATACTTAAGTTACCAGTGACATTTTAAAATAAAAACATATACACTCCAAAATCTTAAGACCGGGGAAAAAAACTACAAGTATTTACATTCCGCGCTGGTGGATCGTAACCAGGTTGTAAGCAGAGCTTCAAAATGCAAAAAGAAGAAACAGGAGCAATTTATTGAAAACTGCATTTACAGGACACTGCAGTGCTGCTCACCTTGTTCCTCAGCTGGGAGTAGAGCTGGTTCATTGATCGTGAGAGGTATGGGGAGACAGGGTTGCTGAGCATGAAGCTGTATCTGTACTTTGGCCTGATACCAGGCAGAGACAGGGATGGCTGATTTAGGATGTTTGCTAAAAGTTTGGCTGTAATGATGAAGTGATGGCTAAAATAGTAGCAAACTGTAAACACTCAGATTTTTCTGTAAAGATATTAACAGGGGTGCAAACAGCATTTTTGACTATGGACAAACCAGGTACATTTCTACCACTCACAGACTGCACCCACTGTTCTTTGTGAAGAACTGGGTGAACTGGATGACATAGAACTGTCGCCATATCTTTTTTCTCTCCTGTCTTTCCTCTCTTTTTTCTTTCTTTTTTTGTACCCAGGTTTTTGTTTTTGAAGCTGAGACATCTCACTCCACTCTACTAGCAAGTACTGTTTGCACCACAGAGGCAGAACTGAACCACTTAATGTGAATAGGGGAGAAATCCAGAGGCTCTCTGGATGTTTATTAGGGATGTGCGATACTGGATTTTTTGTTGCCAATATCTGATATACCCATATGTAACAACTAATTTAACTGATAGCCAATACTGATATTGATATATCTACTTTTTCTCCATCTACTTTTAGTGATCATCAAGTCTCCTCTGTAGTGGAATACCTACTCTTATCATGATAGCCAGCCAGCAGATGGAGACATGAAATACAATGCTTTTCAATGTATATAATATTCATACCTTGTGCAATATAAGAAAAAGCATGTTGGTTGATTAATTTTAAAGCTGATATTGGCCGACACTGATAATATACCAATATTGTCAGCATGTTGGCCAATTCCAATAATTCATATCAATGTCAATATCAGACAATACAGATGACGTGCCGATATTATTGTGCAGCCCTAATATTTACTTTTCGCCACAAATAAGATAATAAAAAGAAACCATTTATTGGTACACTCTTCTATTAATGATGGCAGTTGAATAATTTCTATTAAAAAAGAAAAAAAAAAACATTAGTTAATGTTCTACTTTTTTAAGGCCTCTGTCAGTCAGGGGCCCTTGGAATCACCCTGACTTTTCTCCTTCATCACATACAGGTGCATCTCAATAAATGAGAATATCATTGCTCTGATAGCGGCCTTCAGCTCTTCTGCGTTGTTGAATCTGGTGTCTTCCGTCTTCCTCTTCACAATACCCCATAGATTCTCTATGGGTTTTAGGTCAGGCGAGTTTGCTGGCCTATCAAGCACAAGGATACCATGGTCCTTAAACCAGGTATTGGTACCCTTGGCAGTGTGAGCAGGTGCCAAGTCCTGCTGGAAAATGAAATCAGCATTCCCATAAAGCTGGTAAGCAGAGGAAAGTATGAAGTGCTCTAAAACTTCCTGGTAGACGGCTGTGCTGATCATGAACCTGAGAAAACACAGTAGACCAACACCAGCAGATGACATGGCTCCCCAAACCACCACCGATCCTGTGCCTCTCCTCTCTTCCTGCAGACTCTGGGACCTTGATTTCCAAATGAAATGCAGTATTTAATCTCGTCTGAGAAGAGGACTTTGGACCACCAACAGTCCAGTCCTTTTTGTCCTTAGCCCAGGTAAGACGTCTCTAACGATGTCTCTGGTACAAGAGTGGCTTGACACACGGAATGCGACAGTTGAAGCCCATGTCCTGGATACATCTGTGCGTGGTGGCTCCTGAAGCACTGACTCCAGTTGCAGTCCACTCCCTGTGAATCTCCCCCAAATTCTTGAATGGACTTCGTTTCACAATCCTCTCAAGTAGGGATGGGCATCAATTTTCAGTTATCGATGATTGATTGTTAAAGCTTTTGATCGATCACAAATAATTTTGTTTTAATACGATGTTTTGATTCAGTGTTTTCCCTACAATGCCTGGCATAGGTCCGGCGAGCCGCCATGCCACCGAGACCCCCCGCCCAGCGAGTCGCCATGCCAACAAGACCCTTCCGCCCCGCGAGCACGGCGGCTCGACGGGCCCACGAGACCCCCACCAGACCTATGCCAGGCAAAAAATCAGAAACAGACGGAGGCTCTCATCGCTCTCCAAAGCCTTGGTGGCTTCCCTTGAGGTCTCTGAAAACACTACGCCATTGAAAGACGGAGGTTTTGCTGAAAACTGAAGCCTGTAACTCTGGCTGGCAACGATTGTAAACACCCAGGGGTGAACTGCGCATGCGCGCCATTCTTCCTCTTTGGCCTGGGGGGTTGAAGCTCAAAACTGGGGCAGCTGCGCTCTCTTGCGGCGACAGTCTGCACTCTTGTGTTTTCTCTCTTTTTAAATACTCGCTTATCAATTAATCGAGTTAATAGTTAATTTTTTTGATGATCGAATAATGAATTTTGATCGTTTGCGCATCCCTACTCTCAAGGCTGCAGTTATCCCTGTTGCTTGTGCACCTTTTTCTACCACATTTTTTCCTTCCATTCAACTTTCCATTAATGTGCTTGGATACAGCACTCTGTATCACTATGTAGCACTTTTGTGTCTTACCCTCCTTGTGCAGGGTGTCAATGATTGTCTTCTGGACAACTGTCAAGTCAGCAGTCTTCCCCATGATTGTGTAGCCTACTGAACCAGACTGAGAGACCATTTAAAGTCTCAGGAAACCTTTGCAGGTGTTTTGAGATAACTAGCTGGTTGGAGTGTGACACCATGAGTCTTTAATATTGAACTTTTGAACTTTGAATTTTGGGTTTTAATCAGCTGTCAGTTATAATTATCAAAATTAAAAGAAATAAACACTTGAAATATATCAGTCTGTGTGTAATAAATCTATTGATGAGTTTCACTTTTTGAATCAAATTACTGAAATAAATCAACTTTTTGACGATATTCTAATTTATTGAGATGCACCCGTATACCTGTAAATTGAATGAAGTAATAAGTAGAACTATATTAAGTTCACCAAGCTGATTGACATGTTTAAGTTTAGAAATGGCTTTTAGATTGTATAGGTCCTTGTAGACCACATACACACAGGGAAATGAAATTAGCTAACAACCTAAAAGAATAATTGTGTGTTATTGGATTTCTTCCACAGCACTACATCACACTCAGCTTGCTCCAGGCAACCATGTGTGAGCTGGTTGCAAGAGGTACACTAGTAAACACCAGTACACATCATTTATACATGTGGACCATGCTGTGCATTGACCACTATAAAATCAGCCATTGCTCATAAAGTATTAATTACAAGCATATGTCAAATATCAACAGTAAGACATTAATGCAAAACGCACAGAGGAGAAATGGTCAAAGCAACATTTGGACCCAGAAAACCAGAGAAAGTGCTTGTAGATATGTACATTAGCAAAAGCATGTAGTTCATTGAATTTCTACAAAGACTGTTCAGCAAAAACAATTTACACAATAATGTGGTAAAACATCCTAAATTGCAAAGACTAGTCAGCATCGCTCTGCTATAAACAGCCATGAAAGACTAAAGAAAAAGATTTAGTTGTTGTTTTTTGGTTTTGTTTTTTTTAAGTATTACATTAATGTCTTAATGTGCAGCTTGTAGAGCTCGCAGAGGTGGGAGGTGTTCCAAGCGGACTGTAATGTGTCAAGTGCAGATGAATTTGTGGCTCAGATCCTTCCACTCTGGGTAGCAGGTGAGTTTAAAAATACTGCTGCCTCGACTCCAATGCAAACCTCCCAGGATGCTACTGAAGAGCAGAGGCTTGATGTGTGGGAAATGAACGCACACATACTTACGCATAAACATGCGAAATCTAAAGCAGAGAGGAGGAGGAGAGGAGACAACAGAGTAAGAGACGAGGGAGGAGATGAAGAAAAGTTCAATTCAAAGTAGAAAGGGAGCAAAATGAGAAGTGATTTCTTTGGGGCAACAAATACAAAACAGCTTGATGTTAAACTTAGAACCGGGGCTCTGTGCTCTGCAGTGAAGGGGAGCAAAGTTAGAGAAGGAGGACAAGAAAGAAGATGGTCAACAGTCTGTTCACACCAACAGTGACCAGAGCTTCCAAAGCGGCACAAGTCATTAATTTTCAATGAGAGCCCGGCGACTTGGACGAATTGGGTGATCTGGTCGTCAGCCGTGCGTCTTGAGTGACCAAAGCGACTGGAGCAGCTCCGGAGGAGAGTTAAAACTCATTTAATTTTATGGTAATGAGCTCTGACGTGGTTCGGCAGCAACCAGTCGGAATGCTGATGTGCTTCGATGAAGCGGGTCCCAGAGAACAAGCCATGTAACTTTGATTCCAACAGCACACTTGTTCCAACAATGGATATCAAGAAGTTTATTACTTGCGTTCGCACCCACTCAGACTTTTATAATGTGTCGCTGTTTGGTTATAGAGACCAAAATAAAAAGAATGAGGCTTGGAACCGCGTCGCAGAGATAGTTGGTTGGTCTGGTGAGTTTAAAGTGTGTAATGTTAGTAATAGAGGAGCGAATTACAGGCTAATGTTGCGACGTAGCATGCAAGTCTTTCTTGCTTGGTTTGAATGGGCTGACATACGTTTTTTGTTTTCATTTACAAAACATAACTCTCTGTAGGCCTACTATGAGCTTTTTGACTGGACAACAGCAAGCAGCAACTACGCTGCTTTCAAGCCAGTAGTCTGCTTTGCGGCTCCTTTAAATTGACAAGCACGATCGAACGTTCAATAGTTCACGTGATGAGCGACTAGAGCGACCAAAGCCGCCACAAATATTTTTGACAGTCGTGCTTCTTGGGCATCTGCGACAAACTTTGCCTCTTTGGAAGCTTCTGGTGTGAACGTACAGTAAGAACCATGGGCGCCTAACTTTGTGTAAAAGTGGGGGGGCAAAATATGACCTGAGTAAGGATGTGCGAAAAACCAGAAACAAAACATATTCCAATAAATTTATTGATTATGAGTCTCAATGCTATGTCGCAGGACCAATTAATTTAAAGAAATTAGATTCTTTAAATTAATTGGTCCTGCGACATAGCGTTCAAATACCATTTTAACAATTTACAAATTTGATTACAAAGGCAGAAGTTACACATTTTTTTCAACTGTCCAGTGCAACATAACGCTGGAGGGCTCTGCATTAATGCTGCATTGGTCACAAGGGTGACCAGGTCCCAATAAACCAAATGTGGGACAAGGAGTAGGTTTGTGAGGGACAACGTGGGACACCCGCCCCCAGCGCAAAGTTTAGTTATCAGAGACTAAATACATTCATCATAAACTATACAGAGTCTACTGTATATTAACACTGGAGTGTTTTGTTTATTGAAGTATTTAGCAACACAGAGACTTGTGGTCAGTGGGATGTGAGGATTCTTAAAATAACATCGGTACAGATGTGAAGCCCTGACTATATCTGACTGATCTTTAATGAAAGCTGTTGTCTTGTATTTTTTTTCCTGAAAATATGAACCTTATAGTCAAGCACAGTTTATTCAGCCTGTGTAGTTGAGGGGACAGGTCAAACTGATATGATGCTGATTTACAGGAGAATTCATATCAAATAGAGGACAAACCATGAACATAAACTACAGATCACCTTTAAAGCATTTTAATAAATTAATCTATCATAATTAGTATAACAACTGGAGACTGAGAACAAACTGATATATGGGTCTGATCACTTTTTTAATGAATTGACATCATTCCAGACAGGATGTAAGTGTGTCTGTGACTTCCTGTACGGATTGAAGGCTGCTGGAAACTGCTGGGAAACTGTCCGACTTCACCGCAGCTTTTTGTCACCGCCCTCCGCTGCGGCCGCCTGCTCTTGTCTACTTTCCAGACGAGGTGCAGTTCATCTCCAACGAGCCTATGGACACTCGCGCGAGTGTCATTAGCTAACGAGTGTCACCTGTTGCGATCAAGGAGGTTGAAATAGTTGATAGATGGGGCGAGCCCTAGGGCTTAAACGCACATGCGGTGTTACTATGACAATAAACAGAGAGCCTACGTGGGCCAGCATGAATGCAAGTGCGGGTGACAACCAATCATGCGGGACATAGTCTCAATTTGCGTGACGCGTGAAAAGAGACAGAAATGCTGTGCAGTACCACGCAATGCGGGACATCTGGTCACCTCACATGTTTTTTCCTTATCTTATTGTTCCATAAGTTATGGATAGTTAGCTGGCGTTTCATGGTTGGTTTTTCATGTACAGTCTGTGGCACACTGTACCGGACTGTACAGCTTCTGCTGCAGTATGCGTGTGCAGAGAGCAGCGCCAGATGTGTGGAGTGAAACACGCAATCAGACAAGCTGCTTCCCCACATCTTTCCCGTATTTATCATTAATGTGTCTCAAACTACAATGGCGAAAACCTGAAATGCATCCACAACTAAAACAGGCAAACTAACTACCAGTATTTGAAAGCAAATTTACAGAAATACAATCAATCCAAACTCCTTCTAATAAGCGGACATGGCAACCACGGTGCACTTGCTTCGTACTGCCTGGAACATGCCATTTGGATTGAAAATGGGGTGCAGAATAATTCAAATACGATTGTTTAAATGTAAATAAGATTAATTTATTTAATTTTTAATTACATTTTATATTGAAAATATTCAATTAAATATTATGCAACAACGTTTTGACTTAAAAAGAGTTGTAAAAGTGTGTGTGTGTGTGTGTGTGTGTGTGTGTGTGTGTGTGTGTGTGTGTGTGTGTGTGTGTGTGTGTGTGTGTGTGTGTGGCAAAATTTGAGACTCATATTTTGCCCCCCCACCTTGAAAAGTAGAGGGGCATTTGCCTTACTTGCCTATAGGGGTAGGCGCCAGTGGTATGAACAAAAATATATTTTTTATATTTCAGAATAAAATAAATGAAAAGAGGGTTAGAGGGTTGAGAGAAAACCTCTTAAGTAGAGCTTACTGACATTTTAACAGTATCAGTTGCTTAATGATCTATTTTACTATTTGCCTCAATAGCAGAAAGAAGCAGAACTTTATTTAGGCTTATATTAGAGACCTTTATTCTTAATTTCCTCTGTTTGAACACTTGCTCTGTTTTTACCTGTTGTCTCAATAAATTTTGTACATTGCAAAGACACTAATCATCAGTACAACACAGTCATGTTAAGCCTCGTTTCCACCAAACTCGACAGGATATATAAAAATAGCAGGTTTGTGCATTTAATCTTTCTCAGGCAAGCACAGGGGTTTAGTGTTGCAGTAAGCTCCTGTCAGGCATCACAACGGCTAAAACCTGATTTATGGTCGTGCGTTGAATCGACAACGTCGCTACGTGGTTGCCGTGACGCTGTCGTGAACCCTTCGAACTTCTCCGTCACTCCGTTTCGTCGCAGTGCAATTCACCGCCAGAGCAGTAGGAGGCTGCGTTCCTTTCCTGAGTGGTTATCGTCGTCTCTAGTTGATTCTTTGTTTAGCTTCCGGCTTTTCCGGTCACAGAGAAATGAATGCGGAGCACGGACAGACGGCTCCGGCCATATCCGTATCCGTATTGAACATTGAGCATAATGGCATATATATAATGAGCCTTAACACTGCAACATCTAAATCGCAACAGAAGATGTTTAAAGATGGGGGGGATGGCGGAATCTGGAAATACAGAACCGGAAATGCATTGCTACCAAGCAAACCAATCACAGCTGTGCCGGTCTGCGCTGGGTCTGTGTCGCCTTGACGCGTAGTTACATTTTTGAGGAGGTGCACGTCAGGCTACGCCGGGGGCTACAGCGAGCCTTCTGCGTAGCCCCATACCCTACGACGTAGCGACGTCGTCAATTCAACGCACGACCATAAATCAGGCTTAAGATGAATAGGCACATGGACCAATACATGAGCAAGGCCCAGAAAGGAATTGGTAGTACGTAATACCAGGGCAGCCAAGCACCAGCTACTGGTCGATAGAGCAGTCACCCAAGACTGCAAGACCAGGCAGACCAACCTGTGTACCGCCTGGATTGACTACAAGAAAGCCTCCAACTCACATGGATACTGGAATGCTTGGAAATGTACATCAACAGGACACTAAAGCCTACTTTAGACTACATGGTTCAAGTGACCCAATTCCGATTTTTTCCTCTCAAGTGGCACAGATTGATCTGTAACATGAACGTGTAAACAGGAAAAAAACGCATGATATCGGATATTGTCAGATCAGATTCAGGCCTCCTTCATATTTGGAAATATATCGGATGTGAATCAGATATCAGCCAATAGGTCTATAATCTAAACAGACAGATCGGATATTTCCTGGCAATCCACATCGTACGTCATGAATAATGCTTGATGACATGCTCATGAGCGAGGGAAAGGAAGGAAAGCCGAATAAATCGCACATTAATCAAAAACTATGAACCAAAAAAAGCACAATCTATCCTGAGTGAGACAAACTGCTTGATCCCCGTCTCCAGTGTACCAGCAGAGAACCTGCAGAACCAAATCAGCAAAAAAACACACCGGGCTACACAGCCTCTCTACCTGAGCAGCTGAAGCTGTTGCTCGCACCCTCAGCACACAGACACACAGACTGTGCTTCCTCTTGCCAGCCAAACGTGTGCGCAACTGTGAGAAATAAATGTGTAAGGTGTACGCTGCTTTTCTATCTTTTTTTCTGTCAGCAACATACACTCCTAACACAGGACGGGTTGTTTTTATTGACTGAGTTGATTATTAAGCCATAGTGATGCGCGGATCGGCTCTGATAGCACCCAAATCAGCATGTACCTATCAATCATCCAGCCGCACCCGTCTGCAGCTGCACAGACATTTCCACCGCTCTGTGTAGGCTAAGTTACCTTTTAAATTATGTGGAGCAGCGCCAGCTTTCCAGGTGATTTATTCTTTAACAATTAACTTACATTTTAAAGTTAGTCCTTAAAATTGCTTTCAGTAATGTTAACATTTCCAGGCGCACAGTAATGTCACTGTAGCAAATACCGTAGGGACATTTACACAGTGGTCAAGAGTGCTGGACTGGAAGTGTCGCACAAAAAAACGCAAGCTGACTGCGTTCTGTTTTGCCTCCGTGTCTCCGTGAAAAATAAGGTGAATAGAACATGTAAACAGCAGTCAGGAAAAATCGGATATCGGCAACAAATCGGAATTGGGCATCAAGACGTGGTAGTGTAAAGGCAGCCTAAGAGCCTTCAACAAGAACTCAATGGGGCTGGCAAAACGACTCTGGAGGCCAACTCAAAGCCAGTTGCACAAGTTACCATCATACACCAAGGTGATGCACTTTCCCCGCTACTGTTCTGCATAGGCCTGAACCCCCTCAGCCAACTCATCAAAAAGAGTGGGTACAGATACCGGTTCCAAAGTGGAGCAACCATCAGTCACTTCCTCTACATCGATGACATCAAGCTGTATGCCAGGAGCAAGCAAGACATCGACTCATTGATCCACCTCACCAGGATCAAGAGCAATGACACCAGAACGTTATTCAGACTAGATAAGTGTGGTCGGATGGTGTCCAAGAGAGGGAAGACTATCAGATCTGAGGGGATTGAACTACCAGAGGGCAGCATTCCAGATGTTCAGGACAGCTACAAATACCTCGGGGTCCTGCAGGCAAATAGGAACCACGAGGAGGCCGCAAGAATGTCAGCCACAGCCAAATATCTACAAAGAGTAAGGCAAGTCCTGAAAAGTCAGCTGAACGGAAAGAACAGGTCTGAACCATCAACACAAATGCTCTGCCAGTCATCAGATACCCCGTTGGTATAACTAGCTGGCCAACGGAGGAGATAGAGGCCACTAATATCAAGACAAGGAGGCCTCTCACAATGCATGGAGGGTTTCATCCCAAGTCCAGCACCCTGAGCCTGTACACTAAGCGGAACGAGGGAGGCCGAGGACTGCTGAGCGACAGGGCCACTGTCCAGGATGAAACAACCAAGATCCAGGAATACATCAGGAAGATGGCCCTCAAAGATGAGCTGCTAAATGAATACCTCAGACAGCAAAAACCCAAGAGTGCAGAAGAGGAGGACAAACCATCATGGAAGGACAAGCCCCTGCATGGCATGTACCACCAACAGATTGAAGAAGTGGCCGACATCAAGAAATCCTACCAGTGGCTAGAAAAGGTTGGACTGAAAAATCGCACAGAAACAGTAATCATGGCAGCACAAGAACAGGTGTCTAGTACAAGATCAATAGAAGCACAGGTCTGCCACACCAGACAGGACCTCAGGTTCAGGCTGTGCAAAGATGCTCCTAAGACAGTTCAGCACATAATTGCAGGGTGTAAGATACAGGCAGAAGAGTGTACATGGAACACCACAACCAAGTGGATAGCATAGTGTACAGGAACATCTGCACTGAGTATGGGCCGGAAGTCCCAAGGTCAGAATGGAAGACACCTTCTAAGGGGGTTGAGAATGACTGAGCTAAGATCCTGTGGGACTTCCAGATCCAGACTGACAAACTGGTGATGACTAACCAACCGGACATCATGTTGATCGACAAACAACAGGCAGTGGTGATAGATATAGCAATCCTGAGCGACAGCAATATCAGGAACAAGGAACACAAGAAGCTCAAAAAATACCAAGGGCTGACAGAGGAGCTAGAAAAGTGCAGAAGAGTGCAGTCCTAGGAACAGCTAAGATACTGCGCAGAACCCTCAAACTCCTGACGACCTGAGCTTGAGGAAGACACACCACCACCCCCAATATACGTATATACATATAGATAGACAGATAGATAGATAGATAGATAGATAGATAGATAGATAGATAGATAGATAGATAGATAGATAGATAGATAGATAGATAGATATAAATGTCTGAATATATTTATGTTTATCTAAAAAACTTCTTATTAAAATCAACTCCACTAACCCTAGATCTAAACATAAGAACAGTTAACAGACAAGAGTCATCATTCACTCAACTGCTTGAGGTCATTGTTAGTTAAACATAGAGATTTTTGTTGTTGTTTCTAGGGCATTTGACTGATGCTGTCATTTTGCTTCGAAGGACAGTCTCCTTGTTTGACATTTTGTGCATTAAAATACATGAAGTATATTTTTTGTCAAGAATTTTCATACATGAATTAAGACTCATTAAATCACATTTTGCACAAAATGCTAACCAGATGTCGTGACATGCATCTCACTGAATGAAGTGTTGTTCCACAGTCTGCACTGTCACTAAATGTTTACCAGGAGTCAGGAACGTGTTGTGGAACTGGATTTTGTTCAACGTGTTGTAAATTAATATGGTAATGATGTTGTATTCTGTTCTATTTAATCCAAATACACTGTCTGTATTTCATTGTAGGAAATGCATTTCATGGCACGCAAAGTGAGTCTTTGTGCCCCAAGGGGCTTTTGCCCTCCGCATGCATTTCATGCCAGAAAAACTAGTTGTGACACAAAATACATTTGAATTTTCCCAGGACTCACCTCATGAAAACAGCAAGTGTCACATTATTGAATAGTTCAAACATCACATGTCTATCCACAGATACACATAAATGAGTGGAAGCTCATTTGATGCACAGCACGATGTTGTGCCTCAGCATCATGAGCATCACACAGATTGATAGTAGATTCATTATCAGGCTTTGGAGGAATGCAATCCCCATCCATGTTCCTCCTTTCCCTCCTCTGCTCTTTTCCTCTGCAGAACTACCGAATTGCTGTTCTCAGACCAGCTCTCATCATCCACAGGAAAGCATTAAAATGCAGTCATGAATCCTTTTGTGCACACAAGCAGATTCTGCCTTTGTTGCCAAGCAACACAAAGAATGTGTCAGAGGTTGCTGTTGATTTTTCACACAGCTGTAAAGATGTATGTAGCTAATCTGAAGTTACTGTTTGATAATTAGCCATCAGCAACTACCAACACACACTATAGCATGTGACGGAACAGTTCCTTGGCATGGTTGGATTCAACTGCTAGATGTGAACTGGAGCATAGATGAGCAGCTGGGTCCCTACTTTCTGTGCAGTGTTGCTAAAATACTAGTATTTCTACTGTCGGAAGGCCTGTCTTTTAGGGGCCGTACACGTGCCGTGTCTTGAACCGCCTGGAAGAGGTAAGGTCAGGCGTTGCGGGCCTACTCTGTGCCAACTTTCAAAGGGAGGTTGCATCTGTGGTTGGTAAGTGACCATAACCACCATATCATAGCTTACTTACCTGAAATCCTAAGTGCAGAGCTGATCTTCTTCCAGGTGTTGTTTTGTAAGCGTGTATTAGACCAAAAAATATTGTGTGTGGATATTGTCTGTGGGACAGATGTAAAGCTCTGGCAGCTGTGATCGACTTCTTCTCCATATTTACCCCAGACTGATATTTAGGGAAGAAGGGAAAGATATCTGTTAGCTGTGATTGGTTGGTCTTTATCACATGACATGCAGTGCATGCTGCTTTGTTCCAAAAGTTGAACTCTAGTTATCTCAGGGTGCAGCCATTGTGCCCTGAAAAAATAGGTGCTCAGGAATGTGTATGCAACACAACGGCACCGCTCTGGCATATTAGCTCGTCTGCCGAGCATTCACACTAAAAACAATGAATTTGAGGGCGCAAAGAACGTGGCATGTGTATAGCCCCTGAAAGGGACACCCTATTGATTCTGCAGATGAACAGTTCACTCATCAAGTGGAGTTCTGCTCAGCCTAAGTCTGGCTCTCCTGATGTAAACTGTGGCTATAAATCCTGCCGTTGGCTGACTATTTAGACAAGCATTCTCCCCTCCTTCAGCTATCTGTGTGTTATCATTTTCAAATTCCTAGACAACTACAACAACAACTTCTGAGCTAGCAACTTACACACTGAAAATGGACTCAAAACAGAAAGTTTCAAAGAGGATTTGGGTCATGCAATAAGGCATGCCAGCTTTACTGTTTTGGTGAATTGTTGTGAAGATCTATAATGAATAAAACAACTTGTGAACGTATCTTGGAAAAGCCCAGACTCCAACTCACAGGACTCTAGTGCCCGAAGTTGATCCGACAGCCAGTAGAGATGCACCTCATTGGTACTGGCTGATATCTGCATAAAAATGAACTATCAGACTCTTCATTTGCACCATGAGTAAATATTACATACATTGAAAAGCATTCTAATTCTTGTCTCCATCTGCTGGCGGACCATCATGATAAGAGTATGCATGGATGACATGATGTTAATTCCAATACACAAGAGACTTGATGATCACTAAAATAAGGTTGGGAAAAAAGTGGATATATCAATATCAGTATTGGTAATCAGTCAAATGAGTTGTTACATATTGCCATATTGGATGCCACTGATTTTCATGTGGGAGGACGGTGTTTGCTTTCCCTAAGATTGTAAAGCCAAACCGCAATACCAAGAGATCAGGGGGTGGACATTCATGTAATGTGTCAATCTTTCAAGGTAACTGGAACGCATGTCCCGTCTCAGGCCGATAATGTTGCCTGTTCTTTTTTTTCCACAGTCTTTCCCTGCCAGCACTGCTGGCTCTGGCATTAGCCTCCAGCTTGAACTGTTTGGCATGCAAGGGACACTGACTGGTCAAACTGGAGAAGGGAGCGACAACAACTGCAGAATGTCTGCAGAAGCCACGATAACCTCCAAAAGTTATGAGCCTCAAAAACTTAATTTCCTGCATTCTACAAGTTTTCTGCATTGGTTTATGGTGGAGGCATTCTGTACTGCTTTCAATTTTTTATTCTCCTGTAGATCAACTCTAAAGGAGAATAAAAATTTGAAAGCAGTACAGAATGCCTGAAAGATGTCATGTTGTCAACACATGATTTACTGTGTATAAATGAGGGTGCGTGTTCTGCAGTGAGGTTTACATGGGTCTGGATGCACAGAGTAAAAGCTGCTTAGACACACTGACACACTGAGGATGATTTCTACCTCAAAGTTCTTCAATATGATGGTAACAGAGTGCTGTAGAGAAAAGAGTCTTTTGGGTGGTAGTTTGTTTCATTTACATCAAATTCAGCCTCCTACAAACATGGTTCTTTTCTTCACGACTTCAATGTAAGGTTTATTTTATATTTTCTCTTGTTGTTACTTTACCATCAGAACCCTTTAAATTAATCTGCAATCCAGCTAAATGCTTTATTTCCTGTTTTGTGTATACAAGAATAGGCCTACCGCTGTGATATCATTAAATAGTCACGTACTAATACTTAAAATGATCCTTTAAAGAAGGAATAAATATAAATATTCTTGAAGAATTCCGGAGAGAGAGACGCCCAGTGCAGCGCTGGGGACCTGGTGATAGGCGTTGTTAACAGTTGTGTAACAGTGATCCAGGATATTCTTCTCTCTGGTCGGACATTTTATAAACTGTTTGTATTTGGGGAGTTCATGAGTGAGGTTACCTTTGTTAAAGTCGCCAAGGACAATAACTAAGGAGTCCGCGCCACACACAGTAGCCTATCTGGTCGGTGAGCGTGCGCTGTAGCCTACCTTGTGCACGTTGGCCTCGGTGGGATGTAAACACAGACCAGAATGAATGAAAGAAACTCACGGGGGGGAGTAAAAAGGCCTGCAGTTGATGAAAAAAGATTCCAGATCAGGAGAGCAGTGCTGCTGGATCACTGTCACATCATTACACCAGCCACTGTTAGTATAAAAACAGATACCACCACCTTTAGTTTTGCTGGAGAGTTCCTTATTAAGATCTGCTCAAGAGTTGGAAGCCTGCCAGCTGCAGCGCAGAGTCCGGTATCGATCCACACAGCCATGTCCCAGTGAAGCACAAAACTGCAGCTGTAGAAAAGTATCCATTTTTCACCATCAGTAGCTGAAGTTCATCCAGTTTACTGGCCAGCGAACGCACATTAGAGAGAAATATACCTGCATGGCAGCGGTGTGCAGTGTCCGCGTTGGCAGAGACGCACAAGTGCACCGGCACGTTTCCCCCTCCTCCGGTGTTTCACTGCACGAGCAAAGGTGAGGGCACCTTTGGCCAAAAAGCCCAATTAATCCACTGAAGGCTCGAGAAAAGTGGGATAAAAATCGCAGCAGTTGTTCCCCTGACAAAAAAAAGCCTTACAGCGTCACTGGCCCGAGCGGGCCTGTGACCTGTCAGTCAACTTGCCCGACATACTTTTTGATTGGCCCTGGGCCATCGGGCCATGGGTTATGTCGAACCCTGCTATCGTTACCTGGATGTCCATGGAGGCAGATCGCAGAGAAATATGATGCTGCTCTGCAGGACATCTGATTTAAGGCCGTTAACTGTGGTGACTGTGACAGGGGACGTCTATGAAGTAAATGAGGAACTTGATCCCTCCATAGTGCCCTAGGTGGCTGATAATGTTGTAGGTGTGATATTGGTGTTCCAGAAGCAAAGCAATGTACTGCTGTGGATCGGTGGGAGTTTGCAGCAAAACATAGTTAAGCCACTTCAAAAAAGGCCACACCTCAAAAAACCAGTGTAGTTTAAGTGGAGGCTACAGTGTATTGAGAATATTTTCACTGCTTTACCTGTCCGTCAGACAGGCCTTTCCTTTTGCACTACATTTTCTCAGCCATAGAACTTTGGCATTCCCACACATAAGCACAATGGACCCTTCGCTAAGCCTCTCCCTTAATCAGTCACTGTCCAATCTTACATTAGCAACCGTGTGTAGCAACCGAGAGGTCGATTAAGCTTTCAGCAGAAGCTAAAAGGCAGAAGCAGCGTGCATACGGTAACGTTACCTTCAAGTGCAACACCTGATACCCAAAAAGTGTCGAAGGTGGCGTTGAATTTTTCCCCTTCCCCAAGCCCAAGACCCAAGGAAGATATGCCTAAAACAGTGTGGAAGACCACACAAACAGCTGAATGCAAAAATCAATAAAAACACCTACGTTTGTTCCAACTTAATATGCTAACTAATGTTAGCTAACCCTAGCTTTGTGTGCTAGCTGCTCTCCCTTTGTCTGCACCAAGGGGGGAACGTAACTCAACATTAACTTAAATTTAAACCATATAGACTTACCCTGCTGTACAAGAACATTCTTTGTCCTTCACGTGAAGTGTCAAGACATGGGGTGCCTGACGCTTGCATTGCAACTAGTGAGCTTTTCCTTCTATTTTAATGTTCTCGTGATTTATACTCCGCCAGCAGATGATATTGTGAATGTAGCTCTCACATGCCTATTGAAGACCTTTCTGTCGGCTTCCCTCTGATATCTCCGAACAGTTTTTCCAGAAATTTGATGTCATTTCCTTTGGAATATCTCTCACTGATATCACTGAAAACTCCATATTTCTTATGCTAGGAGCAAAAGCTTAACACTAACTAAGCAGTAGCCATCAACCACCAGGCCCAGGCCCAGGCTTCAGCTCGAGCCATTAACCACCAGGCCTAGGTTTTAGCTGCAGCCTTCTACCTCCAAACCTCAACACTTAATTTCTTGCCCAGTGTGGCTTGAAATAACAGCTAAGTAATTCTTGGCAGTTACATCTTTATATCTGACATAACAAGATGGCAGCAGGTGTTCTTGGCATTTTGATAGCTCTTTTAATTTATGGTTTTACGCTAAAACTTTTTGATACTGGTCATGTTCTTAATCACAACAGTTCTGAGCTGAGTGACTTCAATACATGGGCCCATTCTGTAAATCGTAACATTAAATTTGAATGCTCTAAAGTTAGCAAACATTTTGGATATGGAAATAAGATACTGCTTGACACCTTTATCCAACCTTATTGTCATAACAGAATCAAAAAACAGACAATGACAACACCAAAAAGCCAGCAAAGTGACAATCTTGTCATCATACTTTGTCTGTTACTCTCGGGGGACATTCACCAGTGCCCTGGCCCTAATATCAACATCACAAGTGATCTGTCTGCTGTGGTTGGTAAGTGCCATTTTAAAAAAAATTGCATTCTTAACTTGCATTTGTAGATGCAGTGATGACCTGAGTTTTCCAATAATGACTTTTGGAGGTGTTCCAGAGTCCACATAGTGATATCCTTTATACAATCATGTGAGTTTTAACACGACAGCTTACCCCCACCGATCGCTGCCCACCACAGGTCACTGGTAACACAATTAATTTGAACAACCCTGTTAGTAGTAGGCAAGCATTAGTGGTGCCAGTCAATCATGTCTTGGATGTACACTATCAGCTGCACTCAAAGTGAATGGCAGTGTGATAATAAACTTGAATGCATTGGACTGAATATTACACTATCTCCTCAAATGTCTTTTACTGTGCTAGGCTTGTACAGACCACCATTGTCTAAAATTTCCTTTTTTGAGCAATTAAACCATCTACTAAAAGAGTGTGATTTTGACAAAGAGGTAATATTAATGGGTGACTTAAACTGCAATTGGGAAGACAAATGCAGCAAAAGTGCTCTTAAACAAATAATAAAAACCTTTGACCTGACACAGTTAGTTAAAGGGCCGACAAGAATAACCCAGTCCTCTAAAACACTGATAGACTTAATATTCACAAATAAACCAGAGTTGTTAAGACTTTCAACATGATAACTGGGTTATCTGACCATAATCTAACCCTTATTGTTAGGAAACTGTCCAAAAAACGTTTTAGTCCTGGGGCAAGAAAGCCAAGTCATTTTAGAATACCTAAGGGGGAACAAAATAATTTTGAAAATACAATTAAAGGGATAGAATGGAATAATATTCTGTCCTATTCTGATGCGAACTCTGATTGTCAGGCCCTTTTGTCCACCATCAAACATGTAATGAATACTTTTATGAGTAAAATAACACCCAGCCATAGACAAAAAAAACACCCTTCCATGGATAGGAGGGGATTTACTTAAAATGATGAGGGAGCGTGACGCGACATTGAAGGCAGCTATAAAATCAAAACTGACTACTGATAAATTAAAATTTGTGGGGCTACGAAATAAGGTTACAAGAGAAATAAGGAAAGCAAAGGCCAATGTTTTTGTTAACATTATTGACCAAGCAAAGGGCAATTCCAAATTAATTTGGGAGAATATGAATAAGCTGACTGGGAAACATAGTGGGGGGAAAAAGTGCCTTGAAATTCTTGTGAAAGGTAATATTACACAAGATGGAATTCAAATTGCAGAAAGCTTTAATTCTTATTTTGTGGAGTCAGTGCAGACTCTGCAACAGAGCTTCCCTACTAATCTGAGTATGTTTCCAGTGGATCACAACCAGCCTGTTTTTGAGTTGTGCGAAATCACTGAAACAAAGATGACAACAATTATAAATTCCTTGAAGAACTCAAAAGCTAAGGATGTGTATGGCCTAGACACAATGAGTCTCATTCATGAAAAGTGAGTAAATCTGTGTGTAGATTTGCACATAAAAGCCTACTCTACTAAAAACCTACTCCGGATTCAGGAACGCCGCTGGAAACTCAGATTTGATCGTAAACACGTGTGTATGATCATGAATGCCAATCCATCGTAAAGTGACAGCGCGCTCCCGGTAATGAGCGATGAGCATAAATCCCCGCCCATGAATAGCCAATGACCACCATATAAGGAGGTGTAGGTGCATCCTGTCAACCTGTCAGTCATGGCGCAGAGAAAGAAAGAGAGATTTTTTTCCAAAGCGGAGATCGAAATAATTTTGGGTGAAGTGGACAACATGTGGAAAACATTTTATTTTCTTCAGTTAGTGGTGGTGTGGCAGGGACAGGCAAAACAAAGGCCTGGAGGGAGGTAACAGATGCTGTTAATGTGGTCTCCGTAGTACAAAGAACCAGAGGCGTCAGAGGTGAAGCGTAAATGGCTTTATATGAAACTGGAGGCAAAGAAAGGCATAAGCACACACAAAAAATACAGCAGTCACCAAACAAACATAAGATTCATTTGTGGGGTTTTGAATGAAGTGGGAACGGGAACCACAGATGTTATGTGCGTAATGGATAACCTCTAAATCAGTGATGGCTGTCGGAATGTAGGGCTATTTAACATTTATTTTAACAAACGATAGGCTACGGATAACATATAGCCTACAGCAGTCTGTATGCATCGTCCTCAAATTATTTGAATCTTAATAGCCTAAAGCTCTGTTTGATACAACGTAAATTAATCATTATCAAATCAGATTTATTCATTCAAACGATCGTCCTCCTTCCACCTGCTGCCCCTGCTGAACCCAGGCATCGAGGCCGAAGAGGCTGTGATCCGGCTGTCCTTACGGATATTTTTATTATCATCATTCAACGTGTAGAAAGAACGTGTAATCTATTGAGTCGATTTACGTAGATAATTCACAATCATGAACCTAATCTGGATCTCAAACCTGCTAATTGCCAAATAATTTAACTAAATGTGTTATATTTTTAATATTTTGTCATGTTTAGATTACGTGTTTCAAAGGCATCTGTGTATTGTGTACATAACAGAGCGCAATACGAATTAAAATTGTCATTTCCAATAGTAAAAAGCAATATTTATGTGCTTTACTAAATTTACGCAAGCACTACGAGTGGTCGGAGCAGGAGTAGATTTTGTTAGTAGCTACGAAAAGATCGGAGCTACTAAAATATTGATGAATGCGGACATGCACATAAATTTCCGTCTGCGAACAGTTTACACACAAATTCCTTCTGCTCACGTTTCATGAATGAGACCCAATGTTTTTAAAAACATTCAATGGATGCTTGTCTGGACCAATATCAACTATTATGAACAGATCCTATAGTGAAGATGTATTTCCAGTAGCATGGAAGGAAGCTATAATAACCCCTATACACAAAGCAGGTATACTCTCTTAAGTATCAGATTATAGACCAATTAGTATATTACCTGTTTTGTCCAAAATAGCAGAAAAACATATAGCAGAACAACTGATAAATCACCTTAATATCAGCTCCTTTGGATTACACCCCATGCAGTTTGGTTTTAGATCAAACCATTCAACAGAGACTGCAATATGCTTTCTCTTGGAGAATATTATAGGGTGACCATATTTTGATTTCCAAAAAAGAGGACACTCGGCCCGGCCACGACATAGCCTATTTAAATGATACTCGCAGTTTACTCAAAGATGCCTTATCATTTTAATATATTTAATATTTATATGTATGGATAGAAAATGCAGTTATATTACAAAATAATATCTCTCAAAGACAGAAATTCAGATAGGCCCCAATAGGGGACACATAGCCTACACACACTAGAGTGTGGCGATCCGAGCCCGAAGGTACCCGACGGGTCGGGCCGGGTTTGGTCAAAAATGTAGCTATAAATTGTATTCAGGCTGGGGACGGATTCGATCAGCTTTCAGTGAAAATGTAGTGTGAAAATAAATAAAATCCTATTGTCTGTCCTGTTTATTGCTTGGGCACTGTTATTTACGTGACAACACCTGAACATAACACACACAGACACACACTGGCTGTTTGTTTCTACCTCTCCCCTCGCTGGAAGTCTCGGACCTCCAGCCGCCTCTGCCTTGATGAAACACTGAAAATAAAATAAAAGAGGGAGACAGGTTTTTCCTATTTTATCTTATTTTGTTTTATGTCTCCCTCTCCTCTCGCTGGAAGCGTCGGACCTCCTGCCTCCCGCTCCCGTCACGGGCTGAGCACCCACGGCGTACGCCCGTCCTGTTAAATACCCTGTAACCGTTACAACTGTGTGACACAAACTCAGTGCTTTGGTCATTAAATAATGTCGGGCTCGGTTCGGGTTCGGACAGAAATGTGCGGCCCATGCCGCACTCACACACACACACACACACACAAACTCACAGAAAACCGGACATTATCATCAGTTTATAAAACCCCCCCGGACGCCCCGGACGGGACGTGAAAAGTGGACATGTCCGGGCAAAAGAGGACGTTTGGTCAGCCTAGAATATTAGATCTAAGCTTGATAAGGGGGGAGTTGTTGCAGCTGCATTTTTAGATCTAAAGAAAGCCTTTGACACTGTACATCACGGCGTCCTTCTCACTAAGCTTTCCCGGTACAACTTCTCCCCTAATACCATCAGATACATGAAGTCTTATCTTGAAGGTAGAACTCAGAGAGTAAGGGCAAATGGTGAGCTATCCTCTGTCCTTGGTTGTAGTTTTGCTGTCCCCCAAGGTTCTATATTGGGACCACTGTTGTTTAGTCTTTACATAAATGATCTTCCATCTGTATGCAATGAGTCTGACATCCAGATGTATGCAGATGATACGGTCATTTATGTTCATGCAGCAACCAAGCAGCAAGCTGCAAATAAGTTAACGACAGCGATGACCCCGGTCGTTGAATGGCTAAATAATTCATGTCTGCATCTAAATACTAAGAAAACGGTATGCATGTTTTTTACTAAAAGGTCGATGGATACCGTATCACCCGATGTCTATGTTACCAGGGAAAAATTGACAGTTGTCTCTGAATATAAATATCTTGGAATAAAAATCGATTCAACTCTTACATTTAAAAAACAAATTAAATCAGTAGTAAACATAGCAAAGTTTCATTTATCAAATTTCCGTCACATCAGAAATCAATCAGAATCAGCGGTACTGTATTTTAATGCTATTATCATGTCACACCTGTCATACTGTTTGACTAGCTGGGCACAAGCCTCTTGCACAACACTAAAATCTGTACAAGTAGTCTATCATCAGGCTGTGAAAGTACTGGACAAGAAGTCAAATGCTCATCATCATTGTCACAGTATTACTAATTACAATTTACTGAGCTGGAACAACTTCGTTAAATTCAAAAATGCCTGTCTCACTTGTAAGATCCTGCATGGCTTGGCTCCTCCCCCCCTTGGTGCTTTTACAACACAGAAAACATCCACTGACAGGCATACCAGGTCTATCAGCAGAGGGGACTGTGTAATTCCAAAAAGAAGGACTGCCTTTGGTTAGGCAGCCTTCTCAGTGAGAGCTACTCACACCTGGAATATTCTACCAGCGCAGCTCAGGGAGTATGACACTTATCTTTCTTTTAAAAGAAATTTAAATCTATGGTTGAGAGACGGTCAAGTATGTGACCATCTGCTCTGAAACTGTAATGTATTTGTATTTTATTGTATGCACTGTAATATATTGTATTGTAATATATTGTATACCATGTATTTTATAAGTCGGCATAGTACTGTTTTATTTTATTTATTTTTTTATTGTAGTGCTCAAGTCACCTGCCCCAGAGACTACGGTTGCAAATTAGCCAAGTTGGCTAAACCGGCATGTTTACAGAAATGTTTATTAATGTGCATTGTCTCCGTATATTTAAACCAATAAACTAAACTAAACTAAACGAAGGGGGGCGGGGCTTAGCGAAGGGTCAGTTGTGCTACACACTGTATTATGCTGCAGGCTAAGCTGTATTCTAAGGCCTCAATCACACAGAAAGCATTTTAGCAGCTGGAGACAGCTTTTTACAATAATTGTTAATGAGAGCTTTTTGTAATTGTTTTTGATGAGAATGAAGCTTTTTTTTGTGCGTGGTGTTTTTGTCTGAGCTCTCTGTTGCTGGAGTTGAAAAAAAGAACCCCACATCATCTCTGCTTTTTTCTCATTATCCAATCAGTTGATTTGAGAGGCGGGCCTTCTGTGGTGGTCATGACAACAAGTTTACAGTTGGTAAACAATGGAGGAGAAACTGGTGGAAGCAATCTGGATGCCTAGATCTATAAGACTTTACAAACCACGGTTACCACCATCTCAATAGAAAATGGCAGGCATGGAAGCATATAAGTGCACCCTCAACCAGAGCTACAACAAGTACCCTCTGTCTGTCTATGTTAGTAACTAGCTACTAATTGCTGTAAAAATAAGTAGGTAGTTTCAGCTACCCAAAATAAATGGTAGATTTATTACACAGTAAAATTTGGGTAAGGAGGTGATGGGGTGGTTGCCACAATTAAAAGGCACAGCAAGCATTTTTTTACTTGTGGCTTCAGTTTAAAAAAATAAAAATAAATAAAAGGCAGTGCGGTGCACCTCACATTTTGCAACCTGCAAAATGCAAAGCGCACCACACGCCTTTTTTTTCTTTTCTTTTTTTCGCCTTTCTGTGTGATCAGGGCCTTAGTCTTTTGAAAAAAGTCTGTGTCATTCAGAATTGTTTGAACTTGATTTTTGGGAAAAGTGGCAGCCTTGTTGTCAGAGGGTTATCAACATGTGACATAGTGCTGACCAGTGACCAAGGAATCAATACAGTATTGTATCGCAATATTTTGTGGGGCATATTGGTGATACATGGACTTCAAGTATTGATCTTTTTAATTGTTGCAATACAAATTAAAATGTAGGAGAGCGGACATGGCAACCATGGTGCACTTGCTTCGTACTGCCTGGAACATGCCATTTGGATTGAAAATGAGGTGCAGAATAATTCAAATACAGTTATTTAAATGTAAATAAGATTAATTTACTTAATTTTTAATTACATTTTATATTGAAAATATTCAATTAAATATTATGTAACAACGTTTTGACTTAAAAAGAGTTGAAAAAAGTGGGGGGGGGAAATATGAGTTTTGCCCCCCCCCCCCCCACCTTGAAAAGTGGAGGGGCATTTGCCTTACTTGCCTATAGGGGTAGGCGCCAGTGTGAGTATATATGCATAAAATTATGTTAATTCCACTACAGAAGACACTTAATGATCACTAGAATTAAAGGGATAGTTCGGGTTTTTGGATATGAAGTTGTGTGAAACGCTGACCATCTGTAGTTCTGATGTGACGTGTCACTACTGTGACTATGTTTGTGTTTTGTTAGACTATTTAAATAATTTTAAACATCCCCGCATTACATCAGACCTTGCTATCAATTGGGACTATTTTCTGGCCAGTATCACTCCGCCGTGCAGGCCCGCAAGACAGCACGCCAACAGAAATCAATTAGACAGTTCATCACCACGCCGTGCAGGTGCGCAGGATAGCAACAGCTAACGAAAACTTCATCGGCTGTTTCCAACGGAGAACCAGTAGGCTATTATTAGTGAGGAAGAAGATGTACTAGCCCTATATATACCTACTACTACAGCGCGAACACAGGCTCAGGCTCACGACACACCCTCGTCAACTGCTGTAGGTAAACAGAGGAATACCACAATGGTGCGAACTTGTGATTTCCCCAGCCGTGGGAATAAAAACATCGCCGGCTCCCAATTCCATCGGTTTCCTGTTACAGATGTAACCCGTAGGCAACTTTGGCTAACCCACAAAGCAGAGACTGGTCATAATCACATATGAATTCACATTTCTATGTGACTGATTTAGCAGTTCGCCTAATATAATAAACTAAATGCAGAGGGTAAAACAAGGCCGCGTATAATGTACATAACACATAACACAACAGGCTATTAGTTCAATCAAACATTTTGTTTTACAGACAATCAGTTACAGACATCGTTATATAAACTGGTATTAGGTAATATATCTCTTTGGGCACAGCAGTGCGGAAATTGCGTTTTCTCTGTCCTTCGGGATCTGTGGACAGCTGAAGTGAGCTTGACATAGGCGCAGTTGCTTCACCCTCGCCGGCTTGGTAGCGAGGTTCATCCCAATTGACACAAGCCAAAGTTGCCTACGGGTTACATCTGTAACAGGAAACCAATGGAATTGGGAGCCGGCAATTTTTTTATTCCCACAGCTGTTCGCACCATTTTGGTATTCCTCTGTTTACCTACAGCAGCTGATGAGGGTGTGTCGTGAGCCTGAGACGGTGTTCGCGCTGTAGTAGTAGGTACATATAGGGCTAGTACATCTTCTTCCTCACTACTGGTTCTCTGTTGGAAACAGCCGATGAAGTTTTTGTTAGCTGTTGCTATCCTGCGCACCTGCACGGCGTGGTGATGAACTGTCTAATTGATTTCTGTTGGCGTGCTGTCTTGCGGGCCTGTACGGTTGAGTGATACTGGCCAGAAAATAGTCCCAATTGATAGCAAGGTCTGACGTAATGCGGGGATGTTTTAAAATTACTGAAATAGTCTAACAAATCACAAACATACTTTTTTGTAGCTTAAAACCTTTTGGTTACGTGTCCCCCTTATATCTTAAGAACAACTTTTTCTCCGGTAAGCTACGGGCCATTTCTCAGAGCAGGAGGCTCATTGACAGTAGTGACACCGTCACATCAGAGCCACAGATGGTCAGCGTTTCACACAACTTCATGTCCAAAAACCCGAACTATCTGTTTAAGTGGGGGGAAAAAGTAGATATATGGTTATCGGTCAAATAAGTTGTTATGTATTGGTATATTGGATATCAGTAAAAAATCGTGCATCCCTAGCCTCTAGTGATTCCCACCCTGAGTGACCAGGTCCGTGTGGTGTAGATCAATCACAGCACAGTAATACCAGCTGAGCAGAACGTGCTGCTCATGTGGGCTGTGTGGCTGCTCTAACCTGTTAACATGGCCACTGAAATGAAAAGCAGGATGTTTAGCAATGCACACATGCTGCTTATGCCAGTGTTGTGGCCCGGGTGTAATGGTCATACACTCACACACACCTCATATTACACTGAACAAAAATATAAACGCAACACTTTTGTTTTTGCGCCCATTTTTCATGAGCTGAACTCAAAGATCTAAAACATTTTCTATATACACAAAAGACCATTTCTCTCAAATATTGTTCACAAATCTGTCTAAATCAGTGTTAGTGAGTAC
Organism: Epinephelus awoara; assembly: GCA_035609425.1. Classification (NCBI taxonomy): domain Eukaryota; kingdom Metazoa; phylum Chordata; class Actinopteri; order Perciformes; family Serranidae; genus Epinephelus; species Epinephelus awoara. Next base: position 30,253,649 of record CM069316.1, on the reverse strand, counting down.
TTCTCCTTTGCCGAGATAATCCATCCCACCTCACAGGTGTGGCATATCAAGATGCTGATTAGACAGCATGAATATTGCACAGGTGTGCCTGCCATTTGCCTCACGCAGTGCAACACATCTCCTTCGCATAGAGTTGATCACGTTGTTGATTGTGGCCTGTGGAATGTTGGTCCACTCCTCTTCAATGGCTGTGCGAAGTTGCTGGATATTGGCAGGAACTGGAACACGCTGTCGTATACGCCGATCCAGAGCATCCCAAACATGCTCAATGGGTGATATGTCCAGTGAGTATGCTGGCCATGCAAGAACTGGGATGTTTTCAGCTTCCAGGAATTGTGTACAGATCCTTGCAACATGGGGCCGTGCATTATTATGCTGCAACATGAGGTGATGGTCATGGATGAATGGCACAACAATGGGTCTCAGGATCTCGTCACTGTATCTCTGTGCATTCAAAATGCCATCAATGAAATGCACCTGTGTTCGTTGTCCATAACATACGCCTGCCCATACCATAACCCCACCGCCACCATGGGCCACTCGATCCACAACGTTGACATCAGCAAACCGCTCACCCACACGACGCCACACACGCTGTCTGCCATCTTCCCTGAACAGTGAAAACGGGGATTCATCCTTGAAGAGAACACCTCTCCAACGTGCCAGACGCCATGGAATGTGAGCATTAACCCACTCAAGTCAGTTATGATCACCTGTCCAGCAAAAGCCAAGGCTCCTCAGTAGTTGGGGGGATACTGGTGAGCCCAACTGACATGCAGACCCCTCGTGGATGCCAGCATTATCGACAAGGGGTTGGTTCACCAGTTGGGGCTCAAGCGGGTTCTTCTGCCCTATCCGGTTCCCACTTGGGCCCTTGACGGACATGTCCTGGGTACTGTCACATTCCAGGCAGCCCTGGTTCCCATGCTTCTGTCTGGCAACCATCATGAGGAGATCCAGTTCCACATCTTGGACTCCCCTGGTCAGCCCCTCATTCTGGGTTACCCCTGGCTTCGTCGGAAGAACCCCGACATTAACTGGGAGACCTCTGCACCCATCCTCCAAGTACCAGATCCTGATCGTCAGTTCATGGTCGAGGTAGACGCTTCAGATGTGGGGGTCGGAGCTGTTCTGTCCCAAAGGTCTGCAGTGGATCAGAAGCTCCATCCCTGCGCCTTTTTCTCTCGGCACCTGTCTCTGGCTGAGAGAAATTATGACATTGACAACAGAGAGCTGCTTGCGGTGAAGCTGGCTTTGGAGGAGTGGCGCCATTGGTTGGAGGGCACCAAGGAGCCATTCATGGTTTGGACCAACCACAAAAACCTTGAATATCTCCGCACCACTGATGCCCTGTCCCAGCAGTTCCAGAAAGGGGAGGATCCTAACGAGGAGCCAGTCACCATACTTCCCCCCTCTTGTGTTGTCGCCACCCTGACCTGGGACATCAAGGAAAGGGTGAGAATTGCCACTGAGGGTCAGCCAGGTCCCAGCGCCTGTCCAGCCAACTACCTCTATGTTCCAGAAACACTGAGGTCAGAATTTCTGCAGTGGGCCCACCCCTCCAAGTTCACCTGTCATCCAGGTTCCCAATGCACACGAGATTTCCTCCTCCAGTGCTTCTGGTGGCCCACCTTGGAAGACGACACCCGTGACTTTGTCAAGGCTTGCTCCATCTCCAACCAGAACAAGACCTCCCGTCAGGCACCTGCAGGACTCCTTCAGCCACTCCCGATTCCACATAGACCCTGGTCTCACATCTCCCTGGACTTTGTTACGGGCCTCCCTTCCTCCGAAGGCAACACGGTCATCCTCGCTGTTGTCGACTGCTTAAGCAAAATGGCCCACTTCGTGCCCCTGCGCAAACTGTAGTCAGCTAAGGAGACTGCCCAATTAGTCTTGCTCTACATCTTCCATCTGCATGGTCTCCCAGTGGATGTGGTGTCTGACCGCATCCCAGTTTGCCTAAGTCTTCTGGAGAGAGTTCTGCAGCCTAATGGAAGCCACTGCCAGCCTTTCCTCAGGGTACCACCCCCAGTCCAATGGGCAGACTGAGCACAAGAACCAAGAAATGGAGATGGCCCTGCGCTGCCTGGCATCCCAGAACCCATCCTCCTGTTCCCAGCAGCTTCTGTGGGTGGAGTATGCCCACAACTCCCTCACCAGTCCTGCCACAGGCCTCTCTGCATTTCAGTGTGCTTACGGTTACCAGCCTCCACTCTTTCCAACCTTGGAGAGAGAGGTTGCCTGTCTGGCTGCCCAAGCCTTCGTCCGCCGCTGTTGTCGAACCTGGGACTGAGCTCACTCCGCCCTCCATCGCTCCATGGGACACTACACCGCCTCAGCCAACTGGCGACGTTCTCCAGCCCCTGACTACCACGTTGGCCAGAGTGTGTGGTTCTCTGCCCGGGACCTGCCTCTCCAGTTAGAATCTAGGAAGTTGGCTCCCAGATTTGTCGGCCCATTCCCCATCCTCTATCTGCCCATGTTCAGGTGGACTCCGTGCTGATGTCCTGGTGGCCACGGGCTGTGATCAGCTCCCGGTGCAGACGGCTCCCTGCGGTATTGTTTCCTCACCTGGTTGCTCTGTGCTCTGCCACATGTTTTATGTCTACATCATGACTGTGTTTGTGGGTGGGTGGGTGTGTCTGTGGGGGTGTGGATGGCTGGGGGGTGGATGGGAGGGGCATTTCTTCTAACCATGTAAAGCACTCTGTGCTACAATTTTGTATGAAAAGTGCTTTATAAATAAAGATTGATTGATCCAGTGTGTCATCAGCCCAACGGCGGTGAGACTGAAGCTCCCACGCACCATGCGCATTCACCCTACCTTCAATGTCTCCAGTCTATTAGAGTCCTCTTTCGCCAGTGGCCCGGCCTCCTCCTCCTCCTCGCCTTATTGACGGGGGTCTAGTCTACTTCGTTCAGCGCCTGGTCCGGTCTCGTTGTCGTGGGAAGGGTCTCCAGTACTTAGTCGACTGGGGGGGTTATGATCCTGAGGACAGGTCCTGTGTGCCAGCCCGCCACATTCTGGACCAGGACCTTATCGCCAACTTTCGACACCACCCTGACCAACCCTCCAACTCCTTTGCTCCTGCGGTTGGTCCCTGTCCTTCAGTCCACACCTCCTCTCTGCCAGTTTCCCCTGGAGAGGAGTCTCCGGCTGAGGGATCTACTGATGACGAGGGCTCCACCCATGCTGACCCTGCTCGTCATTTCCCCAAACCCCCTACTGAAGAGATTGACTGGTCCGGTTCAGAGGAGTTTTAGGCCCGCCTACCGGATTCCCCCTCCATCCACCCAGCTTGGTGGGTCCTTTGGGACGTCAGGTACCTTCCCTTGGGGGGGGGGGGGGGGGGGTCACACCCTGCCCTTACTCACTCACCTCCTGTCTTACCATCTCATTAGTGCCAATCTCCTCCATCTGTGCACCTGTCCTCAGCTGCTGCTCATCACCACTCATCAGGCAGCCTGTATTTTAGCAGTACAGTTCCTCTCACTCATTGCCAGATTGTCTTTGCAGCATGCAATACTCTCCAGCACTCTTCCTCGGTTTGATCTCCCGGTTCGACTCTGCTTGCCTCTGACCACGTCTCCTCATCTCTGTCCCAGTAAATCTAACTGCCTTCTGCCTTCGACTGCAAGTACTGCCTGTGTGTTCCTGGTTCTCGCCTGCCTGTGGCTGTTTGGCGTTTCCGCTCCAGCTTTCCTGGGAGAAATGGCCTGCTCTTCTGTCACCGTCTGAGCCTGCAACACATCCCCTCTCTGGTTGTTTTTGTCTGTACATGGTTCTTGTGGAGTGTTTCTATAATATTTCCTTGACTTGAAATCTATTGCTGCGCAGAGAGGACTACACACTCTGCTTTTGAACTACATTTCCCATCTGAGCAGGAGTGGTGCAGCACAGGTGTGGCTGATTGCCTTGATGAATCACATAAGACTGTTCATTTTACTCACGTGCTGATTGTCACCCTGATGAAGGTCCTCTGACCGAAAGCTTGGTTAATTAAAGATACTTGCATCGATCCAAGTGTGCAGATCCTATTTTCACACAAGTATATTGGACTGTAAAAATAATAAGTTTGTGTGCTCCTGGTACCCGACATTATGAATTATTCGTATTGCTCGCTTTTGTAGAATTGTTAGTGATGATAATGAAATTTTGTAGTTATTGCCCCATGCTCCATTGTCCTGTAAGTAAGGTGAGATTAGTGAACAGTATAGAGTGTGGAGTGATTTCTGGTCCAAAACCTCCTTTACTTTATTTATTATTGCAACGCTTCTTGAGATTTTTGTTTGAACATGTTTGATTTGTGATTTCCAGGTGATTCTGTCATCTATGTTTACCACCAGAAATTTTATTCATGAACTCTTTCAATTTCTACTCCGTCTACTCTTATTTGTACTTGTGTGTTCGTTTTAAAGTTGCATAATAACATTATTTTTGTCTGTGAAATTTAAAGATAAGCTGTTTGTGTCGAACCATATTTTTAGTTTGTACATTTCAGTAGTGAGTTCAGTAGATTATCCCCAGCACAAAAAAATATCAGTGTCATCGGCAAACAAAATTAATTTCAATAACTGTGAAACCTTACAGATATCATTAATATATAAAATGAAGAATTTGGGGCCCAACACTGACCACTGGGGGACACCACAAGTAATGTCCAAACACTTTGAGGAACAGTTTCCCAGCTTTACAAACTGCTGATGACATGCAGCAAGGGGCCACAGGCTGGATTCGAGCCCGGGCCGCTGCTGCAACAGCCTTGTACATGTGGCGCCTGCTCTACCACTAAGCCACCAATGCCCTTTTGCTTCTGTTATTGCTAATGATGTTGATCTTTTTGTTCTGAACCCATATTGATTTTCTACCACTAATTTGTGTTTTTCTAAGAACACAAATTGTTAGATTTCAGTTGAACCATGTTAGTTCAACTGAAATTGTACTAAGTTGAATTTCTCAAAGTCGGACTAACACGCCTAGATAATGTGATTGGGAGTCAAATTAGTCCTGCATGTATACAGTCAGTCGGACCCAAACTGATCCAGGTGCTCTGCACATGCTCGAAAGTTGAATAGCATTAAATGTGTATCAGAAGATGATGCTGGTAACAACAGGTTGTAATCAAATCCAGTGCTGTGCATTTTTTGGACAGACAAAGTGTACAGAGCTGTAAAGTTGTCCACCATGGTATCACTTTGCCTTTACTTGTTTATCATTTGTTTGGTCCGTGACGTAATAGGTCAACCAGAAAAAGGTCCAATACTAATAAGCTCAAAGGGGGCATATTGCCCCTACTGTAGTGGGGTCTGACATACTTTGGTCAATAAATCGATTCCCCTCCTAAATATGAATGTTGTTGAACTACTAACAAGCTACTTCAAATTGTAGATGCAGTACTAGTTTGAATACATGTAGTTCACTACTCTCCAACACTGGCAATTGAGAGATTTTTTATTTTTTTTTTAATTTGGCACAACTTGGACTCGAATGAACTAATTAGATTAAGGTGTTCACAGGCCAAAGGTCAAGATAACTGGGATCTTGCGTCCGTTTCATTCTCACAAACACGCTATCTCAAGAACACCTTGGGTCACTGTGACCCATAAAACATGTTTTTGGCCATAATTCAAGAATTCACATGTTATGATTATTATGAATTATGATTATTTTACACAAATCCTTAATAGGATAAAGTGATGACATGATGGCATTGTATATCCAAAAGGTTAAAGGTCAACTTCATTGTGACATCATAATGTTCTGAAAAAACAGCTTCTGGCCATTACTCAACATCATATCTCAGGAACAGAAGGGGAGACATTTGGTCAGATACTGAATTGGTGATACTAATCTTGAAACTGCTGATTGCATAGATCATCTGTGCTGTCACGCAAGATATATGTGAAGCATCCATGTTCTCACATATGTAAACTGTAACTGCAACTTGCCTAGTGAGCAGAGGCATACAACTGCAAGGCAGTAATCCTGGTTTTGATGATATTTTTCACTGTTTCATAAATGATGAATAATTGAATGATAAGATTTTTTTTTAAAAATCCACAGTTTAATTGATGAAAATAAGCATTAGTTGCACAGCAGTTGTAACAACTGCTGTGCTGCTGGCTTCTGATTTTCATCCCAGAAAATTGCAGCTGTTGTCACATTTCCTCTGAATTATCCACTAAATTTGAATTTGTAACAGACTTGACATAGCATTAGGTCACACAAAATTTTTTATCTGTTCACAAAGTTTTCAAGAGTTGGCAATTGAGGTCACCATTTTCGTCATGCCATTTGATGGTACCATAAGCTGGCTTTGTAAGATTAACTCTCCACTTGAAACTACAGAGCATAAAAAATAAAGCCCTGTCTACTGTCCAACAACAATAAGTGTGTTTGCGTCTGTGTATGTAAGAATGTCCCTGTGCCATATCTGCCCTGACACACAAACACAAGCCCTCCTTGTCGTCATGCACATTCAAACTGCAGTATCCCAGCTAATGTGTTTTCACTCTCGATGTCCCCTTGACCTGCCATTTCCGCCCACTGCTGAATGCCGGCTCTGGCCTCTTTTCTTAATGCACCCCATGTGGTCTCTCCTCTGTAGCACTGTAGCCTAAGTGCATAGTACACTTTCAGAGGCTCAAAGTCATTACATTAGACCAACCCCTTAGCCCCCAAGTGCAACCTTTTACTTCCATCTTCAAGAAATGGAAACAGAAAAACATGACATTACTCATCCCAAATATCAGACTATTTTGGTCGCTGCACAGTGCAATGGATACCTCTCCAACACACATTGTGTTTACCTCCTCTCATTTTCCGTCTCCCTCAGTCGATTCCTAATATATTTTATATGCCAAAGTGGTGATGGATGAATAAATGTTGCAGAAACACTGCAGATCTTTTCAGTGGGCTATGTGCCAGTAAGAGGCTATTCTCACACTGAGAGAACCCTGTAGAAGCTTGTAGAAGCTAGCTCACCTATCAGAGGAGTAGGTTTCTCTTATTTCTCTGTTTACTCTCTACTTAGTGACCAAACCAGATCAGCTCTTTATTTAGCATAAATGTATCCAAACATGAAAAGATTTTTTTTTAATATTAATGTACTTTAGCTTTGCTTGGCATGCCCTTGAAGATATTTACCATTTCAAGGATGCAGGAAAAGGTATTTTACTTTTTTTTTCCAAGTGTCTTCGTCTCGCTCAGCAGTGTTGGGTAAGGGTTACTTTAAAAGTAATCAAAGTACGTTACTTTGTTACTTTTTTAAAAAAGCAACCAGTTACTTTACTGCGTTACTGCCTGAGTAAAGTAACTCAATTACTTTAAAAGTACTTCCAACGTTACTCCCTGAGAAAAGTAACTCAAGCACTTAGTACTTTTGAGTATTCTACATTTCCTATTGGGCAATGGACCACAGGGCGCTAAGCCTACATTTTTTTGTCTCCAAAATGAACTCATGGACCACTTGCCCTTCACTGATCTCCCATCACAGCCGTCACTTTGACCAGCAGAAACACAGAACGATCTGCTGCCGTAGACAACTGTATGACAACAACACCCCAGCACAGAGTAAAAGGGGGAAATGATAGTGTGAAACAGCAGAGGCACTTTGTCAACCTGCTGAGTTAACGTTACTGTCATTAGCATCAAGCTAGCAAACAATGTTAACGTTACATCCTCACGGTCGGACATAAAGTAATAACATTAACAAATAGCGGCGGGGCTTTTACTCACCACAACTGCAGAGGCTCCCAGCTTCATTTGAAAGAGACTACATTATAGACGGTCCGTTGTTTATTAATCCCTCTGTGTGTTTATGTATTTACTTTTTATCTGCTCCGTTGTCTTTGTAAAGTTAATATATCGCACCATCATTTCAAACTCAACACTTGTTTCAAATTAAAAGCCCCTTATAACCTCGGCTCAGAGAATCCCTCCCTTTTTTTTCTAACCTGGGGGTCTATAGTTTCCTGGGACCATATTTCCCAAAGGCTCTGCCTGAAAGACAGAGAATCCAGTGTGAAGCAACATTTTATCCACCACATATCCATCCACAAACTTCATTACTTCTTTGTAGCCTGCAGCTGTCCACGAGTAAAATCTAGTTTTGGTTGTGGCATGGGCACTTTAGTACATGAGGTGGCTGCTGCTGGTCACCCCCATTAACTGGTATTTATGAAGGAAGAATTTGCTGTGAGGTAGTGCTCACGTCATGCAGGCTTCAGACTAGGGGCCTTCTTTTCTTTTCATCTTGTCTTGTTTAATTCTGTTTTATTTAATAAACATCTTTTTACTCTAATATTTAGAAGCTGCTTGGTTGTTGTAACAGTTGTTGTAAATATACAGCACTACAATCAAATGAACACGACTGTTCAGTCATCTAAAGACTAGATAAGGATATATTTCATCCTTTATACAATCTTGGTTTGGGAAACGTCCGAGGTGTGCATGCAGTTTAGCTGAGATAGCTTCAGCTGATATGATGAGGAAAAGACTGAATACAAGTTAAAAGATGTTTGATTTTTTTTTAGGTTGTTTGCCAGTATCACTGATTGTGTTATTAAATTTGCATTTAAGCCAGTGTTTTGTAAAATGTCAATCCCAGGTGCATCAATAAACTTAATTTTTATTGTTTATTAATTATGAATTTCATATATTTTTTTAGAAATGTACATATGAGCCACCATCTCTCTGTTAGTCATTGTTTAATTTGATCCTGACTTGTGCAGCACTTTGTAAAGTCTGTTTCAACAAGTGCTTTGAATGAATCGCTGATTATCCCTCTGACATTTTATTATAATGGTGATTGAGATCGTACTGCCATGATGGTCTTTATAGACGTGATGAATTAGTGGTACAGATGCTACACACATCACAACCATGTTTAATGACAGCTGCTCCGTTGGAGAACCTCGCTAATGTGACACAGTCTGTGAAACTGCACTTCTTCTTTGTTATATTTCTCACTGATAGCTAGTGGTAGGTGTCAGAGTGGGCACAAGTATCAATATGTAAACTGATGTTCAAGGCAGTTTAACAGCCATTCACAGCTACCTATGGGAGTGGAAATGAGGCTTGTGCACATGTCCCCAGCTCCACAAGGATTGAGATTTATAACAGAATCAGCCTTATGTATGTGGAGTTTTATAAATATGATAAGAATGCATATGCATGTTACTGTCTTCGCCAGTACACAGTTTTGTGATATAATATAAAAAAAGTCTTGATTGTCATTGCATATCAGATACAACGAATATGTCCCATAAGAACACTGTTTTGGCCATTATTCAGTCTCAGGACTTAGGAACAGAAGGGGAGAGTTTGGGTCAGACACTGAATTGGTGAAACTAATCTTGAAACTGGGCTGACTGTATAGATATTCTGTGCTTCTGGGTTGAAGATGTTTGAAAGTATCCATCTCACACAATCTGTAGTATCTTTGTAGCAACATCTAGCCTATATTAAAAGTATTGTCTATTGTAAGGCTGTGCAATTAATCGTCTGGTCATCGCGATTACGATTTTGAAGTCAAACGCTTTCAAAATTAATGAAATCGAGGGTAAACGATTTTCAGTCAAGTAGGTAAACTACAAATAATGCAAGGGGCAGGTGATGGCGGAAGATTTCAAAAACAGCGTGCAACTCCACCGTGCGTGATACAGAGAGCAGAGGAGAATTGAAAATGCATGACCACCAATATAAGTCATCACGTGCGCTGCATAATCGTTTGCATAATCAGGATTTTCAATTTTGACCAAAATAATCGGGATTCTGATTTTTTCCATAATCAAACAGTCCTTGTCTACTGTCACGGCTATGAATCTGGGACGACATGAATGTAAACCACAACAGCAACTTGCCCAGCTCATGGAGGTATACAGCTGCGAGGATGTTTCTTTTAAGTTAAGCCAAAAAATGCCTGACATTTTTTGAGTAACCTTACTCTTCATTCTCACACAGGCCTGCATATTATTGCACTTGGCTTTATACATGGAAGTGACAGAGGTAGATTGTATAAAATGATAAAATGACTCTGTATTCATACCCTGCCTACATTCACACCTCCACATACAGTACCTGGCCAGTCATTGTGTAAAGTGGCTGTGCTTACCAGATTGTAAGTAACATGTACAGCACATTTAGAATATACATCTCAAGTGGGGTTTTTAACACAGTTTGCTAAACACAGCCTCTTGTCCGTTTACAGTCGCCTACAGTCTACATTGTCATGTAGACACTGACCACAAACCAACTGGCCTACAGTTTGCAAGGCTGGTGTACAGATGCATGCCAAAAAGTAAAGCCCACATCTCAGGGGGAAGGGGAAACAAACCTACTTTTAAACATTATGAAAGCCTTGGATATCAACAGGTTTTTGTATATGCTCAAATATAACAACACTGACCTTTACAAGAAGGTGGTTGAAGGGATGAAAGAGGGAGGCTGCGTGCAGTCCAAGTCCACTACTGGTATGAAACTGGGAAAAAAAATCATTTCGATGCAGAGAAGCAAATTGACAGGTGGCTCCAGCTGTTCCACATTTCTCTATTGTGACGTGATAGACAACATGTTAAGCCACACTGCAAGGTAACCTGGGTGCCTTCGTTGTTGACATTCTGGGACACTGTATCAACTTCAGCCTGTTACATGCATTGTCATTGTTTTCAAAATACACTTCTGTTGTCACTGGAAATGTACAGTTTGCCTACAGACTATTTCAAAAATAAATGCACAAAGTCCGTACAGCACAGCAAATTGCCATTTTTTTTTTTTTTCATTTAGCCAACACACGTACATGGTTGAGTTTAGGGAAAAAAACAGGATTTTACTTTAAATTCATATGGAAGGTGAACACTGGCCTCCCGAGTGAAAGTCGGTGGTTGTTGGACCCATCCGACACCTCACCCGCCCGCCCTACGTGAACTGTCACACCCTTTACTTACGTTGTTGCCTGACAGTGTTTTCCAGACGCTGCTGGGCACCGGTACAAATAGTGGTGACCGGCCATGTATCATGCCGAAATGAAAGGATGGCTTTTTTTGTCTGTGTTTGATGCTGGGAGTCACTGACCAAGTGCCAATATTTGATGACTTTGGAGTGAGACCAGGTTTGTACACGTAGTCATTGTGGTGATGTTCATTATGGAATCTGGAACTGTCCGTGACATCCACATCCACCACCAATCTGGTTTTCTGGCATTAGCCCTCTCTCATGTATTACTGAGAGGAGCTTGAATTTTGGTCCTGTCATGACCAAAAAAATCTTATTATCAAGTAATTTTTCAGGAACCTTGATCTCGTAATGCATTTCTTTTTTCATGAGTGTTCTTTCAAAACTCAAAACTCCCCAGCTCCTACCATTGAATTACTTACCACTTTTCTTTATCTTTCTGTCTTTCTTTCTTTCTTTCTTTTAGAACAACTGCCTTCCAATAAATTTTGTATTATCATCCTGTTGTTTTAGTTTTTCACCAATATGAAACCGGTTCCATTCTCGTTACTGCACCTAAAACTGTTCTGAGCATTTTGATTCAAAATAAATTGGTTCAGAACCTGAAAATTTGGTTCTCAGCTGGAACCAAAATTGGTGGAAATCCAAGCTGTTTTACTAGATAGCACCAAGGTTCCAAGAATTCTGAACAGAACGGGTTTAAGTACCAGGGGCCAGTTGCACAAAACATCTTAAGTTAAGATTTTTCTTAAAGTCCTACTTAAGGTTTCTTCATAATAAAACCGGTGGCACAAAACACCCTTTAATCTTCTCCTTAAGGTTTCTTTAAAATGTTCATTCAAGTATTTATGGTTGTCTCCTTGTCTTGGTCTTACACTTAAGGAATCCCGAGATAGTAGACCAAAAAAAAAAACTAAAAAAAAAGTGATAAATGAAAAAAAACCTAACACGCCCCAAGAATATTGTTCTGCGACCAAGAGAACCCAGTGGATGCGCTTTTGATTTTACACCATGGATGTGACTGAATTAATTTTTGTGTGGTTTCTTCTTTGCATTATTTGTAGGATATGCTTTCTATGTTTTCTTCAGAGGTACATTTTTTTCCTCCTCCAACCACTATGGTTTTCTTGTCCTTCCTTCTTCTGACATTTTTTCCACTGTCTAACTAAAAGCCAACTTTGTGAGATGATAACATGGATCACAAGCGTGTGTCCAAGCAAACAAACCCTCTCCATGGAATCTTGTACCAATGTAAAATCTCTTTCAATGCAATAAGTTACTTAACATTTTCCTTAACTTAGGAAACCTTTAAGGGATTTTGTGCAACTGTGTATGTCCCTCAGCTAAGAAGAAATTAAACCTTAAGTGTCATACTTACTGAGAAAACTTATGGTGTTATTGTGCAATTGGTGCCAGAGCTGATTTAGTGGAAAAGGGGTATGAGAGAAAGGGTTCCACACTGGAGTCTAGAGCAGGACTGCAATAAACACTGCTTAGAGCAAGTCAGCAGAATGAGATGATATAACTGTTCTCAGATGGGATTGCTTTGATCACAGTTAAAGCTTCCTCTGAATTTCACAGTGGAGAAAAGCCTTTGGTACTGTGTCAGACAGTAGTAAAACACTCCAACAAAAGTCACTTAAAAGAGAGTTAATGTTCAGCCTTCATTTCAACAGCAGTCTCTGTGATCTAACAATTTGCGCAGCCACGGCGGGTTACCCTTTTTTCTTGTTTGTAAAGTTTCAGCTCAGAGCAAACAGTGTACATGTTTAATGAATGATACATTCTTTGAATTTGAAATGGCTTACACCTACCACATCTGTTCTGGAAACAGCTAAGTGGCAGAGAACTGGTGCAGCATAAAGGAAGCCTCCTATAGTGGACGAATCACGTGACTTTAAGATGTAGACATTCATTTCACAGCTGAAAAGAATTCTGAACTGAAGACACTTAGGCAGGACACACATCAGGAGAAATTATATCAAAGCACATGCATGTACATCTTTTTTGCTGGAGAAGATGTTTGAAAGAAGAAAAGTACAAAGCTTCACAGCTGGTTTCCCACTTGAACAGTGAAGAAAAGCTGTACAGCACAGCAACATCACAAAACACCCAAATCCTCATACCTGAGCTGCAATTTTAATCTTCCATAATCCTCTTTGTATGTAAATCAGTTTTGATGATGTAACACATAGAGGACAGGATAACTCAACTCTAGGCTGCTTGTAATTAGTTTGCATGGACTCCCAGTGATGTACTGAATATAGCAAACACAGATCCTGCTGACTGTAAGGTGTGACTCGGCTCTTGCATTGTAACAGTTGCAGCTTTGTCACGGTGTGTTGCCAAGTCAATCTGTAGCTGTTCCCAAATTTGCGCTTCCTAGACAAGCAAACGTATGATCTGCCCTACTCTTCCTCTGATTAGCTAGTATTCTTTGCCTTTGTTGCTTGGGTTGGTTTGGTTTAATGCAAGAGGAGTGGTATTGGTTAAGTTTAGGGTGAAAATGTCCAGGTAAGCCAGTCAGAGGCACAGTAAGGCAGAGTAAGGTAGGTCATTCTTCCGCTATCCTAGGAAACGCGCATTCAAAGTGTGCAGCCAAACAAAATTTTATGAAATTTGCAACCATTATTAATGTCAGGTCACTATCACCTTTTGAACACTTTTGTCTTACATGAGGTACTGTACTTATTCTTATCTACCACCTCTGTGGTTAAACCTTGCGTAAAAAGATATTTTGTTTTCAGGTTGCCCATGCATCTGATTGTGCATATGTTCATCCCATCCTCGTGAACGGGATTTCTGACGAATGGCTTGATGGAATTTCTTCTTCTTCTTCAAAAAAAAAAACAACAATTTTCAAAGATTTTTTTTGGCATTTTTTTGCCTTTAATGGATAGGACAGTTAAGTGTGAAAGGGGGTGAGAGAGAGGGGATGACATGCAGCAAAGGGCCTCACAAAATATATTTTTGGCCATGACTCAAGAATTCTAGGGTTAATTATGAAATAACATCATATTTTTCTATCCAAAGGGTCAAAAGGGTCAAAGATCAACTTCAGTGTGACATTATAATATTCTGCATAAAACACTTTTCTGACCATTACTCAGTGTAGTATCTCAGGAACAGAAGGGGAAATATTTGGTCAGATGCTGAATTGATGACATTAATTTTGACTGTCACCTCAAATCTGTGCTGTCGGGGGGGAAGATGTGTGTAAAGCATCCATGTTTTCACAGACATGGATGTAAACTGTAAGAGAAACTTGACTGGTGCTCAGAATAGGGCATTAACGACTTTGATTTTTTTCACGTCGACTTATCTGTCAATAAAGTCAGAGTCGACATGTCATTTGATGACGTCATCACACTGACACAGCGGAGGAAAGTGAAGTATCTCCACACATCTGATGTGTGTCTGTGAAGGCCCGAACATACTCGGGCGAAACGTATGCGGAACGGACTCTGCAGACGTCCGCAAGCCCTGTGCGCGCAAAGCTCAAGGCCCAAACATACTCGGGCATACTATAAGCGGAGCGGTCTCCGCGAAGAATGTCCGCAGTCATTCGGGCTTCCATAGTCAAGCGCACTTCTGCGTCGTAGTTTCCTGTAAAAATGTCCGTGAATCCCCCGATGTGAAAAATATATGCCGAGCGCGGTCGTAAAATTTGAGCTTTGCGTGCACAGGGCTTGCGGACGTCCGCTTTGAGTCCGCGCGGACCTCTGCGGACTCCACTCCGCGCACCAGTGACTGCTCAGCATGTATTTCTCACATCGGGGGATTTTTCACGGACATTTTTACAGGAAACTACAACGCGGAAGTGCACTCGACTATGAAAGCCCAAATGACTGCGGACATTCCTCGCGGAGTCCGCTCCACTTATTACGCCCGAGTATGTTCACTTAGTCAAGGATAAAGTATCAGCGTAAGCACACACACAAAGACAGAGAGGGAAAAAAACACGACTTCTCGACTCCTCCCGGGGGACATCGACTTGTGCCACTGACGTCGACGCGTTGACAAATCGACTTTTCTGTTAATGCCCTAGCTCAGAAGCATTATGTTTTTGGGTTGTCCATCTGTTTGTACATTCATGAAGGCGATAGTAGTCCCTGAGGGAATTTCTTCAAATTTGGCACAAACTTCCACTTGGACTCATCACTGATAAATTTTGTTGGTCAAAGTTCAGGGTCGCTGTGACCCAACAAAACATGCTTCTGGGCATAATTCAAACATTCATATGTTGATTATGATTATAATTATGATTATTTTACACAAATCTCTAATAGGATAAATTGACAATGTGATGACATTATATATCCAAAAGGCCAAAGGTCAGCCTCACTGTAACATCATAATGTTATGTAAGAACCCTTTTCTGGCCATTAGTCAATGTCATATCTCAGGAACAGAAGGGGAGACATTTGGTCAGATACTGAATTGGTGACACTAATCTTCGGTGCCCACCCTGAAACTGATTGTATAGATCCTCTGAGCTGCAGAGGGGAAGATGTGTGTGAAGCATCCATGTTTTCACAGACATAGATGTAAACTGTAAGTGCAACTTAACAGGTTTGCTGAGGCATACCACCATGAGGTGGTAATTCTAGTTGTTTTATGTTCTCTATGCTCTGTTTGTTGCTAAATTAGTGATCCAAAGAGATACGGAAGAGAGACAGAGAGAATCACATGTCCATAAATGAACAAACCCTCAGTCTTGCCCAATATGACAGTACAGCACAGTACAGAATCCATAGGCTTCTTTCCAACATCTGAATGGACATGCCTGCTCGGCTCTGCTGCCTTCACAGGGCAGCTCTGTGGGGTTTTCTTGCCGGATACCACTCCATGTTGACACATCTGTCTGATGGCATGAGCACAATGGTGGTGCAGGCAGAGCAGGGGAGAGAAAGCGAGGGAGGGAGGGCTGTTTAGCAGTGCTCGCAGAAGCAGAGCTACCTTCACCCGGAGCAAAGCCTGTGAAAGAGGCAGTCGTCCTCCTCCTGCTCTGCCTGTCTCCATAACTCCTGCTACAATTCCTCTGGTGAGTCAACAAGCTGTGGACTCTAACGCTGCTGTGTTTTTTTTTGTGTGTTTTTTTAATGATGTGTGCATATTTTGCTGGTACACAGACACTGTGAAATATGTGTGGCATATGCTGAGAGGTTATTTATTGGCAGTGTAGATTGTGATGCAAGATTCACACATGCTGTTGCCAAGCCTTTATTTGAAAATGTAGCGAAATCAAACGAGCTGCTTCACCGTAGCTCCGATTTGTTTGTGTGCTGTTTCAGCCGGGTGATTCAGAGGTGCAATTTCCTCAGCAGCTACTGTCATTACTGCTGCTGAATGAACTGTCACTTGCTGCTTGCGTTTTCGACAGAAGATTCATCAATGTGAAACTCAATCAGAGACAGCTGTTTGTCTTGGAGCATTGTCTTTTCGTCAGTTGTAACTAATTATGGATTTTAGCTTTCACTCTAGGTGGACATGAATCTCTGAAAGAATATATATATGAAAATAATGTAAAATATACATCATATTTCTATCATGTGTAGCCAGTTACAATCTCATTCTACTTTTTTCTTTAGATGTACAAAGCCTCAAATTCTATTTTTTCTATTTTATTTTATGCCAAAGAAAACCCATTGAATAGGGCAGAAAATCACATCACACATTGTGTTTCATTTAAAAGAGGTGAAGAATATTTTTTTAGACTATTGGGATTGGAAGTCAAAATGTCTTTTTTCTAGATAAATTGCTTGGTAGAAAATCATGACATCTATCTATTTTCTATATCTTAGGTGTAGGATTTTTTTTTCTTTTATCTCTTAGCTACGTGTGTGTGTGTGTGTGTGTGTGTGTGTGTGTGTGTGTGTGTGTGTGTGTGTGTGTGTGTGTGTGTGTGTTTCTACTTGTACATGATACATAGTGAGGACCACAAAACATTTTGACAAAGTGAGGACATTTTGGCCAGTCCTCACTTCCACATAGGCCTGTTTGAAGGTTAAGAGTTGGTTCCAGGGTTCAAGTTACAATTAGGTATTAGGTTAGGGTAAGGGTTGAGCTTGGGGTTAGACACTTCCATGTGATGGTTAAGGTTAGGGAGTGTTCTTTACTCAGGGTTAGGGTTAGGGGGTTCTAGGGTTTTCTACCCCTAATGGATGAGACAATAGATAGATTGAGTGATTTTAAAAAACTATCTGTTGACCTATCTAGCTACATACATACATATTGTATATACACTGTCTATCTGGTATTCAGAAACCAGGAATTTGCTTCTGTCTCCATCTGACAGATGAAGCTCTGCAGCAGCAGCATGATGTTGACAGTCACATCAGACGGCCTCAGCTGATAGATCAAGCGTGTGGACAGTGTGGAGGGCTTCATCATCGTCCTAATGGCTGTGCAGGCTGGGATTGAAGGATGGGGATATTTGAGCGGATGGATACTGTAGAAGTAAGGCAAAGCCTTGCCAATTCTACACAGCTAGAGAAAGAATAGAAAGCGTAATGAAGAACCTTCATCACTGCGACACAGCAATGTGCTTTTTTCTGTTTTGTTTCATCAAAACTGGCTTTTTGGTAAACAAGGTGATAGGAGCTGATTTTGGAGCAGGAAATTCTGGATGCAGCTTGACCAATAGCAAACTAGTGATTTTTGATCTCTCTTTGAAAATGGACTTTAATGCAAATTGAGCGTAAAGCTCCATTTTCACTGTGGCTAAATTTAGCGATGCAGTACAGTTACCATCGCGCCTGTTTATTTGACCTGTTTGTGTCACCACTTATTTGTTCATCTAAGTCCATGCAGAAGTGCCCTATATGTGCAAGGGAAGGCATGTGGTACATAATGTATGGATCCTTTTGTATGTTTGTCTTCACGTCCCTTTTCCTGCTCCTAGATGGAATCAAAGGTGCTGCAAGCAGCGTTTTCACATATAAGTTATATCAGTGTAAATCCTTAGTGTCACGGCTATGAACAATTGAAACTACGGGCAAGCAAACTGACAGACCAGTGCCAATTATTGTTAAATCATGATCACACTTCCCTTGAAGTGAAATTAAAATTTCATTAAAACCTGGATTGTATTTTTGCAACTTACTATCAGTTATGATAAAATTATGTTCACTAAGCTAATATCAGAGATCTAGGAACAAGGCGGTATCACTAAAAAGACGTCACGTGATCAGACAGGCTGGAAACAAAACCAGGTCACAGAAACTTAATTGGGAGGTAACATGATAACCCAAACTGTAGAGGTGAGCAATATATCAATTATACTTAGCAATATATCACGGCATAGGACTGGCTTTGGTGTTTAAGTTCTCTCACTCTCCTATGGCTGTCTCCCTCTCTTTCACAAACACAAAAAGAAGGAAAAAAATATGTGTGATTCATGATCAAACATGATGCTTCTAATGCACTCCCCCGCCCATGAAGACCACTTTCTCCAAGGCGATAATGTGTGAGCAGGCAAGTCATGTGTTTTTGTACCTGCAGGGCTCCAGACTGCAATATTTATTTACATTTTGTGACCATTCCATATTAGCAAGTTGCACCAGTGCAGTTTGCAAATATTATTGATATATGAACTGTAGAGCTGTTATATGTTTCCAGCTTACAGTGATTAGCAGTAACAGTTTAACTGTCTGCTAACTGTTAACAATTGACTGATGCCCAGGAGCTTCTAGTTCACACCAAATACAACAATTAACACTTCCAGCTTGAGACAAGCTGGGTCTTTCAGAATAAAAGCGCTGGTGGTTCCACTTTGATTTATTTCATTATAACAGTACTTAGTTTAACTTTCTTATCACAGTACTTTATTTAACTTGATAATGACAGTACTTTGTTGAAATTTACCACAATAGTACATTATTTAACTTTATTACAATAGTAAATTATTTAACTTTATTAAAACAGTACTTTATTTAACTTTATTACAATAGTAAATTATTTAACTTTATTATAACAGCACTTTATTTAGCTTTATGACAGTAGTAAATTATTTAATTTTATTATAACAGTACTTTTTTTATTCTACTACAGTAGTTAATTATGTAGTTTTAAATTATTTGGTTTTAAATTATTTTAGTACATTATTATAACAAAACTATAATTTTATTATAAGAGTAAGCTATTTAACTTTATTGTAACAGTATTTCATTTAATACTATAAGTATTTTATATACAATAGTAAATTATTTAACTTTATTTTAACAGTACTTAACTTTATAAAAACAGTACTTTTTTCAGTACTTTTTTTATGATTTCACTTTTGTCTGTGATGTAGAACAACCACTGCTTAGTCTTGGCAAGGTTCTTTAATCATTGCCTTAAAGAGTAGAAAGCGATAGTAATATATACGTACATGTGAAAATGCTGTACCTTTAATACTTCATAAATGTGAATAAATGTACTTGTGGTTATGTGCCGCTGCTATGAGCAAGGATTAAGTGCTTGTTTCATAATGTATGACTTCATCCAGTGGTTGAGTGCTGATGTGCAGTTAATGGCAGGTTTTGAAGCTTAGTCTACCACTGCCCTCATTGGAAGTTACTTGTCAGCCAAACACTTAAAGTGTGAAAATGTGAAATGAGTGGGTTTTGTCTGGCTAAAGGCCAGAAGGAGAATATAACTGTCCTTTTTATGCACTGAGAGGCTGTGGGTGTCGAGGCTAACTGCAGCTGACTGTGAAGATGATGATGACGATGATGAAATATGTAGAAGAGGATAGGCTATAAGGACAGGAGGAAAGAAATTGCCTCTATTCCTCCCAGATTTCCATCTCTATCATCATATTTTTTTTGGATTGTCTCTTTGGTGGAATCCTTAGCTAGCTGATAGCGCTCAACTCCAGGACCTTCATCACAATTTCAATCCTATCAGCCGTCTGTCACAGTTACCAATAGCAACATGGGAGCTAATATGGGAGTGTGATAGCGTATGAGTGATGTGATTTGTGTGGCACAAGAAACAGCGGCAGCAAAATGCTGAAAACTGAGAAGCATGAGAAATGGTGATTTTCTATGTTATAGTGTCACACTCTAACTTTTCAGTTTGTTGCAGTGGAGATCCTAGCATATTTTCTTTTTCACATCTCAGTAGTGTAGTGGTAGTTGAGTGGGCACCAGAGAGCTTTTGTCTTTTTGACATGATAACGATACAGCGTATTTAGGGGTTCACGTGGTGTTACATAACTCGGCCATCACCCCAGAGAGCAGGTAAAGTCTAACAAACTGGGGAGGAGGCCAGGGGGTGGCAGAAACCCAGAAAAAAAGGCCTCTCTATCGTTTAAGAGGTGTCAAAGAGGTAGCAGCATATTATCTTGCAATGCTTGAAATGACATTTGTATGTTACCAAATGTGGTTTTGTTTACATATTAATATATGTAATAACAAATAACTTGTCTTAGGTTAAGACAACAAAAGCTTTTTGTCTAAGATAAGGTAAAGATAGGGATTTTAGTTGAATACTGTTGAAAATTATAATTTAAAAATTTATTAGTTTAGGGATGTATTGATTTATCATCAGTAAATGCCAATATACAATATATAAGTATATATATACCCTTTGTTCCCCCAAATTGATTGGCACAATACACATACACCACAATACACATCCAACAATGTTCATACTGCAATCCACATAGTACAATCCACATATACAATACATACATCACAACATATACCACAACACATATATCGACATTAAATACACAACAATATTCATTAATATATATGAATATTCAATATTCATAACATTTACCACAATACATCTACTACAAAAGACATACTACTATACACATACCAAAATACATACACTAAAATGCAAATACAACATTACATCAATACACTTACACTAACACCCCTTAGAAGTTTGAGCACAATTAGCAATTAGTTCCTTGTTGACTGCCATTAGCCTATCATCGAATATGATGACATTCACTAATGGCAATGGCCGATGTTTTTCTGTTGTGTCACATCAATTTCGTGCAGGCTGAAAAGCAGGGCTCCAGACTAGCCACAAACTGAAATTAATGAGCAGGTACAAGAAGAATGCAATGACTGTTTGGCAAATGGACTCTGTGATCTCACTGCTGGCAAGTAGCAATCAGTAAACCGTTGTCCCAGGACCAATAGAAAACGTGTTTGTGACAAACAGAGCTCTTCCTGGGGACGCCTTCAGAAGGAAAAGACATATTAAACTCACTTTTAACATGTCAGAGGAGGCACCCTATTGTTTCTCTGATAATGCTACATTGTCAACAAATCTGTGTTAAAATCATAAGGATAAGAGCTGTTAGCAGACTGTGGCTGCAACTAATGGCTTACTAAGGTTGCATTGAGTTAGGCCTACATTATGATGCATTCAAGCTTTATTCGGTAGAAATGAGTATCGGGCAAAGGTAAATTTTAAGGTTCTCATGATGTGTTTAGTGTAAAATATAGTTTTTGGTGAGAAATTTGAATAAATACAGCTTTTTAAAGGAAAAAAAATGTTAATTTTTTTTCTCAGCAATATAAAAACGATATTAGAGAGGGAAATATGATATATAAACCGCTGTCAACCCCAATCCATTCATGACACAGAGTTTTAATACAAAGTCTACGCAAATGTCCGGCATTGTCAAAATTACATAAAAACTTTACATTCACTTGACACAAAATCCCTTGTGACCTTGACATCATTATTTTATATTAGGACAACAGTTTTTGAGTTTTCAGTTAATCTGACTAAAATTTAGAAAGTCAGTTTTGCCTAAAGGCCAATAAGCAACACTATGATTGTGCACTTAAAGGGCCAGTGTGTAATATTTGGCATGGTTTATTATCAAATCTGAATCTGAATCTGAATATTCTACCCATTAATATGTTTATATAAGTGTATAATCGCTATAAAATACAATTAATTTGGTTTTCGTAGTCTTATAATTATGCTTTTATATACAGATACATATATATATATATATATATATATATATACATATATAGCATGGGCCTTGCTTTAGAGAGGTCGCCATCTTGCGCCGCCATGTATGTATGGCAGACTGAGCGGACAATCCAGCCAGCCAGAGAACGCGTTTCGCGTGTATAAATAAACCAACAAAGACAGCAGAAGGAAGGAAGAAGGAGGAGGGAACAGCAGAGAGTGTTAGTATTTTGTCAATAGAGAGTAGTGAAACGTTTTTTTAGTTCTAAAGTTTGCGAATGGACCACACTTACCACGCAACAGGAGAGAATGAACCCGAATAGTCATCTGTGAGGAAAAGAAGACGCAACTTCACTCCTTGTGATGCACTCTCTGCGGCACTTTTCCCCCTGATGATATATCTCCCCAACGATGGTAGCACCAAATCCCATTCTGTGCAGCAAAATTGGAGCGGAGGATTCAGCCTTTCTCCTCGCCCGCTCAACACATGGAGTTCCTCATCTGTATGCTCCGGCTCAAACAGGTATGGCTCTGGATCTGTGTCCGCTACAAGAAACTCTTCAAAATCGCGTTCAAAGTTGTCCATTGCAGCTGCTATAGTCCGGAGATATTGCTAGGCTAAATAAACAGCTGAGCTCTGTTTACAGGCTACGCTGTCAGTCAGTGTGCAGGCTGGAGATTGGTGGAGGAGAGAGGCGAGGAGGATCCCCGCTAGGTACTGTAAACGAGTATGTGTGTATTAAGTACATGTGTTACGCTAGAAGAGTCTGGGACAAAGTCTTTTACTCCCTGGAGTGTTACCGGAGTTTTTGGAGTGCTCAAATAAACGGGCCTTTTTCCTGAACAATACTCTGGTCTCCAGCTCGTGAGGGATTCATTACAATATCGTAACATGGTTTAGATTTCTAAATAAACCTCGTTGCTAGATAGACCTACTCCTGAAAAACTCATGTCTGCGCAAGCCTTTTTGTCCCTACGAGGCCACCGTCTTTTACCCGACGGGAGGGGTGAGTGAGTGAGCCCTGCAATCTAGAATTTGACCACTGATGTCACTGTTTTCAACGGTTTTCAACCCATTTTACACACTGGCCCTTTAACATATTGTGCATATCATGTTGGGGCTAAATGGGTGGAGTTCCCCAGCATGCAGTGAGACAATGTGTTTAAGGTTATAAGCCAAAGAAAAAAGCGTTTAAATGTTTTTAAACCATGACTTAAGTTACATACACATTTAGTGACCTCCCGCCTGTGGAGATGTTAGAGTGTCTAAGATAAGTTTTGCTGAGGTGAAATGAAGCGTACTTCCAGGTTCAGAGTTCATCTCTTTGCCTTATTCTATACAGTCCAGAAACTTAAGCTCATCACAATATATTTTCATAGTTCAATGAAATTAAAAATATTGTTGTAAAATGTGTACTCAATGTTATTATGTTCATATGATATAGAGGGGATTTTTTTGTGATCAAATATTTTCTTTATATTGCAAATCTTGGAAACATGGGCAGTCATAAATTACATTTTACAAAATCATATGACATAGAGTTAAATGCTCAACAACAAAAAGGCTATGTGAAACTGCCATAAAATTCCTGTCAGACAAGGGTCATGCAACATATTCATTTATTTATTTATTACATTGGGTGAGTGAATTGGCTTTATAGTGTGCTTAATATAGTAAAAAGCTTTTGAAGCAGTGTTTGAGACAGTTATTTCAAAGATGTTTTTCATGGGAAAAGATATATTACAGGTTGATTCATAAATTTGTATGATTGAATTTGTGCTCATTCAAAGGTAGTGTAATGGGGGGCTTAATTAGTTTAAAATAGTTCAGTTTTTTTCTTATAATGAAGATTTCTTTGTTTCCCTGGTGCAAAAGAGGGACTGAATAATAACATGAACAAAATAAACAACCATATCAGAAACATTGGTATCAGCCAAATTTTTAATTTTAACATTGGTCTCGGCCCAGAATTTCAAAATTTTACATCCCATCACTACAACTGTATACTGTAACAAAAACACAAAACAACTAAAATATGTTGTCAGTTAGCATTTTGCTGATATGTTCAGTGTCACCATTTTTGCAACTTCACAAGTACATTAATAAGAAACATCTCCTTATTGTGTTTATATAAAACATATTTCCATCAGCACTGAGTTTCCCTCTAAATGTATTTGCTGTTTCAAGGTATTTATATTTAAATGTGATATCTGGGAGTCAGGGCTGTATTTTATAGTAAGTACTCAGGCTCATTAGAAAGGGGCTTTGATGAAACATAAATAACCCTGTGGTCTTAGTTGTCATTCTATATTAAGAATTTTAAGTTGTGTTTTGTACTTAAGTGTTGGTGTCTATCCAGGTTAAAAAATAACCATGAATTGAAATTACACTGTACAACTGCATCTTATTGGTATGCATGCAGCACACAGCTCAGACATAACCCACAGGTAAACAGACTTGTCTAACAGCACAGTGTGTCTCTTAGCTAACCTGATTAAAACTCTTCCCCCAATAAAAATGGAACAAAGGAATTGCTTTCTGATTGAGCAAGGAAGGCGATTTCTTGTGCTGCTGGGTCTCAGTGTAGGAAAAGAGATTTGTCTTGTTGCTGGTTGAATGTGTTGGCACCAGGGGCTGATCTAGAAAAATATTTATGGGGTGGCAAGAGGGGGGCAGGAATTTTTGAGGGGTGGCAACATATGGCAGATGTATATATACTGAATTTGATCACAGTTATCAGAGTTTGATGAGAAATAGTATGTTTACACTACATAAGGACACGGACTGCCATTTACAAACTCACACAGACAAACTTAATCTCATGCAATCAATGTCTTGCATTTGAGGTTTCATGTGAAACAGTTCATATTAGGAATAAGTATTGCGGGAGGTTCAACAAACCCTGAGTCTAACCCTGAACTCTGAGTTGATTTACCCTGAGATGGGAAACTCTTGAGTAAGTTCAGTCAACTCTGACTATGTTCACTCTGAGTTAAGCAGAAAATAAAAAGCCATTATCAATGGAGCTCTGACTCCACAATTCACCATGGCAACAGGTAAATAAAAGACAGCGCCTCCATTTTAATCCAGTGGATGTAGAGATATTAATGCATGTGTAGCAGACAGTACACGTTTATCTTTAAAAGAAGAGCCTGAGTCAGAGCGAGGAAAGTGTAAATAAGTTAACCATAAAGTTAATAAAAAAGTTTTATTCAGTGTTGTCCGTTTATTCATCATTTATCAGACTTACATTTCCTTAATGAAGATAAAGTGGTGGAATCTGACTGTGTATCAGGCTGTAGATACATTACATTATATTGATAATATATAATAATATATTTGTTCAGATTTAATCTGATGGGGAAAAACACAGGAGGCAGCAACTGAAAAATAGGAAGATTTATAACATATAGGCTAGGCTATAGATCAAAGACATAAAGACGTGACTGTAAACTCACAGTCTGACCCAGTAATAATATGTTTGGTGATTTGCACTTGAAAAGACGTTGAGGTTAAAATACAGTAGATTTTAAAATGTTGGACATCTACTTGTATCTTGACTCAACAGCATTCAGTGACTTTATTTCAGCTACAAATGTAGTAAATTTAAAGACACTGGAATGCTGCACCATTGCTCACTCAGAAATATTAACATATAATCCCCAATATTAGGCTATAGGAATATGTTCCATCAGTGCGACCAATGACATCAGTGATAGAGATCATTAGTCACTGATACTACGTGTCTAAAGCTTCATACCCAGTTTTAAAATTTAAATAATCAGACCTACACATTATGTGCAATAAACATGTGGGAGCTGCTCTAACAGACTGACAGTCTGATCCTTGTGCACAGTGTTATAAAAATAATAAATATAAAAAGGACAGAGGTTTGATTCTGAGCTGAGGGTGAATTCTCGCTGAGTAATATTTGAATGTAAAGACAAAAACTGATGTCCAAAGAAATGATTGATGTGCATAAATTCAGTAACTTAAGACAGTCCTGAGTAACAAACTAATATCCAGCAGGATTTAGACTGTGACAGACGGTAAATCTCCGCGAATGAATGCGCTTCGATACAAGCTTTGACACGGACTGAATGAATGAGGAAATGAAACAGCGTGTAAGAGGGAGGAGACAGAGAAAAACCTAACCTGCTCACAGACTCAGTTGCCATGGTGATTGACTCAGAGTTTGATTTATCTCTCTTTCTGGAACAGAAAACCCAGAGTTTCCCTCATTTCAGGGTTAATTTACTCAGAGTTCTTCCTGCAATAGGCTACCCCTCTGGCTCCACTCAGTTTTCCAAACAAAGCAGTCTCTTGCCGCTCTGCCGTTATCTTGTGCTGCATTCACTGCAGTCGGACATTGCAGATTCGTGCTCGTAAATGTCAAATTGGCCATAACTTTTCTGTGAATTGTTTGCTGCCAACTGGGGTGGCAGCTGGGGTGGAAAGGCTTTCTTTTGGGGTGGCAGCTGCCACCCCATGCCACCCTGGTAGATCCGCCCATGGTTGGCACGCTTGTCCTGACGGCTTTGTGTGAGTGGAACTGAGTGGAACAGCACATTAACTCCACAGGCCAGGTTGGTATCTATGGTAGAGCTGCTTAGGATTGTCAAGCAGGAGCTTCTACAGGGTGAAACATGAGCAGTGATGGAAGGAGTATTGCGATCAGATATTTAACAGCAGCCTCCACAGAAAACTATCATTATACACTGAACTTTGTCAGGCTGAGATTAACTATTTTTTAGTTTCGACTGCACTCCATTAGACTCAGCTTGTCAGTTTTAGCTGCACTTTGTCGGCTTGTTGGCCAGAGACAGCTGTTGTTTGCCACCCTCAGTGGGTGTTTGTTAGGATCATCTATCAGCCCCAGCCTCATTTATATATATATATATATATATTTACTTTACCCCAAGGGTGAAATTCAATTTTTCACACCAACCCAACTTCAGAGAACTAACGGGGACAAATGCCCCCTGCTATGTCGCCACATGTTGCCGTGTCTTGGCCAAAAAGTTGCACATGAACACACCACAATGACTTTAACCAAAGGCCAATCGGCGTGTGCATGAGAGACAATAACTCTCCCAAAGGTGCTGGCATGGGCTGGCAACCCAAGGTAGCAGTGGTGAGGCCCAGTAGCCTTGCTACAACCAAAATTAGCTACAGCCAACATAGGGAAAATAACCCAAGAGTCAGCGAGAGCAGGGATGGAAAATGACTCACAGGATTTCACTGTAACAGACATTGGAACTGAATCGACTATGCATTGGATCTGTGAGGTGCACAGACCTATCCACCAGGGCTAAAATTAGGAGCACTTGCTTCAGGTTAGTCCTTGTGGCTGGCAAAAAGTAACATCAATAAAAGGCCTCAGAACTCATCAGGGAAAGACAAAATGTGTGGCAAAGAAAGGGCAGAGTAACCACATTGATCAGTACTTCCTAAGAAGTCAGTCAAGTCAGTCAGATGAAGTCCAGCGAGGGGTAGAAAACCACAGTTCACAGGATATTAGTAACACTGTCACTGAGGAGGAGGAGGATAACGTAGTAAGAGGGGATGCAGGTGACACTAAAGTTAGCAGGCCAGTCAGAGAAGAAGAATGGGAGATAGTTAATAGAGATTTGTCAGTAATCTTAAGCAGGCTTAGAGGAAATGCGATAGGAAAATTAGAAAAGATGGGAGATATACTGTAATTTACTCATATGGTGCAGAGAGGTTTGGGGTGCATGAGAGAAAGAGGGGTGAGAGGGTACAGGCAGGTAAGTCTAGGCGGCAAAGAGAAATAGAGAAGTTAGTTCAGGAAAGGAGACAGTTAAGAAAGCAGTAGAAAAGGGCCCCAGAAGAGGAAAGGGAGGGAATTAATGTATTGCAAGAGGAGTTGAGTAGCAGGCTAGCAGCTCTTAGAAGGGCAGAGCATCTCAGGAAAAAGAAGAGGAAGAAGGAATATGTAAGGACGGCTTTTTTCAGGGACCCTTTTAAGATTGTTAAAGGATTGTTCAGCCAGGAAAAGGGAGGGCAGCCTAAAGCAGCAAGGCTAGAGGTTGAAGAATATTTGACAAAACATATTCAGATTTAGAGGAGAATAGGATAGTAGGTCTCCCTCTGGATATCCCTCCATTGGGAGGGATAGAGCATGAGATGGATGTCAGGCCACCTATGTGGAAGGAAGTTCAGGAGGTGGTTAGGCGTGCAAAGGCTTCTTCAGCCCCAGGGCCTAATGGAGTCCCCTACTGGGTTTATAAAAGTGCACCTGATATCCTTACATTTTGTGGAAACAGCCAAGAATAGTTTGGGAGAAACAAATTCTCCCAAGAGCATGGAATAGGGCAGGGGGTGTTCCGGATGATTTCTCTCTTGAATGTAGAGGGGAAGATTTTCCTTAGTGTAGTAGCGCAGAGATTAGCTAGCTACTTAGAAAGGAATAGCTTAATAGATACTATGGTGCAGAAGGCAGAAATACTAGGTTTTACAGGGTGTTTAGAGTATACTAGCATGGTCTGGCACCAGATTCAGGCAGCAAAGATTAAAAAAAGGGACCTGCATGTAATATTTTTCTTGCGAATGCGTTTGGTTCAGTACCACATAGCCTCATTTGGAGTGCATTTGACTGCTTCAAAGTGCCACAGGCAGTTGTTAACTTAGTGAAAGCATATTTTCAGGATATTAGGTTGTGTCTCAGGGGCTGTCCACACCAACGTGGGTATTTATGAAGCCGTGACTCTTTGCTCACGGTTTGGCCTTTCATCCACACGTGACCGCAGTTTTGGGCCCCTGTAACCAGAGTTATTTGTAACCGGAGTCCAGGGTGAACTTTTTGGAAAAGTCCGGTGTCAGCAGTCATGTGTGGACAGGATAACCGCAGTTATTTTGTCTTTTCTCCATTGTGTGACGTAAACAGAAACAAGTTGTGTTATTACCCCGTCCAGTGTGTGCGAGAGACTATTTGAGGATAGACCTAAACATTAAGCATGCTTAAACATGCTATTTAGCAGCATATTATATATATATATATATATATATATATATATATATATATAGATGTTGTTTTTCCAGTAATGACGTTTTACTGCCTTCTTATTGGCTACAATGTCCTTACAGTTAGGAGTTATATTGCCACCTACTGCTTTGGCATGTGTTTTACATTGCTTGATAGTGGAATTTGCGGTGTCATGTGGATGGAGGTATTTTTATTACACCGCTCATATGGACGCAGATTTTAGTACAGCAGGTTTCACAATGGGTTGGCAGAGGCTAGAAATAGGTAATATGGCAGGGTGTATAATTTCTCCATTAGCATTTACTATGGCAATGGAAGTAATCATGAGGGCTTGCAAGTGAGTGATAGTTGGGGAGAGACGGCAGAACGAGGTGCATCTTCCACCAGTTAGGGCTTACATGGATGACATGACACTGGTTACCACAACAATGCCATGTACAAAGAGGCTACTAGAGAAGGTAAATAAGAAACCTGAAGTTGGCCAGCATGAAGATCAAGCCTAGTAAGTTTAGAAGCATCTCAATATGTAGAGGGAAGTTAAGTGATAAGAAGTTTGTCATGATGAGGAAATCCCAACAATTAGGGAAAAGTCAATAAAGAGCTTAGGTAGGTGGTACAATGTAGAGTTGAATGATAAGGAACACGTGGTGAAATTTAGAAAAGATGTGGCCGAAGGATTGGATATAATAGATAAATCAGAACTTCCTGGAAAGTTGAAGTTGTGGTGTTTGCAATTTGGGCTGTATCCTAGGTTAATGTGGCCACTGTCAATTTATGAAATTCCAATACCTGTGGTAGAGTAGGCTGACCAAATGTCCTCTTTTGCCCGGACATGTCCACTTTTCACGTCCCGTCCGGGGCGTCCGGGGCGTCCGGGGGGGTTTTATAAACTGATGATAATGTCCGGTTTTCCGTAAGTTTGTGTGTGTGTGTGTGTGTGTGTGTGTGTGTGTGTGTGTGTGTGTGTGTGTGTGTGTGTGTGTGTGTGTGTGTGTGTGTGTGTGTGTGTGTGTGTGAGTGCGGCACGGGCCGCATATTTCTGTCCGAACCCGAACCGAGCCCGACATTATTTAATGACCAAAGCACTGAGTTTGTTACACACAGTTGTTATGGTTACAGGGTATTTAACAGTACGGGCGTGCGCCGTGGGCGCTCAGCCCGTGTTTGAGACGGGAGCGGGAGGTGGGAGGTCCGACGCTTCCAGCGAGAGGAGAGGGAGACATAAAACAAAATAAGATAAAATAGGAAAAACCTGTCTCCCTCTTTTATTTTATTTTCAGCGTTTCATCAAGGCAGAGGCGGCTGGAGGTCCGAGACTTCCAGCGAGTGGAGAGGTAGAAACAAACAGCCAGTGTGTGTCTGTGTGTGTTATGTTCAGGTGTTGTCACGTAAATAACAGTGCCCAAGCAATAAACAGGACAGACAGTAGGATTTTATTTATTTTTATACTACATACTGCCTTTTTTGGAGGCCGTGCAACATAGTTTTTTAACTAGGAGCACCAGCGCGACTTACAAATCCACTCCTCTCCCCCTTTTTCTTTCTTTTTTTCTTTTTATAATTGCATTTCATGGAGCAGCGGAAGCAAGTGTCTCTGTGTGTGTGCCTGTCATGTGTGTCTGGATGCGCACTGCGAGGCGGGGGGGCGCCAGTAACCATAACAACGTGCAGCAGTTAGTAGCCTACCTACGTGTGTACTGTACGCAGGGTTAGACAGAGAAGGGTCACAGAGCCGGTGTCGAGTAGAAAGTGCTGTGTCGTTTGACCATAAAGTGACGCTATGAAACGAACTATAGATTTGTTTTTCACAAGAAAAAATTATCCAGAAACTCCTGTCGGTCCTGTGCCAGTTTCCCAAACTTCAGATAGTTCAGAGGACGAGTCAGCAATGTCCTGCCCACAGCCCCCCATTGATATTATTTTGCGCGACGGATGCTTCATATAATAACCTAACAATATACTATTTATGGTGTTATGTCATTGTGTCATTTCTATCTCTACATGGTCACGCGTTAACATTTATCCTCTGCTCTCTGTGTCACGCACAGCAGAGTTCCGCCACACACACAGGTGAGCACGCTTGAGTGTGGCTCGGGCCGCATTTTCCTGACTAAACCTGACCCTGAGCCCGGCGCAGTTTGTCAGCTGACAAAGTTATTGTTATGGACACTGTGTAAATAACAACAGACTGCTGTTACGCACAGACAAACACTCTGCCCGCAGAGCAGCGCAGCACGGCACTCGGTGCTGAGCTTGTATTGTGTTGCGTTCAGGCGTTGTCACGTAAGTAAAAAAACTTCCAGCACTTAAATAGGTCATAGCACAAAGCAGCAGCATGTCAAGTGACTTTTTACTTTTATTATGTTCAGTAAAATTGTATTTTCCTAAATCTTGAGACACCTCATATGTAAGCTAGACAGACATTTCACCTGCTCATTACTGTGCACACATGTACTGTATGTACTTAGTCCTAAAGAGCCCTTCTGGTGCCAGTAGATACATAGAAACATCCCAGCAGGCTGTGCTTTGCAAGCATACAAAAAAGTTTCACGCATTTGAAAATTATTTTTCATGCGTGTGCTTCACCTCTGCTGCTACAACTCCATCCTAGGGGAAACACTACTGTGTGCGTTTTGTGCAACAGGTGGATGTGGTAGTCTACTGGTAGAGTAGAGAGAGCTAAGTAGCGTTGAAGTAGAGTAGAGCAGGGCAGAGAGATGGAAGCAAAATATATTAAACCCGGTGTTAATACAGCAGAACTGGAGAGAGGGTTGAAAAATAAATAGAGGTGGGCATGGCTCAAGTAGGGCGCAAAATTATAGAGAGAGAACGATACAGTGTGAATAAAGATTACATAACATAAAAATAACTGCAGTCTTTGTTATTTGATAGCCACTTAAATTAAACAATTTTTATAGGGCAAGTAAAAACTGACTTCGGGCAAGTGAAAAAAAAACCTTAGCGTTGAACCCTGCAGGGCTGTCTGTGCTTATTGCTAAATTATCAGTAATGCAGTTAATCTCGACAAAATTATGAATATGTTGTGTCGATATAGATAGTGCTCCTAAATTTTGTGCTGGTGCTCCTAAAATTTTCAATAAGGAGCGCTGGAGCTCCTAGTGGAAAAAGTTAGTCTGGAGCCCTGCATTTGTATTATTAAAGTTATTTCAAGTCATTCATTAAAGTCATTTCAAACTCAATACTTACTGTATCTGTTTCAGATTAAAAGCCTCTTATAACTTTGGTTGAGAGAATACCTTCATTTTCTAAAAAGGCTTTTATTGTGAAACATTTGCAGGAATGTGTTACGGAGGATTTAGTGACTTGTATGTTGGTGTAGTGTGTACCAGGCATTACCGTGATGGCTCACCAGCAGATGAACACATGAGATGGAATGCTTTCGTGTAATAATAATAATAATAATAATGCATTTTATTTGTAACCCGCTTTACATTCTAACGAATCTCAAAGTGCATACAGAGTTAAAAGCAAACCATAAAAGCATAAAAAACATAAAAACATTAAAAAGCAGTGAGAAATATCACGAAAAAGCTTTAGTAAAAAGGTAAGTCTTAAGCCCATTTTTAAATGATGTATGTAATATTCATTCATTGTGCAAAATAGGAAAAAGCATGTTGGCCGATTCTGATAGTTCATTCCAAAGCTGATATCAGCCAGTACCAATGACGTACCAATATTATCATGCATCCCTAATATTATATGTAGCAAAAAAGGCTTTTGACGTATATTTTATGTTTTTCATGTGAAAGAAGGTTATATTAAACAGTTGTTTCATAAATGTGTACAATTAAATTTGTGCTCATTCAAAGGTAGTGTAATGAAGGACTGAATGACTTTAAAACAGTTCAGTTATTTTTTTATATTGAGGATTTCCTTGTTTCCCTGGCACAAAAGGGGGAATAAATAACAATGTAATAAACTGTTATTTTAAACATAAGTATTTGTATAGGCCCAGAAATTTGTAAGCAGTGCATCCATAATTAAATGTGCTTTAGTATCAAAATCTTGGAAGTTGATAACTGGACCTTTGATTACAGTGCTTAGGCTTAAGTCTAAATTGCTCTGCACACTTTTTTCAGATGATTGAGTGCAAATATCACATCTGGTTCTCCTGAGCCACCGTCAGAGTTCCATGTTCCATTATTACAATCACTTCAATGGAAGAATTCATTCATGGACAAAATTGCATGGTAGTTGTTGGGCTCATACACCCACACACCTGATCCTTACTCAGTCAGCTCATTAGATAGGTGTTGTCATGGTGGATGATAAAACATTAAAATGGGGAAAAAGCAGGTTAATTTTAGCTCAGTGGAGAAAATGAGAGGCAAGTGAAGAGGGGACGACTGGAGTGTTTTGCAGTGGCACAGCTGCTGTAAATGCTTGCATTTATTCAATGTGTAACAAATGCAGATCAGATGTCAGTTTGGTTGTTTGTCTGCATTGAAGAGAAAAACAGAAAGTGGTTAAAAGTGGAGGATTTGTTCAGGTGTGACAGGTTACAGTGTTGCTCACACTCAGGAATACTTTTTGCCCACCACTTGAAAATGGCTGCTGTATTACCTGAATATCACTGCAGTGTCATTTATCTCCAAAATGTCACTAAATCAGGAAGTGAGATTTATAGTATCAGATATTTTCTTAACTCACAGATTACCTTGTCATTAACATGAATATCACAAATGTGGCGATCCTAGAACTTTATCCAAAAATGACAAGTACTTCTAATATTCAGTTAAACTACCTTTTATTTTTATAATACTAAAATACAGACAATCTTTTAAAGGTCCAGTGTGTACGATTTAAGGTATCTAGTGGGGAGGATTGCAAATTGCAGCCAGCTGAAACTTCTCCTGGTTAGAATTCCTCTAGTGCTAATTATTCAGGAGGTTTTTACCAGGAGCTGAATTATGCACTGGTATTTAATTTTTTTTTTTTTTTTTAATTTTATATACTTTATTAATCCCCCTGAGGGGAAATTTAATCTTTTCACTCCGTTGTCATGTACAATGTACACACATGCACAAACAGGACCTATACATGCACAAAGTGGAAAGATGTCAGAGTGAGTGGGCTGCCGTGCCATGCATTCACACCAAAAGCTGTCAGAGCTGCAAAAAGGCGTCAGATTTAATTCATTTTCAATGAATAGTGGCGACCAGAGGCGTTTTGAGCTGCAAAAGCGATGAGCAGCGGCGTTCGGCAAATTGAGCTGCAAATGAAATTTGAAGACAGGTTAACTTTATGCAAATTAGCTATGACGCGTTTGAGCTGCAAATTACAAGGCAACAATCGTAAAGTTGATGTCCATCACCTGTGTGGAACACAGAGAACATCCTAGGAAACTTTCAGTTCCTACCACACATTCGTTCCTACTTCAAAACAAGCAGCAAGCTGTCAAACTGATATGTTCAGCCTGAAGTAGCGCTGGAACCTGTCCCCATCCAGCCGCAGCTCCCACACCAGCCGATGATATTCCCCGTGCTGTTCATGGCCCCGGAGGATATTGTGAACCCAGACCCAATGGCAGCTACATCCAAGCAGGTACCACAAGGCAGCACAAATTACAAGAGTGTCTTTTTCCATGTTGAATCGTTAGGCAAGTGTGGACAAGCACACGTACCTATACAATTTCTTTGTGTTCTGGAACGCTTGTTATTAGCAGGAATGCAATTCATTAGCTCTCCTTACCACCAGTTTAACTAATTGCACTGTATGGCACTTGAACCCAAACCACTGACAGTGTTTCCCCTAGGTTTACAGCTTTGGGGGTGAATAACATCTAATAATGTTGCTCATATTTGGTTCGGGTTCGGCCCACTTGACAGGTTGCTGTGTTGCTACAGTGGATTTAAGTACTGGAATTTGTTATTTTCGTGACAACGCCTGAACACAACACAGCATGTGTGTGTTTAATGTTTAATGTCAGACCTATTTAGGCTTTTTATCATGTTTTTATTGTCCAAACGTTAAAGTTTCTGTAGGCAAATGCACAAAGTCACATTTCCATGTTCCAGCCAGTAAACTGCTTTGCAGCTCTTTTAAATTGAGAAGCATAATCGAACATTCAGAATTTGACGTCATGAGCGACTTGAGTTGCTTTCGCTGCCACGGATATTTTACGAGTGGCGCTGCTAGAGTGAATTCAGCTATTTTGCAGCTCTTGGACTCCTTGATTTAAATCGGTAAGAACACTGAATAAAGCAGTTTCATGTTACAATCATATTGGAGATGGCTGTTAGCCTAGCATCCTTTTCTCTGATAACTTAAGATCCAGATTTTCAAGAGATTTTACCAGGAGCCGAATTACACACAGAGGTGTCTTCCTCTGCAAAACAAACAGGGGAAAAGCTTGTTGTTCCCCAGGAAATAGTTTGTACCAAGCAGAGGCCTGACATAGTGTTGTGGTCAGTGAGTCAACGGATAGTTTATTTAATTGAGCTGACAGTTCCTTGGGAAGACTCAGTGGAAGAAGCCTATGACAGGAAAAAGCTTAGATATGCAGACTTAGGAGCAGAAGCTGAGCAGCGAGGATGGAAGACTAGGATTTTCACCAATAAAAACACTGAATGAAGTGGTAACTATAGTGGCTGATACAACAACGCCAATGTCCCTGTTTAGAGCCAGTGCTTGGTTTGTCTGTTCTGGTTTACTGTAGAAACATAGCAGTGGCTGTCTTTGGATACTCCAACACATTCTCACTCAGACTTTTTCACATGGTCATGGACTTTCCATGTGGCATGCAAGGTACCCTGGGTGCATTGGTTTTTGACATTCTGGGACATATTGTCAAGTTCTGCCTGCAACATGTGTTGTCTGTTTTCAAAATACACTTCCATTTTCACAGGGACTGTACAGTCTGCATACAGTCTCTTTTAAAATACACACACTACATTGGTACAGCACTGCGAATTGACGCATTTGTTGGTTACGTTTAGCCAACACACACGTGGTTTGGTTTAGGCAACAAAAGCACGTGGTTGGCTTTAGGAAAAAAGAACAGGGTTTGGCTTTACAATCTTACAGCACGTGAACACCGGCCCTCCGTCTGTTATTTAATGGTTTATTTTTAAGATAAATCATCATCCAAATCATCAGAGAAGCAGTGCACATAAAATAGCCTGCCTATGAACACATACTTACAGGTCAATTGAAGAATGGCAGTTGAACAGTAAAAGAGTTACTGTAGATTGAATATTTTAAAACTGTACTACACTAACACTTAAGATAATTTGAAAACATGTATCAGTAAAACTGTACCATTTACAAATGAGCAGAAGCTGAAATCATCATTAGTGAGTAGAGGTTAAAAAGCCTGCCTATATGAACACACAAAAACACATGTCTGAATCCTGCCAGATGCTACATCTATGGCTAAGTTCCCACTGATGAATGACTATTGAACAGTAAATCTGTCTAGAGAACACTACAGATCGCTTTAAAATTACTGTTTTCCCCCTATAAGCGCCATACTAACTGCTGAGACCCAGCCACTGGACGTACAGACACAAAAAAGATATCGATAATGCTGTCTCAATATGAAAATGATAGAGAGAGGGCATAACTTCCAAATCGTAGGAGTATTCTTTTGTTAAACGCTGTTGTGTTATTTAGCTGTGGCTGCATATTCTTTACCTGTCTGCTCTGTGTCTGCACAGTTTGTTAGTAGCACCGCTAATTCATCGAACATATTTAATTTCCTGTAAGTTCTTCACAATAAAAGCTTTCTTTTAGTTCCTAACTGGAACCCTGTTAATTTGGAGCAGCAGCAGCAGGAAATGCTTTCTTCATCAGCAGTAACTTAACATGGCTGAAACCGCAAACAATAAAATGGTGAAATAAAGCCATATTTTCGTTGTTAATAAGGTTTTGAAAACATTTCAGACGAGAAAGTAACTAAATACTTCTTTATATTCCCATATGTGGTCAGTTTTCCCATGTGCTATTTTTAATGTATTCAACAACAGGCAGCTAACAGACCTAACAAGCTAACATACGTTACTTACTTACTTATGTATAGCTAGCAAGTCAATAGACCATAGTAAAATACTTTAGCGAACGTTAACTCTAATCTACTAACGTTTATATAATGTTTATTTAATATTTTACAGAGAAAATTTGGTAGTAACCTCTGTGAAAGTTCCATCAAATACTTGGCTTACCTTGACATGGAAAGTAAACTAGCAGGGCAGAACAAGACCTTGACAGAGACCTGCATTGACGGAGTGAAGAGGGGGTTGAGTTATGACGTGTCACTTGCCGGTGGACAGAAAATACTGTCAAATATACTGTAAATTCCCAGATGATGACCTAACTGACGAGTGATCATTATCACAGACAGACAGGCTCTCATACAAGCGGCTGTTTCTAATCTTGCAAACAATTAATTCAGCTCTACCAGCAAGCTACCATTAGTGCTAGCTAGCAAACATTAACGTGATATCTGAGTCGTATTTTACTCATCATGACTATCCCAGAACATAACTTTTCGAACTCCTTTAGACCTACTGTTAATAAAACAGTTGCTTTATTATTGATTGATTTTTACTGTATTGTTATTACCATAATTAATTAAATTTTTCCTTACCACAAATGAAATGCAGACACCTGCAAACAATGGCCGCCAAGAGAAGTTGGTCGGGAGATCACACTCCCATAATGCAATTCGGGATGTAAATTTACAGAAATAAACTTGTGAATCTCGTATATAGACAAAATATGTTAAAATGGACAATCATTCAACACACAGATTTTTCTTACAGTGTGGGTATAAGAACAAGTTTGTACTGTAGAATGAGGAGGAGGAAGCAGGGAGTTAAAAGGTCAGAAGGGATGGGGGAAGTAGCTGGGTGGCTGGCAGATGGAGAGAAACCTCATTGAGAAAGTAAAGGAGAAAATGAGAAGGAAAAGGTTGGGGAGGAGGCAGCAAGAACAAAGAAAGCAGATGAGAAAACGAAGAACCACAGTGAAGAAAGAAGGCAGGAAGGAAAGAAATGGAAGCAAGAAGAAAGGAAAGGGTGGCGGTAAGGCTGTCAGTGCTGGTGGCCTTTCTGAAAGGTTAGTGGCCTGGCCAGAGGGAGAGATGGTGAATGGCAGCCACTCTGCAGGGAGTAGAGGAGAGATGCAGCTAGGCTGTGGATGCAGGGCGACATGTGTCTGTCTGTCTGTCTGTCTGTCTGTCTGTCTCTCTCTCTCTCTCTCTCTCTCACACACACACACACACACACACACACACAAACACACACAGACATCTGACCAAGGGGCGACTTTTTCCACATGGCATTTGAAGCAGAACACATTCATCCACACTGAGAATTAATGACATTAAACATTAGGTGACATTTCACATGGATAGAATTAGCTGATTATTATTTGAAGATGGTGTATGTGTATTCGTCTGCCACCATGATACGTGGTACTGTGTCATGTGTAGTATGTACGAAGGGATTGTTTGTAAAATGTCAGCTCTGTGACGTATCAAATTCCTGGAGAAGACAGTTTTTATGCCTCCATGTCAGCGATAGCTGTGGCCAGAGGCATTACGTTTTCAGGTTGTCCATCCATCCATCCATTCGTCTGTCCCATTCTTATGAACATGATATCTCAAGAGTGCCTTGAAAGAATTTGTTTAAATTTGGAAACAAAAAAAAAAATAAATAAAATATAGAGGCTCATGCACATCTTCAAAAACTTGTAGACAGCTGCATAGGAGGAGTGTCCATAGGTAAAGAAAAGGGCATTCCCACACACTGTCCTGTTACTTGCAATAAACTTTATCAAATAAATAATGTAACCTTCATCAGGTTAGACTCAAATTTAGCACAAACATCTCACCAATTAACCCATTAGATTTTGGTGGTGAAGTGTCAAGGTCAGTGTGACCTTGCATCCATCTCATTCATGTTAATTGCATAACTCAAGAACACTGTGAGGGAATGTCAAATTTTGGCACAGATGTGCCTTTTGAGTAAAGGTTGAAATGATAAGAATTTGGTGGTCAAAAGTCAGGGTCACCTTGACCTTGCATCTGTCCCCTTCTTGTTTATAGGATGTCTCAAGAACACCTTGAAGGAATTTTCAGCTACTTGGACTGAGCAATAAACTGATTAGAAATTGATGATCAAGGCCACTGTGACCTTGTGTGTTTCATTTTGTGAAGGCAATATCTCAAAAAGGCCTTTAGGGAGTTTCCCCAAAGTTGACAGAAACATCCAATTGCACTCAAGATTAGAATTTTAGAATTTTAGAATCAAAGGTCAAAGGTCACTGTGACCCCACAAAACATGTTTTTTTGGCCATAATTCATATGCTAATTATGACACAATTTCACACAAATGTCTAATGAGATAAAATGATGACATTTAATATCCAAAAGGTCAACGGTCAACTTCACTGTGACATCATAATGTTCTGCATAAAACGCTTTTCTGGCCATGACTCAGCGTCATATCCCAGGAACACAAGGTGAGCTATTTGGTCAGATACTGAATTGGTGACACTAATCTTGGGTGTCCACCTTGAAACTGATTGCAGTGCAGAGTCACTACCCGACAACATAAACACAAACATGCAGCCGTCTTGTTGAGGTAGGGATGTTTGGACAGTTGAATTATTCCACAACCAGAAACCATGGACAACCACAACCATCTTGAAACACGGATGATTATGAAGCAGCAGCCAGCAATGTAAGAAGACTAAATTACAGTGAACAAGTTGAAGGAACTAATGAGATCACATTTCACTGGTGTTGTATGTAGAATAATTTGAATTTTGACAAATAAATAATTGATTGATCGATACAAGCTTATTGCAGATATATTACTGGGCTGGCATGTGAGAGAAATATCAGAAATGTGTTTGAGGTCATTTACAAACCATTTCAACCAGAGAATACTGATTGAAGTGTATTTTTACACTGTAAAATGTACATGTCTACATGTCCTGTTCACAATACATATTTTTTAATGTCAATACATCTGAATTGAAAGTGTGTGGAACCACACTGGGAGACTGCTGGGAATTGAAACTCTGGTCTCTTTATTTATTCCCTTAATTTGTTGATTTCTTTGTCTTGGCCTCTGTCATTTACAGTTTGTTTCTCACCTCCTGTCTGTCGTTTTCTCCACTACCTCCCTGTATCTTTTTATTTTCTTATATTCTTTTTAACCCTATGGGCCCAAACGACCCAAAGTCTGTCCAAATTCACACCTGTTCCTCTCAATTGATTTTCTCCGCAACCATTCATCATAGCTTTCCGACAGGATGGAATTGTCAGTAGTCCAATGTTTCCACAAGGAAAAACAATGAT
Source organism: Epinephelus awoara (assembly GCA_035609425.1). Lineage (NCBI taxonomy): Eukaryota > Metazoa > Chordata > Actinopteri > Perciformes > Serranidae > Epinephelus > Epinephelus awoara. The sequence continues at coordinate 30,213,421 of CM069316.1, read as the reverse complement.
AAAGTTACAGTAAAATTATTTATTACAAAGCTTTTTTACAGCTTTGCACACAAATTACTCTTGGATGGATTACTCGTGAATGCAGGGTCACACAGAAATGCCACACATATCACATGAAAGCATAGGACTGAAGCTTTCCGATGATACCAAACACATCATTGTGCTGTCATCCCATCATGCTATAAATACAGGTCAATTGTCTCAAAAATAAAAACCTGTCGAGTTTGTGTTTTTCTATTAGAAGTAAAAATTGCATGTGTCTTTCAAATAAAACACATTTTAACTTGTGAATGAGTCAATGAAATTTCTTGCAGTAATGAAAAAATACTGGCAATCATGTCCGCCTGGCACAAACCACATGTTTGACAGAATGTCCCACCATCATGGTTCTTATATTGCCAGATTCCAGAGAGTCTCCCCTCTTCATATATGGCAGAATATGTCTTCTTTCAACTTGCTATGGTGAGATACATGTAAAAATGTAAGAATTTAGTTGCACAGATTTTTTTTTCTCATTCATAAAAAAAAATAATATAAAATACAGGCACATAGAAGGACATGAAATGATGGCAAATTTGGATAGCCCAGATTTTCCTGAAAAAAAAAAAAAGACGAGCTCTAGCATGTGTATGTAGCCTTTATAATGACTGTGATATGAGCTTAAAAGTAAAGGCAGTAAAAATACCCAAAAAAAGTCTTAGGGCCCTTGTCACAACAACCTGATGGCCTCTAACACAGCCTTATTTCTACCAGCCAGTGAGACCTTTTAGTACCAGCAGCATTGTACTTGGATGTTAGAGATCAGGATGTGTTCAGGATTTTGTAATGAAACAGTAGATATACCTTGATTACATTCACATTTATAGTTTGCTGCAAAACAAATGCTGTGTTTGCGTTCTTGGCATTATCGTCAAGGTGGACATGGTCCAAGGCAGGTAATTTGTTGTCTCCTCTCCAGTTTGTGAAATTACTGCTCAGAAAATGGAGGTGCATTTCAGATCTGGAGGCTTTCTGGGTTTGTGATGTTATTTGTACATTTGCCACAGGGCTGCAACTAATGATAATCGAATAATCTATCAATTATTGAAACATATAATCAACTATTTAGCAGCCAGCTTTTTAATTTAACTTAAGATTGTTTTATGTGCATAAGGATAATAAGATACTTTAATGATATTCCCTGCTGATACAACCAAATGTTAAACTAAAATTAAGTCCTGTCTGTTTGGAGCACAGTTGCTCCTCCAGAATGCAGGCAGTGAGTTGCTCTGCAGCTGCCTCTGAACGCCGCATAGCAGTGTCTGAGAGCGTTTATCCGGAGTTTATCATGGAGCAGGGTGAGCAGGAAGGAGAAAGCATTTCAGTATTCCTACTGTCACACCAGTCCTTATTCACCGTAAAGCACTCGCCCCCAGAGTCCTCTGCTATGTCACATCAGTATATAGAAAAAGACTCACCTGGTTGCATAGGCACCGATTCTGTGGGTTCTTAGGGGCCCAAACACCCACGGAGAAGGCCGAGCATCCATGTGTGACAGTGTATAGTCAAAAGTCTCTGTTCAAATGAACATACAATTTTTGCATAATTTAGACATTTGTGTAGATTTCATGTGAAATTTTGTGTGATTGATGGATTAGATTTACAATGCAAGGTCAGCTTGGCAAATGTTACATTTCACAGTAACATGCTCCCACACTTTGGGGGTTATTGGTCATGAAGGTGTTGCCTGGCAGTACGCAGTGTCTCTAAGATAAGATAAGATAAGACAAGACAAGAAAAGATAAGATATACTTTATTGATCCGCCAGGGGGGAAATTCAAGTATCACAGCAGCACAAGACAAAATCAAAGGACATTAAATAGAATAAGATTAAAGAGAAAAAAATAAAAATTAAAGATAATACTAGATAAATAAAATATAAAATAAAATTGTTACACCAATAAAATTGCTACATCAGATGAATAAGGTGACTATAAATGGCAGACAAAGTGTTGAATGAAATAAAGTGACAGGTGGCAGATAAAGTGTCATTACTGGACAAATGCAAGATAGGTCAGTTCAGAGCTAGATGTAGCTTAAGCCAAACTGCTGTTGTACGGTCTGATGGCGGTGGTCACAAAGGAGCATCTGAATCGTTCAGTTCTGCACCTGGGTGGGATAATACGCCGGCTGAATGAGCTGCCCATCAGCCACAGCTCGTTGTGCCACTACAGACGCCAAACGATCTGAGTCTCCTCAGGAAGAACGTCCTGCTCTGTCCTTTCCTATAGAGGCCATCTCTGTTATGAGTCCAGTCCAGTTTATTGTTGATGTGGACCCCAAGGTACTTGTACAAGTCCACCATCTCCACCTCCTCGCCCTGGATGGTGACTGGGGCAGGTTGCCTCCGGGTTCTCCGGTAGTTCACCACCTCCTTAGGTGGTTTCGGTTGCTCCAGGAGACAAAGCCCTTAATCAGTCTTCTGTACTCCTCCTCGTCATCATTGCTGATGCATCCGACTATAGAGGAGTCGTCAGAAAACTTTTGGAGGTGGCAGGAACCAGAATTGAACCGGAAATCAGAGGTGTAGAGGTTGAAGAAGAATGGTGCCAGAACAGTTCCTTGGGGACGTCCTTTCTTAGGTACTGGGACAATACAGGAGGTCTTCCGTAGGTCAGGCACCTTCTTCAACCTCAAGGAGAGGTTAAAGAGGTGCTGAAAGACTCCAGCAAGCTGCCCAGCACACACCCCGAGGACCCTGGGGCTGATGTTGTCCGGCCTGCTGGCTTTATTCCACCTCAGTCTACTGTCACTGTGCAGTGACATGCTAGCAGATGACATCACCAGCTAGTCGACATTTACATTCATTGGCAACTAACCTTTTCATGAAAGGGTTAAAATGGGTAACCCACAGAGGGCGGCTTGCAGTTTGATTTTTGTTTGTGTTTCCACACGGAGCCCCTTCGATAACAAAGTGGCACATCTCAAGGGTTTTATCCTAATAAATACACTGAACACATGGTGGGTTGAGTTCATGCAAAGGACATTTTAAAAAGTGTAGCAGTTCAATTCTATTAAACTAATCATCAGTTACATACAGCTTGTGTGGAGCAGTGATCCACAACAGGCTAACAGGCTGACATTCCGGCATGCAACATGCTATTTAATTATTCATCAGTGGTAAAAGCCTAATTTCTTTTGCCAAATCAGTGTACTACTTCAACATAAGATGTGATTTTTGGCATCAAAAAGGCAGTGTTTATAAGATTTCACTGGCCTGAAAGCAAAAGTTTCAAAGATGACTTTGCACTTGATGAGTGTGTGGGAGCTGCAGTTTGAACAAACTAAACTCTGATTCATCAAATGAAGCTTGCATTTTATTTCAGTGCTGCCTGTGGGTGTTCATGTCAAAATATTTGTCTTGTGATAATGAGAATACAAACTTATGCCTTTCGTGACTCAAGGTGACTCAGGAAATCTTTTGTATCATCAGACCTATGTCAAGCCATGCAGGGGAGCAGCAGAGATGAGATATATGAGATGAGATGTGCAGTTAAAATTGGATAAGGCAAAGCTCACATCGAGTCTGCATACACAACGCATTACTGAGATTGTCTCACTGCGTATCTGAAACTTAGTGTAATAATGATGCCTCTGGTTTGAAATGCTGCTTTAAGTTGAAGCTGAAAGGCTGTTGGAATCTGTCCTGATCACAACTTGTCATTTTTCACCATGTGCTGCTCCTTCACTGAGCCTTCTTGTCATCAAAGGCAGTTTCTGCTCCTCTGACTGTACTTGTGTTTTTTTTAAAGACTAGTCACAGTAACACAATATGTGACATGCTCTTTCCCTGATGTACAAATACTTCTCTGTGGATGTGTGTGTAAACTCACTGTGTTCTTGATCATACACACTGGTCTTTGCAGCCCTCTGGCCTAGCTTCTCTCCAGATGAAGGGGACTGGAGTAGCAGTACAATCCCAGCTATGGTGTTGCACGGCTAGCTTGATTAGACTCAGGTGGAGCCCCCCGATTCCCTCTGACTCCTGCACATTTGGCGTCCCCAGATGTAGATTTAAATCAGGGCACATGCTCAGCCTCCATCTGCTGCCAACACATGCTGAACCCCCAGAGAGCCTACTGGGTTTATTTAAGGATTCTCACTTGGAGATGATTGGAAAAAAGAACTTGTCTTCTCTAAGGCTGCATGATACATTGTCTCAGTATCAACAGTGTGATGAGGTGAGCATTGTGGGACGTGCGATGTCAAGTACAGCAAATTTACTCAAACATGATGCTTTATACCTTATGACATCACAAGTTTGAGACTTTGAGAGAGAGTAGCTAATATTCACTAATACTGACTGCACCTTTTTGACCATTTGAATAACATATTGTATTTCTTAATTTTGGTGATGTTTCCCTTTGAGAAGTCTGATGTTGTTTGTTATTGGAGGTGAAACTTGCATGCATATAAATACAGTTATAATGATATGTTACATAAATGCATACATGACTACAATTTCATCACTAAATTCCCCCCCTACACACACACACACACACACACACACACACACACACACACACAGTACCTGCAAAGGGGCTGATCGTTATTTAAATAGGACCGGGGTAATAGTTGGGAAGTGATTATGATTTTATTTTTTCCTTAAACCCCCCCCCCCCCCCCCCCCCCCCCCCAACCATAAACAACATTTTTGTATATAATCACACCAGCAGTAAAGAGGGCAATAGAGTCAAGAGTCGCAAAGACTCACATAGGCTCTGTTAAAAGTTACTAAGAACCAGTGTATTTACTGTAGGCTATGTGTCCGGGGTCCTTCGCCGGTGGAACAAGTAACGTGACCACTAACTTGTCCCCAAACGAACGCATGTTTATGTGTTTCACTAACGATATTTTCACACGATTAAGTCACATCCCGTTATTTCCTCTGTAAACCTAACGTTACAGCAGCCTACAAGCATACTGTGTCAATAAATCAGCTCAGACACTGTTAGAAATGTAATATTTAGCCTAATAACATCATGCTACAAGATTTGTGCGCGCGCTTGGCGCGCATCTACATTGAAAATAATGGATTTGTGCGCGTAAAAGACGCTACATGTGAACGGCCCCATATGCAGTTACCTTACGTTACAGTTCCCTCAAACAATATCACGAAGCACAATACAAACCATATAAACAAGCTATCTATTAAGGGTACACTACTGATAAAATCTGAAGGTGCTTAGGTGACATTTACCCACCTGAAAGAATAAATGAAAACATTTTGCTGGTCTTCAGTAGCTTTACTCTAAGTGTAACTGCCAACTCTATACCTATACCCAACTCTGCCTATATGTCACTCATACATTTGCAGTTCTACATCATGACACTGAGATCACTAGGATAATAGGGGACCTAACACTGACCGTCGTGGAAATATCATAGTATAAATGTCGTTTATCAGTAGGCCTACTGCTAATTCTCGAACAGTTTCAGTTGGACGCTGTATCTCTACTGCTCACATGTGTTACCTGCTGGTTGTTGTTGCGCACTGCAGCTACTCCTGGATCAATTGTTTCACCCCCTTCACTGTGGCTGCGGCATTGAAATGAGTAACATCTGTATGTGAAATGGTTAACAAAGGACGACACAGGCTATTTCCACATATGTAATTAATTAGGCTATTACTTGTGTAATTACGAGATCTTTTCACGTAATTATGAGATAAGGTGTCTAATTTTCTTTTTATCCATTAGCCGTTATTTGTTTTCCGATTTTTGATTTGAAAACAAGAAATGAACTAACAAGTCGTTATCCGTTTTCCGATTTTGGATTCTAAACCGGATATGGAATGAACGAATGATACACTGATACGCATACTCGTAGTCCAGCCATCCACAAGGTTTGCTCTCACCAGTGGCTGGGAGCAGCAGCTCACTCAGCAGCCGACTCAGAGCTAGAAGTTTGTCGCGCAAGTTCTTATTCTTTGTCGACTCTGTAATAAAATTAAATTTGTCCAGTGTCTCATCCGCTTTTAAGGTCTGCAAAGACACTCTCAAATTAGCATGAAGGAAACTTTCCTTTCGATACACTGATTTCCTCACAGCAGCCATTATGCTTGAATTGTTTGTGTTCCGCGGTCGTCTTCTTCTGCTACTCTATTGGGTTTTCCGGTCAGTGACGTGTGCATTGAAAGTGGGAAATACCATTGTGGACCATGCAGGATAACTTTATATAGCGGAGTATAAACCAAAACCTCTGAGTAAAATACGAATGGAAAACAAACAAAAAATCACACAAAACTTAACAAATTAAAGTTGCATGACCCCCCCTGAAGCCAAAATAAATATATATATATATATATATATATATATATATATATATACATATATATATATATATATATATATATATTTATATATATATATTAATTTATAAGACGTTAACAACTGCATTGAGATATAAAAAGATAGAGATAGAGATATAAAAATATATAAATTTCATAAAACAAAAATCAGCCAAAACAAAAGCAAGTATTTTCCAGGCCTTTGCCAAAGAATAACCTTTTTAGCTGTTTTTTAAAACTTTCTTTACTTGTTGCTTGAGTTATGAAATACGGCAACTTATTCCACTCAGAAATGGCTCTATACATAACCGTTTCATAGCATTAGTTCTTGGTCTAGGAATCATAACATGACCCCTCCTCACCTGTCTTGTTTCGTGGCCATGTCTGTTTTGAGAAAATATTATTCTTGAGTGAAAACAAGTTGGTTGTTTTAAAACACATACATTCCTGAATAAAGTTAGAAGACTCTGTCTTAATCTGTTTTCCACTTTCAGCCAGGCAAGATCAGGATGCATTTGGTCTATGCTTTTTCTCATTGAACACCGAAGGGCAAGACATGCTGCTATATTTTGCACTAACTGCAGCTTATACAGCTCTTTATTAGCTGCACTTGACCAGATACCTGTACAGTAATCAAGATGTGATCGTACCAAAGCTTGAATAACCTGTAAGGTGGTACTTGGTGTAAGGAAGGAGGAGCATCTTCTTATCATGGATATACCTCTTCCCGTTTTTCCAACAATTCTATCTATATGATTCTGCCATGATAATTTACTGTCAAGGTTAACCCCTAGAAGTTTAGCCTCATTAACTTGCTCTATACAGCTGGCATTTATGGAGACGCATAATTGGATAACTTACCTCAGCGCATGGTTTTATCCAAAAACAATACATTTGGTTTTTGATACATTTAGATTGAAATTGATTTTGGCTACCCAATCTGAAATAAGTGTAATTTCATTTTGTAAGAGAACATTTAACTCCTCCACACTGTTTGATGACATATCATCCACAAACATAGCTAAACTGGCTTTACTCAGAACAAGTGGCATATCATTAGTAAAAATAGAGTAGAGCATTGGACCCAAGTAACTCCCCTGGGGGACACCACATTGTACTGTCTTTACATTAGAAAAAGTACCATTAAAAAATACAGTTTGTGTTTTATTAGATAAGTAGCTCCTCCTCCAGTTAAAGGATAACTTTGGTATTTTTCAATCAGGGCCCTATTTCCCCATGTGTATGTGTGCGTATGATTCATAGGTACAACTCGTTTTAAAATTGGTTCAGTATTGAGGGAGCTGGCAGCCGTGAGGTAGATATGGGGGCAAATGCGTCCCGTATAAGTTTGCGCATTAAAAGTGCTTTTTTCCGCCACAGACCGGTTCAGAACGCCAGTGCTATCTCTGTAAATAGCATACCAAGCGTTTCCCTGATCCTTCACCTCCTCCCGGCTGTGACGTCATCTCGTGAGAGCTTTGCTTGCTGCCGGAAGAAAACAGGGTACGATATATACGAAGGCAAAGTATGCAACAGTAAATGTGCGTCTCGGAGACAATTCTAGGTATCAGTATTACATGCATAAAGACATATTAGTTATACTTACGTCATGGATAGTTGACCATTTGGTCCCTGTGGTTTTGGCTGCCTCCTCCAATTTATTTTGGGCACATGAAAAAAGGTATCCAGCACTGCCCTGTTGATCAGAGGGGGGAATCCTCTAATGTAGTTACACAGCGTTTGGTAGTTTCTGTATCATCCCAGTACACATCGAGACCATGAATATTGGGCAACAGGTCCCACTCGTTGCAACACAGACATTCTTCCTCTGTGGGCATGGAGTCACAGCAAGGAGCACCACCAGTCCTCAGAGATTCGCGTTCGTGCAGCCGCTGCTTCACCCTCATCTGCTTGTTGGCCCTCTCTCTCTATCCTCGTCTGCTCTTCAATTTGTAGGAGCTCCTCGTCCGTATATCCGGGCTGAAATAAGTACGGGCGGCCATCATAATAAAAGGGCTCATCTTCATTCTCAAAATCGGGTAAATATGCAGCCATGATACCAATACAGTAAAACTCTCAACTGTACTCTGGGACAACCAGCGCCACTCTGTGCGGTGCTCCTTCCGGCAACAAGCAAAGCTCTCGCGAGATGACGTCACACACAGCCCACCGGAAGTGAAGGGTCAGGGAAACGCTTAGTATGCTATTTACCGAGATAGCACTGGCGATCTGAACCGGTCAGTGGCAAAAAAAAAGCGAACTTATACAGGACGCATTTGCCCCACAAACACATGGGGAAAGAATTTTTCAGTTAATAATTCCAGTGCTTTGTCCACATTATTTATTAAACAGACTTTATCCCATCGTACCTTATTTATGTCTACTACAAAACTATTTTTACAAAAAAAATTTAAAAGATCTCTGGAAGACAACTTTAGGTCCAGCTTTTGGAACTTTGGCTTTCCTAACAGTTGCCACCAAATTATGATCACTAAAGCCAACTGGGATTGATACAGACTTTGAGCACAGTTCTTTAGCATTTGTGAAAATGTGGTCAATACAAGTGGCTGATTTTTGTCCTGTACAATTTGTATACACCCGAGTAGGTACAGTCACACAGATCACTTGAGATAAGTTACACACGTTTGCAATATCACTCAGTTTTCTAGTCATTGAACATGTTGCTGACAGCCAGTCTATGTTCAGATCCATAAGAAAATAAATTTCTCTATCACAGTTTATAGCCTTCTGTATATTTCATCTAAGTACTGAATATTTGCACCTGGAGGTCTATAACAACAACCCAAGAGAAATGGTTTGGTGTGAGGTAAATGTATTTGAATCCATAGTGCCTCGATAGCTGAGGTCAAAAGATCACCTCTCATTTTAAGGTATATGACTCTGGATATATACTGTATTGCAACCACCCAGCCCATGGCGATTTCTGTCATTTCTGAAAACATTATATCCTCACACAGCAATTTCATTTACATCTATTGATGGATCTAAGTGAGTTTCTGAAATGGCAAGTATGTGTAAATTTTCCTTTTTTAAGTAAAGAAGTCACCTCATGAACTTTATATTTAAGACTGCATATATTGAGATGGGCAATTTTTAAACCCTTCTTTGGTAAATTAAGAGGCATTGTAAATCATTCCTCAATATTCCCTTTGGTAAACAGTAAAACACAACATTCAAACAACTGTACATATCACTAGGCCACAGTCCTTCCTCCATCTCTTCTAGCTTTTACAATGAGGCGATCAACTACTATGCAGTTAACTAATAACTGCATAGTACCCCCTGGCTCTCGTCTCCCTGATCGCTGGCAGCAGTTCAGCACGCTTTTTGTGCAGCTGATCCGAAAAATCTTCATTTATATACACAGAAGTGTTCTTGAGGTTAGCTCTTGCCTTTTCCATGATGAGCTGTTTCTCTTTAAAGCGTAATAGCTTAACCACAACTGGCCTTGGCCTCCCAGCATCACCCCTAAATTTTCCATTCCTATGTGCACATTCTATTTCAATGGTGTCAGCATCCAGTTTGAGTTTTGAGGTGAACAGCTCTTGGACCTTGGTCTCAGTCTCAGCCCAGGTCTCATCTGGTTTGTCAATCTTGAGGCCTTCAATCATTAGATTGTTCTAGTGAGTTTGATTCTCCAGATAATCCAACTTCTCCTCACTGTGCTTTGAATCCGATATCTTTGATTTTATATCTAGGACCTGTTTTGCAAGATCCTTAGCCTCAGCCGAATATCTGGACTGATCCTCTTTCTTTTCCTCAATATCCTTTTGAGAGTATTTCAGACTGATCTTTAGCTCTTGAACCTCAGTCAGCAGAGAATCAGCTCTTTTATTTGTTGAATCCAGGATCAATTGGGTGAAGGCACTAAAAGAGGCTTCTTGTCTCTTTAGTAATTCTTCATAGAAATTTTTCTGTTGTTCCAACATGTCCTTGAGAGTGTCCATAGTTACAACAACTGACTCATCACCTTGAATCTTGCTAGTGTTTGTATTCTTGCGGGTTGACATCTTCAAATCAGATTTAGGATAGAACTCTTACCAGGATGTACCGTGGGCAGGAATACACTCAACGAAACAGAATTGCTTTCACCAGTCCAAAAATTCAGAAGTGATCTTCTCACTGGCTGAGGCTGTAGCAGGTAGCAATCCACCAAATATCACAGTGAGAAAAAACCATCCACCACTCCTGAATTCTTATACATGTCGGTTTTCATGAAACGTTTAAGTGCATAAAAGATTGATTAAAAATCTTTTAAAAGATGTTAGAATTTCAATAAAATGCCTAGAGCTCCAGCACATTCAGCTGTCCTCTGTGTCCTGTGTGACTGAGTGTTTGTAGTGTGCTCTCTTTCCAAGAAGCTGATTTAACTTTTTTGATTTGTTTGTTTGTTATGTAATGTAATATAATGTTTCAGCTTATAGGAAATCTCCTATTTCACTTCAAATGATTTGTTTTTTTTCCCTGCCCTCAGCACGCTATCCATTTAATGTTTCAGCTGTTAATAAAGGGGTGTTGTTCCAGAAGTTAAATGCTCTCTCTCCTTCCCCTTTTGTCTTTTGTCTTCCTGTCTCTTACTCTATCTTTTCCTGCAGTCACAATGAGCGAAAGGTGACCTGTAAGCATCCGGTGTCAGGAGTTCCCTCTCAAGACAACTGCATTTTTGTTGTAAATGAACAGTAAGTTTCTGCACTCTACACATTCACATAGCATATTTATGATTTCTGTAGTGAATTGAAAAAGGTCACTGGAAACAATTACAGATGGTTTCATTCATCAAACCTGTGTTGTAGCTGTTCTGTGCAGCTGTGTCTGCAGGTAAATGTACTCTTTAAGTGTTGATGTCTAGAGACTTGGATATACCAGAACCCAAAAATTCTACTCACACCAGAGCGGGGTCTTACAAGTCTTCACTTGTAAGTGTGTCTAGATTACAGGTCAGTTAATGCATCAGTGTAAGTTCCGAATGGACCAGAAAGCATGAGCAAAGCAAAGAGTAGCAGCAACAGACGAGCAAAGTAGGATAAGCTATATGAGACATCCAGGGTTCCCACAGTAAATGCTTCTTTTATAGACACTGCTAGCTGAATAGAAATACATCATTTGGACATTAACAGATAATGCACTCTGCAAAAATTCAGATGCTGCTCATATTTGTGCAGACACATTTGTTCATTTGTTTATTTATTTTTTTTCCTCATCAGCTGACTGATAGAGATTGCTGTAGAGCTTAAATTGGGCCCATAAAAATCCAACCCGACCCCAGCCGAGTCTGTGCATGTTCTGTCCGAGCCCGGCCCGGCCGGCCCGGCCCTTTAACTGTAATTACAAGCCCGAGCACGATTTAAACCATACATTTTTTTTTAAGGATACGAACGTGGACATTGAAGGCTGACTCTCGTCTCTTTCTGGACACCCGAGGCCAGTGTAATTACTAGCCCAAGCCTGGTTTAAACCCAACATTTTTTAAATACGGATACGAACATGGACATTGAAGGCTGACTCTAGTCTTTCTTTCCAATGCAAGCCTTCGTTATGTGCCTCTTAAGTGTCGAGGTCCCCGTCTTTTTGCTGTCATATACCAGCATCGTGCTGCACTTGGTACACTCGATGAAGTCGACACACACGTTGTCAGCGTCGACAACTCACATGTGCATGGCCATAAGTAGTTGGTTCCATAACCTAGGTCTATTACGAGGAGCCTGACCCGTCCGAGCCCGAGGATAGTGGCGGAAAATTACAGCCCGACCCTGCCCACAGGCAGAGAATCTAAACTCTAGTTTGCTGCACCACTTGCACCACTATTTGTGATAATTCAGTCAAATCAGAACACATAGACATTACAGACCATTTCAACAAGCAACAGCTTGGGTCAGTGTTTACTTCCTGTCAGCTAATGTTATTCACATACACTACAAAACATTCCATCAAGGAAACTATAAAAGAAGTAAGGGTCATTGGTGAAGTGACAGCATTCAAATTTTGCATTGGTGACAGGCTTTGGTGCCACTTCTGTTGAAGTTGATAGGGTGGGCATGGCCCCACTATAACCCTTCATATCTGTGTTGTTTCACTTTTGACAGAAAAATGCTTCCACCAGATAAAATAACATACATAATGCTGACATGCGTTTTTTATGCCTCAATGCTGGCGATAGCCATAGCTGGAGGCATTATATTTTCAGGTTGTCTGTCCCCTCCTGGTGAACACAACCTTTCAAGAACGACTCAAAGGAATTTCTTCAAATTTGGCACAAATGTCCACTTAGACAGAACTATGAACTAATATGTTTTTGGTCACTGTGATCTTGTCTGTCTAATGCTCATAAACACCATATCTAAAAAATACCATATGGGAATTTCTTCAAATTTAGCACAAACTTTCAACAACGAAATAATTGGATTTCGGTGGTCAAAGGTCAAGGTCAATGTTATCTTGCATCTGTCTCATTATCGTAAACATCTTAAGAGGACACAGATACTTAATTAGTGACACTTTATTTAACAATAAATAACCAACCTTCAAACTGTTAATGATATTTAATAGTATTCAAGCAGACTAACATTAGCCAGCCCTATAATGTTTCCAATTATTATCAGGAGGTGGCACTAATCACCAAATTATTATCTGGACTTGGCAGTACATGTTACCTTGTTTATCAATGAAGTTAGCCTATACACTTTGTTTAGCTAATGTTAGCCAGGAGATGACCAACATCAGTTGGGAGATAAAAGGGTTAACATTAGTAAGAAATACTGTAATCCTCTTGAAGGTATAAAAGAAACAGACAGGGAGCTGCAGTGTAAAGGTGTGTTCACACCGGACCTGTTTTTTTTCCTGCTAGCGACGAGTTTATATACAAAGTCAATGCAAACGGGCGATTGAGCGTATATTCGCCCGGGAGAAAAATCGCTCGGGCTCCGAGCAACAGCGACAGAGCGATTTTTCGCTCATCACTTGAGATGAGAAATCTCATCTGGAGCGGTATTTCGCTGGGTCCTGTCGCTTGCAGCTCAACGCTGATTGGCTGCCGTAATCCTGTAATCCTGGGGGGGTGCTTGACTGTCATGACATGTCAGCTTCATTAAAAGTATAGCTGCAAATTAAAAGCAACAATAGATGTAAAAACACACAGAGACAATAAATCTGTGATTAGTCCTCAAATTTAGTTTTAACATTTTTTTCAGTCTTCTCCAATTTCTCATTTTATTTTATTGGAAGTGATCAATGTAAGTGCACTTGTCCTAGAGCCGCCACGGCGGTTTTTATAATGCAAATAACCTACAAGTTTCTCTTCCTATGACTTCTATTAAAAATGTGTCTTGTATGTTTTTGTATGTTCTCTAATGTATATACATTAGAAAGTCTGTAACATTTGCTATAATGTATATATATTAGAGAGTCTGTAACATTTGCTATCACTTACTAAAGGTGTGTTCACACCAGACCTGTTTTTTTTTTCGCTGTCGCTCGGTTCGCCCCTTTGATATCGCTTCATCGCTCATCATAACAGAGAATAGGTTTTATATATATATATATATATATATATATATATATATATATATATATATATATATATAAATGTGTGTATATATATATATATATATATATATATATATATATATATGTATATATATATATATATATATATATAAAACCTATTCTCTGTTATGATATATGTGTGTGCTAGCTAATAATATAGGCTAATGTTAGTTGACTGACATAAGTGTGAATGTAAATCACTGAGGCACATTGTTACAGCGAACAGTCAGGACCTAGTCCAGTGAATATTTACCTAACTCTTGAGTCCAGCCCAAATAATAATCAGAGCCACTGATAAATTGATTTGGTTATAGCTACAGCCCAGTCAGTCATAACAGGATGGACCTGTGTCAGATCTGTGGTCAGAAATCAGGATGTAACATTTGCCATCGGGGACCAAACAGGGGCTTGAGACAGAGCTATGAGCTGTTTGGAGACCAATAACAAGGAAAACAAATGCACACATTTAGATTAAAAAACTGGAATATGTTTTTTAATTGTGTAAAAGTATTTTTTATTCAAAGGTGAAACAATAAAGATATGATGAGTTATAGTGTGATTTGCAGTGCCCACCCTATTGACTTCAACAGAAGTGGTGCCAAAGTCTGGCTGCAATGCAAAATTCAACTTGTGTCATTGAAGTCATGACTCTTCCCTCTTTTATAGCGTCCTTGCATTCCAACAGGAAATACAAAAGGACCCATTTAGAATGTTTATGTTGTCAAGTAAAAAATGGTCTGCTCACACACACACACACACACACACACACACACACACACACACACACACACACTAGTAACTCACTGTACAGTGGTGCCAGGTTCTCCAATGTCAATGGAAGACAAGCATCCATAAAAATCAGTTTGGAAATCAGAACATTTTTCTCCTTATAACTTTAGGTTCCTCGTAACAATCGGATTCAGACTTTTTCTTTTGGCTCACTAAATCTAGGTGATTATTGTCTGTACACTGTGAACAGAAACTGCTGGATGCCGAAACACCAGGACTTCCCAAGACTTGTGACAAAATGTAAAATAGGCTTCAAGATAAAAACCTGTTTAAACAGTGCTTTGGAAAAGTTCATTATGCTGACTTTATTATTGTACAAGTAAATCCAGCCATCTTCAGTGTTATTTACCTGGCCTTTATTTGTCTTCTTGGCCCAATGGCCCTAGGCTTTGATTCATTAGGGTCCGGGCAGCTAAGCTGCCAGGACACTATTGTAGTCCTAGGTATTCTCCTTCTTTCTTCTTTCGATGAAATCATACTTCCCATGGGTGAAAACTCACCAAACTTTGCACAAAGGTCCAGTCTCATGCCAGATATCCTCAGCTGTAAACTCAGACCAATAGTCTGATGGTGGCGCTACAACAAGCATCTAAAGTTCAAAACTTTGAAAATTCATAACAAATCAACCATACGTGCTATGACTTCACAACTTTCATCAAACTGTAACTTAAACTTAAACTTAAACTTAAACTGTAACTTAATTAACTGCAACTGTAATTTAAACCTATTAAAAATTATGAAGTTCATCACTGATTTACAAAAACTGTAAAACTTCTTAAACCTATCTTCTCCCACAATTTTTGTTCAACTGACAGCAAACTTGCTACAGAGCATCTTCAGACTGTCCTACAAAAACTACGTTTCTCAGATTTTTGATTTATCAAAAATTGAGCCTACAGTGCATCAAAATGTTTGACTGTAAATGGTACTGTAAACATATACATGCAAATTCTTGCTGCATAAATCTTCAATGTTCATGAAAAAAAGGCAAGCGGCTGAGGAAGGGGGCGGAGTGAAGATTGTTCCTCACTGAGAGGAGAGAGGGCTTTCATTGTGCCTATGGTGGCTTGGAAACCCCCCCTAACTGTGTCACACGGGCAGAAGGGAAGGCAGCCGGAGCTCAGCCGGTCCCCTTCTTCACACTTTGACAAAAATATAAATGCAACACTTTTGTTTTTGCTTCCATTTTTCATGAGCTGAACTCAAAGATCTAAAACATTTTCTATATACACAAAAGACCATTTCCCTCAAATATTGTTCACAAATCTGTCTAAATCTGTGTTAGTGAGCACTTTGGTTTTGCCACACCTGTGAGGTGGGATGGATTATCTCGGCAAAGGAAGTCAGTATCTGGTGTGACCACCATTTGCCTCATGCGGTGCAACACATCTCCTTTTTTGTTCAGTGTATTTTATCCCTCTCTGGGAGCCTGGGCTCACCACGCAGCAGCCCACCGCATCTATCCACCCCTCTCTCCCTCGCGGCCCCGCACATATACCCTCGAGGCTCGGCTCTCTGTCACAGTGCAGCGGCCCTCCACATCCCTCCCGAGCCGCCCCACACATATACTCCCAAGCCTCGGTGCCTCTCCTTGACCAACTAACCTAAATACTATAAATACACTAGTAATTGTAAACCTACACTAAAATACACTATGGTAACAATACAATTCGACAAATTACTAGCTATTCTCTCTGCTCTACCACTGTCTCTGCTCTGATCCAACCTACTCGCTATCAGTTTGATAACTGCAGACAGAATGGTTTTATAGTAAGGGGAGGAGTAAAGGGAGGAGGGCAGGCTTTAGCGTGGATGGTTAGTGACGTCATTTGCCTCGGAAAAAGAGTCATTTGCCTCCAATGTAATGTAAATTCAAATGTAGTAACCAGGTTTCAAGCTGTAGAGGGCACTCCACACCACATTTTTAAAATAAAATGTAGATTTTCAACAGTTTACACTAAACTGTCAAGATTTTGAGCAGGATCAGTCAGTAACACTACTTCACTACCAGAAACAATGATTATCAGCTGAAAAAAATGGTTTTAGGGTTTAGTTACTCTTTAAAAGTTAACATACCAAGTTGTCTCTGCTTAACATGATTAGTGTAATGAATCTTTCAGCTAAATAGTACAAACAACTAATGTTGTTTAGTAATGATGGTATGGTTTTACAAAACATGAAAGAATTAGTAATGTTTACTCGGAAGTTTAATAAGAAACAAAATCTGGGTTTACAGTGTAATAGGTTGTAAAGTCATTCCACAGTATGGCTACTGTAAAATCACATTATATTGCTGGTGTCTGTGCTGCCAGCTCTTTACTGTTATTTTACTGTGAAATTATTTAAAGTGTAGTTATGTGAAGAAATGTGCAAAATGTTTTCCAAACATTCAGAGTATGAATTATGAAGAGAATGTGTGCAATCTACAGAGATAATAGTCCAAGAGAGGAGAGGTCCCGCACCTTGTTTTTGTCATGTGAGGTTTTAGTTCAGATGGACTGCAGCCTCCTGCCAGAGGAGAGTGTTTTAAAGAGTTTGTGTCTAAGGTGGGAGGTGTCAGGCCGCAGTCTTTCCTGCTTGTCTGAGGGTCCTGGAGGTGAGCAGGTCCTGGACATGCAATCATTCTCTCCACAGAGCAGATGATACACTGCAGTCTGGCCTTGCCCTTGGCAGTGGCAGCAGTGTACCAGATGGTGATGGAGGATTGAGGATGGACTCAATAATGATAAAGATTTTGTGCAATGATACAAAAATGCAGCTGTTTACAGAAATGTTGTTGGTACAGTTAGAGAAAGATTCAGGAGTTTTGCATGGGTTTGAATAACTACCTTGTTAAAGAGTAATTTGACACCCCATGAAAATCTTGTTTATGCTGACCTCCAGTGGTTTAAAGTCTTTCCCTGTTGCAGTGATTTAGTAAAGTAAAAGAGAACCGCGTGTTCTCCCCCGCGGAGGGACGAACAATTAACCAGTCGGCGCAATGGGCAGGACCAATGCCACTTGTTAGGCTGTTGTCAAGCATTACCAAACAGTGCACCAGGATCAATGAGGATCGATGGTAAGCCCTTTAGACAACACAAGCAATGCTATCAAGGCTGTCCTAAGTTTATATGTCTTCTCAATAGTACCTGACATTATAGTTTGATTTACTTTGCTCCACTCCACTCTTAAAAACCTGGCAAAATAGGTGTGTAGGCATGACTATGCATCTGGGTCTGCTCTATTTCAGGGCGCCAGTACACCATTTAACATGTAACAACTTGACTTGTTTGTGGTGGATGGGCCATGTGGTCTGTGGTGATGGAAACACCACTCTTGCTGCTGAAATGTAGCAGGTGAGCTGACGTATTTACCAGCTACGATATCTGTCAAGCGTTGTGCAGACTCTGCCTACTTGGCGCTCTATAGGCATACACAGGCATGGTAATGGTGCCGACCTATGGACTTAAAATGATGTTGAATATATTGGTGTTGAGTGTTTAATCCTCCTCCCCCATGGAAGTCGGTTAGAGTGGACACAATGTCATACTGAAAATGGAACCTGTCAATTCTGTCTGATATCAGGCAAGGGAGCCAGTGGTGTTGGGAGCCATGGTGACCATGCCTTCTTCTGGGGAAGGCTCATGGGGCCCAGGGAATAGTGAACCGAGATAGGAGGTGGACCAGCCCACAAATGTATGAAGAGAACTCAATACAGCATTGGAGACAGGGCCCTGTTCATTCAATTAAAGTTGCTCAGTGGCACATGAAGCCAAAAAAGTTCAGCTGCTGCATATAACAACAAATTTTCACTCTGACCTCATCACATATTAATGTTTGGTCATGGATTTTCCATGTACAAATATGACGTGCCAACTACCCTGGTTGCGTCGGTTGTTGATGTTCTGGGACACCATGTAAACTTTTGAATGTTACATGCATTGTCTGTTTTTTAAGAATACACTTCCGTTTTCAGAGGAAATGTACAGTTTGCATATAGTCGCTTTCAAAATGAATGAATGAATGAATGAATTGATACAACACTGCAAATTGATTTTTTTTTCCTTCAGCTATAATGGCACGTGGTCACGTTTAGCCAACAAAAGCACGTGGTTGGATTTAGGAAAAAAGAAAAGGGTTTGGCTTTACAATCTTGAAGAAGCGAACACAGGCCTCCTGGGTGAAAGTCGATGGTTTTTGGACCCATTCACCACCCCTTCCTCCAACCTGCCCCCTTTGGACTTCTGCCCCCTTAATGTTTGTTGGTGTTGTCCCACAGTGTTTCCTCCTGACGCCACTGGGCGGCATTTAACATTAACAGTGACTAGCCGCATATCATGCCGATGTAAAAGGACACCTTTTTCGTTGGTGTCTGATGTGGAAAGTCACTGACCAAGTGCTGGTATTCGAAAACTTCAGAGTGAGACTGGGCTGCATTTGACATTAATAGGACGATTGAAACTGCTGCCGCACTATATGGCCCATAGAGCAGAGGCACTAGAAACTTCCACTGGCAGAGCTGGCTACTTAGGGTTTAGTGCTCCACTAACTTGAATGGGGATGAAATGTTTCGATCATGTGGCCCTTCTAGACTTAACAAATGTTATCGGACGAAATAGAACCAATTCTGACAGTAAAATTAGTCATTTCATGGGGGTTGTGATGCTCAAAAAATGTATCCACTGATTTACAGACGTCTTCTTCACAATGTAACTCTATGGAAAAAAGTTTTTTTTGGGCCACAGGACATCCTGGAAGGATGTAAATACACTGTTTGGCCACTAAAAAGATTGGTTTAAAAGCCTGGCAGACTTCCTGTGTGACTGCGCAGGTGGACTCAGGGCAGACAGGTCGATTTGTGAAGACTCAAGGCTAGCAGGCTAGAGGTTAGCAAGCCCAAGGCTGGCTGACTGGGATGCAGAGAAGGTTAGAATGAGGTTACAGTTCTCTGAAAATTCAGGTAGCAATTTGCAAGAGTTTGGAAGAAACTAGCCATTGTGTCATTGACAAAGCTGTTTCTGTCTTTTGAGTAAGACACTGAATAGCATAAATCACCCCATTAAGTTTCTCCATAGAAAATGTTTAATCTGCTGAGTCCATTATTGGCTGTATCATTCTGTCACAATGGGTAAGTGCAAGGCAAACAGAGCAGGACGTAAATGCAGAGGATGCAGACAGATTGTTACTATTCAAAGATTAATTGCCTACAGGCAGGTGCGGGCAGGCAGCTCCAGGTACAGGGTAAGGTTCTTTCAGCTTCTGGTGGCTTGACCGCTGCAGTATAATAACATAAGGAAAGTAGGAGCAGGTGAGCAGACAGGTGGGGGAGGCCTTGTGACTGGGATTGGAGAGAAAGGGGTTATAACTGGGAGGAGGGATATATTGAATGTTGAAGTAAAGTGAGTGACACAGGAGAAAAAGTCAGAGGGCATCTGATGGAGAGAAAAAGAAAAGAAAAAAATGGGTTTACAACTTTTTTGATGACTGCTGAGATCATGTAAAAAGGTGACATCACTCGAAGCTCCTAATACTAAAAAGTTGTCGTGAACTAATCCATCTGTTTAGGTATATCTGAATTCAATGTAATGATAAATGAACTATAAAAGAAAAGAGAGAAAGAGGGGAAAAGTGCCTGCCTAGGTGAATCAGATGCCCATCCAAGACATATGCCCAGGTGACAGGTCTGTTTACAAGCTGATGTGCATCTTGCACATTTTGCTGTGTTGGTTTGTAAAATGTTAACATAATCAATAAAAATGCTTCAGCTACCCAAGTAATTACAAATTGAAATGGTCCTTAAATATATGCTGGCTGTCCTTTCTCTGTCAAATAGTTCCAAATAGTTCTATATTATTAAAGTGTGATTGTGTGAGTGATTTACTGAGGGTCAGCTAGTCTTGAATGCCACTGCTGAGCATCATAATCTGTTTGTCCGCTCATCCATCTTAACCTATTTTTTTCTATCATTTGCTCCCTGTCTATCAAAACCATCTTTCTCTCTCTTTCTCTGTCTCTTCTGTCTGTATCTTTGTAGCTTTGTATGGTCAATGTATGCTACAAACTCACAAACTGAAACAGAAAACCTGTTAAAAAAATTTCCCTCCCTCGCTCTCTGCTGTCAGAATGACTGACTGCTGGATGCTCTCTACCCATCGTATCATCGTATCATACTTTCTGCTTCCCAGGAGACATAGTAGAAAACAACAAAAAAGTCAGGATGATGGGGCTGAAATAAAATTTAAGACCGGACAAAGACAAACAAACTGCAGCAATTACACACACCACCTTCAAGAGTCGTCAGGATGGTATTTCAGTCTGCTCACACACACACACACACACACACACACACACACACACACACACACACACACACACACACACACACACACACATTTACACATACTGTTTTACTGCTAACACGTTCAGAGCTGCACACTCTGTGGCAGCACCTCTCTTTCTCTCTCGCACACTCACTGCCCATCCCTTTCACACTCACCCCATTCATCTCCCATCCCAATTATCTCCTCTGTCACATTGCTCCCATAAAGGAGTGCTGAGGTTTCTGTGTGTGTGTGTGTGTGTGTGTGTGTGTGTGTGTGTGTGTGTGTGTGTGTGTGTGTGTGTAAGTTATGTAAATGAGGTATGCACGGCCTGTATTTTTAAACTTGTTGAGCAGAAAGGAGGTGAGAAAGTCAGGTGTTTAACTGTGGTGATACTGCTAATGAGAGTTTCACCTTGTTCTGCCCCATCTGGCATGAAGATGACAGGTGAAAGCTAAATATCTTTGCTTGAACTTTCAGTCTAAGTAACATGCCGGCATGATGATTGTCATCAGAACTACAGACACACCAAGCTCGTAGCTGCAGAGTATATCACAGCCAGTGACACAGAATTACTGACAGAATTAGTCAACAGACTGAAGATTTTGCTGTGTTTCGAGCCTCATCAGATGCTGAGTGATTGGTAAAACAGTAATGTAAAGTTTTTCAGGGTGGAGATAAGTAACTCTGGGTCATTCTTTGAGTGAAAATGTTGGCCTGATGGTAGCACCAGACAAAAGGTCATGAGGTCACCAAAATCTTAAGGGACTACCTCCTGGGCACCATAAATATCCATGTCAAGCAAAATTGTATTACTTTCTAACACATTCCCACTCCAACCTCTTCACATATCGACATTTGGTCAGTGACTTTCCAGGTCGAAATATGACTTGCAAGGTACCCTGGGTGCTTTGGTTGTTGACATTTTTGGACACCGTGTTAACTTCAGCCTGTTCCGTGAATTGTCTGTTTTCAGAATACAGTTCTGCTTTCACAGAAAGTATACAGTTTGCATATAGTGTCTTTCAAAATAAATGCACTACATCAGTTCAAAACTGCATACGTTTTGTTCTTTCAGCAACACACATGGTTATGTTTAGCCAACACACACACGGTTAGGTTTAGGCAACAAAAGCACGTGGTTGGGTTTAGGAAAGAAGAACAGGGCTTGGCTTTACAATCTTATGGGAAGCAAATATTGGCCTCCCAGGGGTGGTTGTTGGACCCATCCACCACCCCTCAAGCCTGCCCTACTCAGACTTCTGCCACCTTAACTTTTCAGTATTGTCCCACCATGTTTCCCACTGACACACCAGGCATTATTAAAAGAATAATGGTGACCAGCTATTCCTGCCGCTCACTTCAAAAGCACCATAATGGACAGGGAACACTGCTTCCCAATATGCAACAGGTGAATCCAGTAAATATCAATATATAAAATGTGTGTTTTCTGTTGAGAACATACAAATGTAGTAAGATAGCAAATACACCCTGGGAAAATACCCATACTCATCAACCTGGTCTCACTCCGAAGTTGTCAAAAACTGACACTTGGTCAGTGACTTCCGGCATCATCCATTGTTGGAAAAAAGCCGTCGTTTTACGTTAGCATGATACATGGATCAATGTGTAATGGTGCCTGGCAGCATCAGGGGAAATGCGGCAACAATGTTATTTAATGGGGTGAAGGAGGCTGAAAGTCCAAGTAGGGTGGGTGGGAGAGGTGGTGAATGGGTCCAGCAACCACCAACTTTCATCCAGTAGGCTGGTTTTGACTTCCTCGTTGATTGTAAAGCCAAATCCTATTCTTTTCATTTCCTATGGAAACAGAAGTGTATTTTCAAGGGTTAAGTTGACACGGTGTCCAAAAACATTAACAACCAACACACCCAAGGTACCTTTCATGTCATATCTCGACTTGGAAAGTCCATGACCAGATGTCGATGTGTGACGAGGTCAGGGTGAGAATGTGCTGGGTTACATCTCTAGACTGATCTACAGCGGAGGTTTGTGGTTTGTTTCCAAGATCTAACAGAGGTGCATCTTCCAATGTTACACAATGGGGACACGATAGTTGGACGCTCATATGCTGTTTGGTACATGGTGTCGATTTTGCCACAGCTCATGCCATGCATTGTAACATAGACCCAGTTAATCAGTGATGAAGTTTGTAACTAACTACTTTTATTGTAAATTTTAACTGATTTAATCAGCCTAATACAAAGACGTCTTAGTAGCACAAAAGCCTCAAGCCTTTTCACTTCTTCTCGCTTCATAAATGAGCAAAAGCCCTAAGCATTCTCTCCAAGCTCAGGATCTTCTCTGTCAAAGAGAGCTCCTCAGTTTTAACCCAACCCATCACATTTAAGTCATCCTTAAGAAACTGCCAAAAACAGCTTTGCTCGCATTGTTTTTTATGTCAGTCTCTTCAAAAAAGCAGACATTTAGATCACTTTTTTTTTTTTTAACGGACCACTGACTTTCACCCAGGAGGTTGGTGTTTGCTTCCCATGTGATTGTAAAGTCAAACCCTGTTCTTTTTTCCTGAACCTGACCAAATGCTTTTGTTGTCTAAACCCAACTATGTACTTTTGTTGCCTACACCCAACCATGTGTGTTCATAGTTGAAGGAAGAAACGTCAATTCGCTGTGTTGTACCAACATAGTGCATTTATTTTGAAAGGGTATGCAGATTGTACATTTCCTGTGAAAACAAAGTGTATTCTGAAAACAGGCAATGCATGTAACTGAAGTTGACTCAGCATCCAAGAACATCAACAACCAAAGCACCCAGGGTACCTTGTATGTCATATGTTGACATGGAAAGTCCATGACCAAACGTCAATATGTGACGAGGTCAGAGTGAGAATGTGTTGGTCTTGTAGGTCTTATGAGTGTTTGATCCCAAAGGCTAGCTGAGCTGAACTGAGCTCATACAGTCATTCAGCACTGCTTACAATAAGTTTCTCTTTCTTCAAAAGCCTTAAAAATGCTCATTGTTGTGTTTTTGTTTGTTTGTTTTGCTCCTTTCTAGGCTACTTATTTATTTGTTAACAGATAAACTAATGTTCAGTCCAACATTGCCAATGTCATGATTTTGTGCCAGAAATGTTGATCATGTGATGACTAATCATTAGCCTTCAATTGTAATTGTGTCATAGTGTAAGTGAGTGAATGCAGCCAAAACAATTCTTCTCAAACATTATTCCTTAGAAAAGAATCAAGATCTGTTGTTGTTACAATTTTATTTTTCATGATAGAATGTTAAAAAAAAATGACAAAACAGTACAGACTTATTTTAAGAGGAAATGTATGTGCGTACAGGATTATGGCTGCCGGAGCCAGTGGCAGTGAGCTCCAGTCACAGCTGTGTTACGCACAGCCACACAGAAGCATTGGCGTGACTGTAGAGTCTGAGGTTGTGTGTCCACATAACATTTTTCTTCAGTAGAAAAGCAGTGGCAGGGTGCTGGGGAGCGCTTCATAAAAAAGTGTTCCCAGCGTTGCATGTGGGTTTTGTTTCTATGACAACAATATCTTGACATTAACAGTAACTAGGTAGCTAATGTGATGTTATGAAATTTGCCTCTAATAGTTTTTGTCATTAAAAATGCTCATAAAATCATTGCTGCTAAAGGCTAAAGGAATACAAGGCTCAATAGAGCTGTGATTGTGAAATCTAGTGTCCACTGGCCATTCTGCTCCCACAAATGGGCTTTTTTGTCTTTGTTGTGACAGTAACCTAGCTAAAGAAGCGACAGTGACATTACCAGCACCTGTATTTAACTGTAACCTCACTTTTTATGTACATTTTTGTTACTGTGATTTTGCCCCTCCTGGCTCAGCTGTCAATCACATACACTGGTCTGTCCAAGCAGAAGCCTATCCTTGTGTCTCTGAAGTTCTTTTATTTTCACTGCTTTCCCTATCACAAATTTGATTTCTCCTTCGGCACTGCCTGAAGATATTTAATGGGAGTCAGTACTCTACAGCTCTCCGGCTCATCAAATGTCACTCACTACAGAGAAGTTTCAATTAAGAGATTCCTAAAAACCCAGATCCAGAAAGTTTGCTTTTGTGTCCCCTGGGGGAAGTTTTCCTCCTATCATCTCATTAGAATGTGCCATATGTGTGCAGCTTTTGCTTTTATTAATGACCCTCTCCTTTCTCCCCCTCTTCTGTTTTCTGATATAATTAACTATAATATTTTGTTCTGTTCATCTCCCTGATGTTTTTTTAATAGCCTGCTGCTCTCCCCATCCTCACAAGTTAAGAAGGAGTTTGCAAAGATACATCAAGCTCATCTGGCTCAGCTCTCACCCTTTCTGACACTTTTTCTTTCTCTCTTCCTGCTTCCTCCATCTCTCAGCCTCACTTCATTATAAACAGTTTCAGCTGGATATCTTCAGCTGTCTGATTGTACAAACAACAGAAAGATAAGAGGTTAAGAAAACTATAGGAACTGGTAACAGACAGATGAGTGAAAAATCTGAATGAATGGAAAAATAGTATGGCTTTGAATTAATAATCAGATCGCCTGGAAGGAGGCACTGGTGAAGTAAAGTTTAGATGAACAAAGAGATTTGGATTTGACCACAAAACCTCCCTGATTTCATCTGGACGCGATGTTTCATTTGCACAACAAAAAGATATTTTAGTCGACCTACGTACCTCAAAAGTGACAGCTACATTCATTCACTCATTGTTTTATGTTTGCCCTTTTCTATTCTTACTGTTATGATTTCTGTCATATTTTATTTCATGTTGCTGACTGAATTTAATTTCAATTTTCAAAGTCACAATTTTGTTTTTGTCATTCTCTCTCCCTCCCTTGTTCTGTTTCTAGTGTGACTTGTGGGAAGCTTGTCCACCCTGACAAGCCCATAGAGGCTCTCAGCAGGTAATAATCCCCCACATCACTGGAAGAGCTGCTTTGACTTCAGCTTCTTTACCAGCCTCCAAGCTTTGAATACAAGTTTGCTATTGTCAGTGACTCAAACTGGAAGTTGTTGCATGCAGACTGTGTTAGCATTGGGTAAGTTCAACAAACAGTTCCACATCTGAGAAAGTGCACAGATGTAAAGAGGAGAGACAAACATGAAAGATGTTTTAGAAAGGAGGATATTTGTCACCCTTCAGTTAGTCACTGGTGGTTTTGTTGTCAGCCACTTATGAATTTTTTTTGTTTGGTTGTTTTTTTGTTTTGTTTTTTTTTACATACAAACAGCTCTACAAAATTCTAAATTATTTAACATATAAAACTGATCAAAGTCAAATCAAACTTTTTGTAGAGCACATCAAAAAAAGCCCCTGCACTAGACCAAAGTGCTTAATAGGCACAAAATACCAAAACAAATGCATACAGAAGCAATCAACAATAAGAACAGAGGGAAAAGAGGAAACAAGCAGCAGTGAACGGGCCCATGCACCTAGGAGCATTTACGGGATATTTATGGGACGCTGATCAATGCAGCTGTGCATTTTCACGAGATGGACACTGGGAATTAAATGGTATTTCAGTCAGGACCACTTTAGTCAAAGAAAAGTTGCAGTATTATATTTGGCAGTATGGCTCTGTTCTGATGCCTCTCTGCCTTTCCTAGGACCTATGCAGAAAGCCTAAGGTGGAGAGAACACACCTCTCTGCCCTTCCACACCTACATGGAAAGCCTAAGGCAGAAAGAGCAGCAGCAAAGACATCCCCGGAACAGAACAGAGCAAACATCAATGACAAACAGAAATGATAGTGATAAGTCAGACACAATACTGACTAGACACAGTATGCAAACTCCACACAGAAGGGCTCCTCCACCCTGGGTTCGAACCAGAAACCCTTTTGCTGTGAGCCGACAATGCTAACCACCATCACGTAGTCTTTGCGTGTGTGGCGCTGGTCATGGCGACACGCAGCAGCAGTGTGTGAGCGTTGGTGTGGCTGTTTTAAGTGGCTGTTTTAACTGTTTTTACTAACTTTTTAAACTAACTCTTTTAACCACTTGTGGAGGATAATGCCAGCAAGGACTCACCCTAGTTTGGGGGGCATCCTTTTCCTTCTGACGTTTTTATGTCACATTTTACTTGGTGCTTGTGAGCATGGGAAACCTCTCCAGTACAGCTGTGATTTCTTACTTCTGCTCCGTGACTCTGGGAAGGGCATCGTGGATTCCTCGACAGCTCTACCTACGGAGATTAACCGGCTGAATCCTTTTACAAGGAACCGGAGGGGGGGACACCGTCGGATACCGCTGCCCACTGTCATCCTGGCTAACACGCAGTCGCTCCGGAACAAAGTGGAGGAGCTTCAGGGCAACGTCAAGTACCTTGCAGAGTACAGGGACGCCTGTGTCCTGGCCCTCACGGAGACCTGGCTCAAGGAGCATGATCCATCCTCGGATCTGGAGATCGATGGATTTGGAGTTCCATACCGCCTTGACAGAGACACCGCAGTGACCGGCAAGTCACTCGGCAGGGGTGTGTGTCTCCATGTTGATAAAAACTGGTGTACTACGGTGGTTGTCAGGGAGACATTATGCACCAAAGACATTGAACTATTGTCTGTATCACTGCGACCCCATTATTTACCCAGAGAATTCCCACAGTTATTCATCACTCTGGTTTATATTCTCCCAAAGGCTAACGCCGATGTAGCCACTAGGGCTATGCTAAAAACAGTGCAGCGGCTGCAGGGGATAGCACCGGATGCACCGCAGTTTATGTTGGGTGATTTTAATCATTGTAAACCATCAAAGTCCTTGTGTAACTTTTACCACTATGTGACGTGTCCCACTCGACATGGAAAGTGTCTGGACCTTTGTTTTGGTACCATAAAGGGAGCGTACAAATCTTTCAGAAGAGCTCCGCTGGGTATGTCGGATCACAGTGCGGTGTACTTAGTTCCGTCTTACAAATCTGTCCTGAAGAGAAACAAGCCGGAGAGACGTTTGGTTCCGGTTTGGTCGGAGGAACCAATTTACTGTCTCCAAGATGGCTTTCATGATACGGACTGGGATCTGTTTATAAATGTCTGTGAGGACCTGGATTAACTCACTGTTGTTGTCCTCCTATGTTTCCTTTTGTGAGAGCTCAATAATTCCATGGAAGGAAATTTCCTTTTATCCTAACAATAAGCCGTGGGTGACAAAAGGTGACAAAAAAATAATTAATAAGAGGAACATTTGCTTCTTGCAGGGCGACACCACACAATATGGAGAGCTTCAAAAGCAGCTCAAAAAGGAGCTCAATGTTGCCAGGCGCAAGTATAAAGACAGTTGAGAGCATGTTAAGTGCAGGCAGCTCATGCCCTGCTTAGGAGGGCGTAAAATCTATGATGGGGATGCAACACAAGAAGTTTAACATATCCCTTAATGGAAAGCCTGATCTGGTCCTCTCGGACGAACTTAACAGTTTTTATAACCGTTTTAATGCCTGTGACTTTAATGATGAACTGTCAGTTTTTAAAAACACTGTCTTCTAACAGAACAGTGTTGTTGTTGACAGGAGCACAGTTTGTAGACTTTTTCAGCGTGTCAAGGAGAGGAAAGGTCCAGGCCCGGATGGCACTGGAGGTCGGGTCCTCAAGAACTGTGCTGTCCAGCTGGCAGATATTTTTAGTTTTATTTTTTCAATGTCCCTCCAGCCTCATAAAGTCCCTTCACTCTTGAAGAATTCTATTATAGTTCCAGTACCCAAATCTGCATCTCCAAAATCACTAAATGACTTCAGACCTGTCGCACTGACCTCCCTTGTTATGAAGTCATTTGAAAAAATTGTGAAGGAATCACTTCTGACCAGTGTCCAAAATAACTTGGACCCTCTGCAGTTTTCCTACAGGTCAGGCAGAGGTGTTGAAGATGCAGTTGGCACCCTGTTGAACTTTCTTCTAACTCATCTTGAGGGAGCCAAGTCTTTCGCCCGTCTTTTATTTATTGATTTCTCATCCGCTTTTAAAGGGCCAGTGTGTAATATTTGGCATGGTTTATTATCAAATCTGAATCTGAATCTGAATATTCTACCCATTAATATGTTTATATAAGTGTATAATCGCTATAAAATAAAATTTGTTTGGTTTTAATTATGCTTTTATATATATATATATATATATATATATATATATATCATGGGGCTTGCATTAGAGAGGTCGCCATCTTGCGCCGCCATGTATGTACAGCAGACCGAGCGGACAATCCAGCCAGCCAGAGAATGCGTTTCACGTGTATAAATAAACCAACAAAGACAGCAGAAGGAAGGAAGAAGGAGGAGGAAACAGCAGAGTGTTAGTAGTTTGTCGATAGAGAGTAGTGAAACGTTTTTTCAGTTATAAAGTTTGCAAATGGACCACACTTACCACGCAACAGGAGAGAATGAACCCAAACCATCATCTGCGAGGAAAAGAAGACGCAACTTCACTCCTTGTGATGCACTCTCTGTGGTGCTTTTCCTCCTGGTGATATATCTCCCCAAGGATAGTAGCACCGAATCCCATTCTGTGCAGCAAAATGGGAGCGGAGGATTCAGCCTCTCTCCTCGCCCGCTCAGCTTTCAACACATGGAGTTCCTCATGTGTATGCTCCGGCTCAAACAGGTATGGCTCTGGGTCTGTGTCTGCTACAAGAAACTCTTCAAAATCGCGTTCAAAGTCGTCCATTGCAGCTGCTATAGTCCGGAGATATTGCTAGGCTAAATAAACAGCTGAGCTCTGTTTACAGGCTACGCTGTCAGTCAGTGTGCAGGCTGGAGATTGGTGGAGCAGAGAGGGGAGGGGGGGTCCCCGCTAGGTACTGTAAACGAGTATGTGTGTATTAAGTGTGTGTGTTACGCTAGAAGTGTTTGGAACGGAGTCTTTTACCCCCTGAATGCTACTCTGGTCTCCTGCTCATGAGGGATTCATTACAATATCGTAACATGGTTTAGATTTCTAAATAAACATTCACCTCGTCGCTAGATAGACCTACTCCTGAAAAACTCTTGTCGGCGCAAGCCTTTTTGTCCCTACGAGGCCACCGTCATTTACCCAATGGGAGGGGTGAGCGAGTGAGCCCTGCAATCTAGAATTTGACCACTGATGTCACTGTTTTCAACGGTTTTCAACCCATTTTACACACTGGCCCTTTAATTGCATTCAGCCACACATTTTAGCAGAAAGACTAAAGGACTCCCATAACATTGATCCTGGTCTTATAGCCTGGGTTATTGACTTCTTAACAGTGAGACTATAACGTGTGAGGGTTAATGGTGTTCTGTCAGACACTCTTGTCTCCTCCACTGGATCACCCCAGAGCTGTGTTCTTTCACCTTTACTATTTGTTTTATATACAAATGAATGCCAGAGTCAACATGTGGGGCGACACATTGTTAAATTTGCAGACGACTCTGTCATTGTATCCCTGCTGAGCAGTGACGACCTGGAGCATGGACCTGTAGTGAAGGAATTCAAGGACTGGTGCAGCTCTTCCTTCCTATATATCAGTGTAGCAAAAACTAAAGAGATGTTGGTTGACTTTCAGAAAAATCCCACAGTCATCTCCCCTGTTATGATTGAGAATGAAGCAGTGGAGCTGATCAAAAATTACAAGTACATTGGGACTTATATAGATGACAAGCTGACCTTCGAGACTCAAGTTGATGCTGTGTGTAAAAAGGCCCACCAGCGCATGTATTTTTATAGGAAGTTGCGTAATTTTAATGTTGATAGCACTTTCATGTGGATGTTTTACTCTTGTTTTATTGAATCCCTCCTTACCTTCTCCTTCATTTGTTGGTACGGCTCCCTCTCCCTCAGAAACAAAAACAGACTGCAGGGTATTGTAAGAGTGTACAGCAAAATTGCAGGTATTAACCTGAATGACCTCACTGCCCTTTACCAGCTCAGAACTTTAAGCAAAGCCTGTTCCATCCTTGGGGACCAGAGCCACCCCTTGGCTGGTGAATTCCTGCTGCTTCTGTCGGGGTGTAGGTACATCCTGCCAAAATGCAGGACTAACAGACTAAAACATTCCTTTGTCCCCGCTGCTATTGCTCTCCTGAATAAGTGACTGACCTGCTCTTCATTCTGTTGTCTCTTGTTATTTATTGTTGTCTGAGTGATTGTTGTTTAATTGTTTGTTTATTACTGCTGGCTGTACAACAAATTGTCCCACGGGGATAATAAAGACTCCTTGAACCTTGAACTTTGAACATGAAAAGGAGGAGCTGGAGTGGAGGTGGGTTGCAAAGCGACTTGCAGAGAGAGCAGCAACAGTAGGCAGGCCAAAGTAGTTTAAATACGGTGCCCTGGATGAGATTTGCCAATTGGTTGCATCAAAAGGAATCATGTGATCTATCAGCTGGCTCCGTTCCATCAATCAGCTGATCCAAAAATGGCCACCACTCTGACCATCCTGCTAGGTTGATTGGAATGGGACTCTTATTGTATTTCTGTGGATACTACTAACTCCTCATGCCAGAAACCTTTCCTCTTATAAAACAAAATCACAATTTTTGAAAACACTTAAGCTAGAGCTAATAGCTATCATTTCTTTGTGGCTTGTCCAAGTTTAGTTTCAGGTGTGGTCAAAATGCAGTATTGTAGGAAAAGGACCCAGTGCAACTGCAGTTCTCACTAACAGTAACTTTGCAATGGCTGTTCAGTGGCTTCAGGTTGGAGGTAAGCCCACACCAGCTTGGTGCACCATAATTAAATGATGAAGATGCCAAACTCCTAAACTTAATTGTACAAGTCATATCAAAGAAATGCATAGAGTGCTTTCCATTCTGCCAATTATGTTTCCTCCTGTTCTCACTTCTCCATCCTCCCATTAATTGATGGAGGTCCGTCATTTAGGAAATTCCAATCCCTTAAATGAGTCTAGGAGGAGATGAGGAGAAAGAAGGCTCCACAGAGGATTTTGGTCTGACCAGATTGGTAGTGATTGCTCAGCTGATCTGACTGAGAAGTAAACAGCTGTTGTAGAAACCACTTAACTAAAATATTAATGATTTTTCTCGGTTGTAAACTAACAACCAACCTGTGGAAACAGGAGTGACAGCTTAAATTATAGATTTTACTTATAATCAGCTATGAAAAAAATGATTCGATTTGTGTTTAGTTTAGATTCAATTTTTGTTTAGTTTGAACCATTAATAAATCATGATAAAGTTGTAACTTTGTCTTCTTTTTATTAAGTCAAAAGGCTTCTATTGTCTTACGTTACAATTGCTTCTTGACTCATTAAGCAAAAATGAACAGTTACAGTCCTATACAGCTGTGCTTTTTATTAGCATTCCTAATAGCAACCTAGACCAGGGGTGTCTCTAGGATTTTGACACATCCGGGGCTTAGCCCAGAAGAGTTAAACAGATGCGCGCGCAGAGCGCGCGTTGAAATTTTTAGACATAGAAACATTCTCCACATACCCTACAGGTACCTGCTCTTCTGGAATTGAATTAAGGCATTTCATGGTTACCAGTTAATACCAAATAGGCTAGCAATTTTCACAAATGTCCCTCAATAGCCCAGGCACAAAAATGCCCCATTCATCATGTTGAACATACCAACAGCAACCATTCAGCAACAGTAAACATCTTGTCATGTTCAGTATTTACATTGTTTTACTTTGTACATTTAATGCTCTTTACATACTCATATGTATTTATTCTTTAACATTCTTTAACATAACATATTCTTTAACATAATATTTGTATCTCTTACAGGTCTCAGGTTAGGTCTCTGCTTTAACTGTTCTTAACTCTACCTATTGTCTTTGCTTCTTGTACTTAACTTTTATTAATGTACTCTTTACATCTTTTTTCCTTGTTCATTTGTCTTTAGTTTTACTTCAAACATTTGTCTTGTACAGTATATCTGTCTTAACTTGCACTCTACACTTGACTTTACATCTTGTTTTTCTTTTTCTTTCTTCAGTCATCATGTACAATTAGGTCTCTGCATTAACTCTTACTCTACACCTTACAGACAGATGCTAATAATAACAGATCGTTTTTTTCCCATGTAATATCAACTAGCTGCTAGCTAGCTAGCTAATGTTAGCTACTTCCCTCTAGTAGTTCCAGCTGCAACACTCTTTTCGAAATTATATATTTTTACATAATTTCTATTCCCATTACCTCTTTGATTTGCTGACCACCTTTGGGGGGAAAAACATGGAAATCTTTTTTTTGTAACATCCCAAAGACAGCTGAACAGCTTGCTGTTGTCAAGCCTGCCTGTTGTCAAGTGCGCCTGCTGCCTGAAGGTGCTGTTTTGGGTGAATGACATCACGTGCGACATGGAGGTGTTAACCACTTGTGTGCCAAAGCCAAAGTAGTGGCTTTTTTAAAAAATAATAATTAATTGTTACTAAAACCTGTCCAAAAAACACTGTTTTATCGAAGCATCAACATAAGATAACCGTAGTTTGAGGAAATTAATATTCATATTCGGGGCTAATTAAAAAACATCCGGGGCTTTAGCCCCGAATGTTTTAGCCTAGGGACGCCACTGACCTAGACTTGACAAACTTATGTTGGACTTTATTCAGGCACTTAAATATTTTTTGTTTGTTTGTTATTTTGCCACCTTGCTGCTGTTTTACTTCAATAGCCTAACAAACATATTTTAATTGTCTCCCCTCACATCCCCGCTGGGAGGAATGAAGGTGCAAGGAAGAGATGCACTTGAGGAAAGCAAGGAGCCACATCAGCCAAATGTGAAGCACCCATACCTGTGTGTGTTTTCAAAAAAGATTTTTATACCTCTGCGCTGGTGATTACCATGGCCAGAAGCATTATGTGTTCGGATTGTCAATACGTACGTACATCCCATTCTCGTGAATGCAAATCTCAAGAAAACCTTGAGGGAAATTCTTCAATTTTTGGCAAGAACGTCCACTTGGACTTAACAATAAACTGATTGGGTTTTGGTGGTCAAGGTCAGTGTGATCTTACATCTGTCTCATTGTCGTGAGCCTAATATCTCAAGAAGGCCTTGAAGGAAATTTTTACAAATTTGACAAAATTGTCCACTTATTACTCAATTTTAATGATCAAAGGACGAGGCCACTGTGTGACCTTGCAATCATCTCATTCTCGTGAATGTGGTATCTCAAGAACACCTTGAGGGAACTTCCTCAGATTTGGTAAGA
This sequence comes from Epinephelus awoara, assembly GCA_035609425.1. Taxonomy (NCBI): domain Eukaryota; kingdom Metazoa; phylum Chordata; class Actinopteri; order Perciformes; family Serranidae; genus Epinephelus; species Epinephelus awoara. Next base: position 30,179,324 of record CM069316.1, on the reverse strand, counting down.
ATGTCCACTTGGACAGGAATTTAATCAAATTTGACACAATTGTCCAAAAATAAATAGATTAGACTTCGGTGGTCAAAGGCCACTGTGACCTGACAAAATGTGTTTGTCAAGTCATTAATACTGTTCATTAGATGAAGTGATGAAATTTTATATCCAAAAGGTCAAAGGTCAACTTCACTGTGGCATCAAAACGTTCTGCAAAAACACTTTTCTGGCCATTATTCAACGTCAGAAGAAGGGGAAACATTTGGTCAGATACTGAATTCATGACACTAACATTGAAACTGTGCTGATTGTATAGATCTTCTGTGCTGCTGGGGGGAAGATGTGTGTGAAGCATCCATGTTTTAGAGTATGTTGTAACAACATCTACATTTGAATCATTTAACTGTCATGGCTACATATGTGTCTGGACAGACATGGATTTAAACTGTAACCAAAGACAGTCATTCTAGTTTAGTTTTACATCAAGGTTGAGGACTAGCTGGTTGGTTTGGCAAATGTATGTCTGGTCAAATTCCCCATCACTAATAAACAGCAGCCAACTATTCAATAGGAAGCACAAGGGATTGTCTCCCACGCAGTGCAGGAGACAGCCCTAAGCACGGGAACCTCTCTCTGATTCATTTCATTTTTATTTGTTATATCATAGAGTCACATTCTGTTGTAGCTACTTGACAGTGGTATTTCCTCTTATATATTGTTGATGTGAGTAGCTGAAAATTATGATGGGACCCACTCAGAGACTATGGAATATTCTGTCCATTCAGTGTCTGCTGTGCTGTGTTGTTCCACCAGGAGATTTTGCTTTTATGACACAAAACAAGTCAAAGAGTTATTGGAAGAATTGGACCTAGGCTAGTAGTTTGTTGTAAACTAGCTAAACTTCTAACTCTGAACTGGAGACACTGAGATTATGTTGATCTTCTCATGTGACTTTGCAAAACAGCAGTGATCCAAAATGTCAGTATGCATTTTTAGCTCCATTCATCTTCAGTTGTTTCTACCTCTTGCTAAAACTAACTTTATTTTAGACTCTGTGAATTGCTTGATGAGCCGCTCTGCAACACTAATGCAGAAATTATATTCTGGATGATCAATGTGTATGCCATGGGTTGTGTCTCCGGCATACAGTGGAGAAAGTTAAAGTTTCCTTTCTGAATAATAACCCTGTGTATAATTTAATAAGAACTGATGCTTTTCTGTTGCCATCCAAATCAAATTAGATCCCTTTTTATCTTCTGCAGTAGCTTGTTTTACCTCTGAAATGATTAAATTAAATCTGCTGTCAAGCTGCCACTGTGACTTCATGCACGTTTGCTTTGCTGAATGGCAGGGTATAAAAGGCCACGTTTTGTTTTGTTTTTGTTGTTTGTTTTTTTCTGCTTAAGCTTTGAACTGAAAGTTAAAATAGAAAGTGTGACCCATTGATTGAATCCAGAAACATGAAAGAAAGAGAATCTCATTACTGAGCAGTATACCTTAAGTAATTCCCACAGCTATGGCAAACATTATTCATCCCCTAATTTGCCTGAATACTGGTATCATTTAGTGTTAGTGATCAAATGAACCTAATATCACATGTGGTATTTAAGAGAGTGTTCTTTATTTACCTTAACTTCATTTGAAATTTGCTGATTTTACAGGTTTTTTTTATGCCTTAATTACCCTTAATCAAGAGCATCAACCCCACTACCACAGGAAAATATAAGTTTAACTAAAGTGGCAACCTCAGGGGCTGAAAAATGAAGCCAACAAGGAAGTGAAACACTAGTTTCTTTAATGGCCACTTGAGGCTGGCTCCAAATGTTAGTCAATCCCTGCAGACCCCTATGTAAAATGCTCAACTTTACAGCAGAAATGAACATTTACAGCCTGGTACAAATAACTGTTTTGGTCTCTATAGCTAATTTAAACATTCATGACAACTGTACAGGGGGTGAATTTTTATATAACTCTCCCGTTTAAATTTTGTTTAGGCTTACAGTAAGACATAACTAAAGGTGGGTCGCTTTGAGAAAAGCCTATCACAATTGACAAAGTGAAACAGTCTTGCTTAGCCTGTACAACTGCAATAATGCTGTGCCCAGTGGATACATTACCAGTTCATTAATTGAGGAGAAAAAGAGATGCTTTGGCGTACTGCTTCTGTTAGCTGGCAGTTGAAGGCTGGAAAGAACTGTGGTTCCAGATGCAGTATTTGCTGTGTCCTTGTTCCAGAGGTGCAGATCCGAGGAGACTGGTCGCTCAGTATCCTTGCAGAGTTAGAAGTCTGAGTGCTGACTCGACTTGGTTCTCCTCATGCTGGAAAGTTAGTTGCAAACCTTGAGTTTGGCACATTGACTAGTCTGGTCTTCAGGTTCTGTGTGTGCTGGAAGCAGGCCACATTGAGAGCAAAGCTGCAGCTCCTGCTGTGGGCATGCAGAGGTGAGATGAGAGGGAAGGGTTTAGCAGGCCCTCCTGCCTACGTCCTGCCTCGTGCAGAAGTTTCTTCTTAAGTTGGCTTTGTGACATCGCAGAGTTACATGTCACAGTGACAGTAGTGTTCAAACACGTTTGAAGACTGTTCTCTCACATAGGTGTGACAATGATGCATCCTGTGGAGGTGGGTACCAAATGGCTGTCCCTTGTTTGATGAACAAAAACACATGCAGTCTCAGCCACAATTTCATATGGCAAGACCCAGAGGAAAAGCCTTCACCTGTCCAGTTTAGATAAGCTCATCAGAGACATGTCATACTCACTGCTCTGCTACTCTCATTTTCTTTCACCAATCAATAGTCACTTCACTTTTAGGCTTTTTCAATTATTGTTATGCTAAAGTGAAACTCAACACGTCCTGCATAGATGTTTCATGTTAAAGGCCGTGCACTACAGTATAGAATTTCTTTGAAGAAATTTTTTGTCAAAGACCTTTTTTCTATAATGAAAACAAGACAAGCTAAAAATAGATCTTGATAATAAAAACTAATACTAAATCTATGTTTCATTTTCATCGATGAGATGTGACAATAATGTTAGGACTATTGGTCATTGAAAGCCAAGAAAAGCTGTGCTTGTAATACTCTTCAAATGCTGCACTAGCAACTGGCTGGTAATCTCAACAACATAGTCTGTGCCAGGATGTTTCGCTAGCCAGCAAAAACACTCACAGCGGAGCAGCGTCAGTTGTTGTTTGCGAGTTGTGAGCTGTAATTCAGCAGTAAATGACCAGATGTGTGTGTCTGACTGTGGATGGTGGAGCTGCTGAATGTATTAGTGGAGTTTGTTAATTGCAGCTGTTAGCAGTCTACTCCACTTGTTAGCCCCTGAACCTCTCACCTTGATTCTAATTTCTGATACATGAACTGGATTATTTTAAATATATATATATATATATATATATAAAGTATAAAATGACTAAAAGTTGACTAAAATGTTGTTGTTGAATTTTCATCATAAAATGAATAAAATATGACTAATGTAATGTAATGTAACTAATGTTATATAACTATAATGTAACCAATAAGCATTTTGTCTCAAGCCAAAGAATAAATAATAGTTGCCAGAATCAACACTGTCCCACTATCAAAGGCCATAGGCTCTCCCATTCCTGATGCTGTATACAGAGAGTGTTGAGTGCGTGCTTTTATTTCACAAAATACTACAGATGAGCGAAAGGGTAATTTTGGGCTTACCTGGGAATCAGGTGAATCTGTAGCTCAAGTTGTATGTGGTCAGGCAGATGCATCTGATCCCCCTCTGCCTTGGACAGATTTCCAGTGGCCTGAGACATGCCAACTAATCACAAGCATCTAATGCAGGACATGCTTGAGGCATTTTCATAAACAACCAAGATGGCTGCAGCAACTGCACTTAAAGCTTTCCTTGAGAAGAGAGGTATGTGTGCCAACAACACATGTCAATTTCCACTCGCTTTGAGCCAAGTCCTTTGCTTTTTTTCTTTCTTTTTTTTTCTTTTTTAATATATGCTATAAAATTAATGTGCTGTAATTGGCTGATACTACTGTGCTGTGATCGGCCATCTACAGCAAGCAGACCTGGCAACCAGTGCCTCAGTGTTACATCACATGGTGTGGCTTTGCCAGGCTAATTTTGAACAACCATGATTTGAGAATCAGATGCTAAAGAATATATTTTTGATGTTTTTCACTGCATCTATAATAGTTATAGTCTTATAGATTTTTTTTCCCTGAAAATTGGATATTTATTTTTTTTTTAGATTTAGCTACTTGATTTTGGTATTGAAGTCCATTCTGTACATTGGGATCAGATCAGTATATTCATTTAAATCTCATTTAAATCTCAAATTTTTGGAAAGCTTTAAAGTCCTTTTCTGTCAGCAATCATTCCCTAACAGTGCCCAACTTTGTTATGAAGGATTTTGTTGCTATTCATGACAAAATGGAAATTTTGAACTGTTTTAATGAGCATTTTGCTGCTGCTGGCTCCCTGTTTGACTCTGCTTGCAGTGCGTCTGTGAAACCCTGTACTGATGCGTCAGTCTGTGTTGGTCAGTCCTTTAACTTTGTGCCTTTCTCTGCACAGGCAGTTTGTAGGGCTCTGAAAGAACTAGACCCAAGAAAACCTTCAGGACCTGATTTGATTGATCCTTATTTCTTGAAATTGGCAGCCGATTTTGTAGCTGAGCCTCTTACATATCTTTTTAACCTGACCTTGCTGACTAAGGAAATTCCAAGAATATGGAAATCTGCCTTTGTCCTCCCCTTATTGAAAGGGGGAGACCCAAGTATTTTAAATAACTACAGGCCAATATCAAATTTGTCAGTACTGGTTAAAATTCTTGAATCTCTTGTGGGTGCTCAGCTAAAGGAGTTTTTATACACCAATAATATTTTATCAACATATCAATCAGGTTTTAGGAAAAAGCATAGCACTATCACGGCTGCACTGAAGGTGGTAAATGACATTTCTGTAGGTCTTGATAAGAAGCAACATTGTGCAGCACTTTTTCTTGATTTGTCGAAAAGCTTTCGACACAGTCGACCACGATGTTTTAAAACTTAGACTTCTGAACTCAGGTCTCTCAGAAGAAGCAGTTTCTTGGTTTTCAAAATATCTTAGTAATCGGTGCATTAGGTATGATAGTCTATGCTCAGATATTGTATCGATCCGCAAAGGTGTGCCACAAGGCTCTGTATTAGGTCCACTCTTGTTCACTATTAATGTGAAGAATCTGGGTCAAAATGTGTCATATGCTACTTTCCATTTCTATGCTGATGACACTGTTTTATACTGCTGTGCAGCATCTCTTGCACTGGCTGTTGAGCACTTGCAAAATGCTTTTGTGGTTGTTCAGGATAAACTGCATGAGCTGAAACTTGTTTTAAATGCAGATAAGACGAAGCTTATGCTGTTTACCACCTCAAAAGCTAGGTTACAAAATGTACCTGTGGTGGTCACTGTTGATGGAAAGGAGATAGAAGTTGTTAACTTGTACAAGTACTTGGGTATCTTGATCGATGACTCCCTTAATTTTAAACCTCATGTGCTGAACCTGGTAAAAAACTGAGGCTAAAACTGGGTTTTTATTTTCGGAATAAGTTGTGTTTTTCTTTTAATGTAAAAAAGCGTCTAGTTGCTGCAACTTTTTTTTACCTGTGTTAGACTATGGTGATCTCTTGTACATGCATGCCTCTGTTCAATGTCTCCATATGGTTGATATAGCCTACCATGCGTCCCTAAGGTTCATTACAAATTGTAAAGCACTGACTCATCACTGTGAGTTGTACTCTCGGGTAGGATGCCCCCCCCCCCGGCGACCCGTAGGCTCCTACATTGGTACACCTTTATATATAAGGCAATTCTTGGTCTGCTTCCATATTACCTGTGTGTTTTCATCACGCAAAAAAACACCGGGCAGTATTCACTGCGTTCTCAGGACTTCTTTATGCTCTCTGTCCCAAATGCTCGGACTGAAATTGGGAAAAGGGCTTTTGGGTATTCCGCACCCTCAGCCTGGAATTTGTTGCAGAATGATTTAAAACTGAAGGAGCTTGTGTCGTTAAATCTAAAATGAAGGACTTGGAAGCAGTTTCTATGGGATGTCGATGTTTTTAGCTTGATGTTTGTACAAATTACTCCCAAAAACTCTCGTCTTGGTTTATAGATAGTTTTTCTTTATGCAAATTTTAGTGCTTGTGAATTGTATTTTGTCTCCCTGTGTGTCTCTGTCTGCAACTTTGTGTTTTTGCTGTTGCTGCCCGTCTAGGCCAGGTCTCCCTTGAAAAAGAGATTCTTAATCTCAACGGGACTAACCTGGCTAAATAAAGGTTAAATTAAAAAAGAAAACAATATTCATTTATGAATGAAGTTGCTTCAAGTGGCATCATGTGAGCTAACCATGGAGTACTGGTCATGGAGCCATCATTGTAAAATATCTGACTGTACATTTACAGTAAATTACTGACTACTAGTTGCATCACTTTCACTGTAAGTTAATGTATCATATTTACAGTACATTGTTGTGAAATGACAGCTTTATATTGTCATCTCACAGTTGTTATATCTGCATATTACTGTGATTTAGTATTATCCTCCTGTAAAATGTCTATATTTAACTGTGACCTCACAGTTAAAGCCCATTACATTCCTGTGATATAACAGTACATTCCTGTAAATTACAGAATTTAACTGTAACTTCATAGTTGACATACATTGAATTACTGTGATTTAGCAATATGCTCCTGTAGAATTACTGTATTTTTTTGGAATCTCACAGTTAAATTCCATATATTAATGTGATTAAGCAGTATTCTTCTGTAAAATCACTTTATTTAGCTGCATGAATAAAATAAATATCACCTATAAGTGATAATAATGTTATTTTATTATGAAGTACTACAGTTAGATATCTTAAGCCCTGTATTGGTCCACAGATGGTGTTAAGCTGATGAAAGACCATAAGTTGTGGTTGAAAGCTCTCAAAGAAAGAGCCAGTAATTGGACTTTGAGTTGAGATAATTTTGGCTCTATGACAAACAAGATAATTAAGATAAATAATCTGATCAAACAACAAACTTTAGGTCTGATCAAGCCACCTTTAGGTGCTAAACAGTTTTTGATAGTCAGTGCTACATATTCTTTTGAATACATAGCTGGAGTTTCCATTATATCCCCATCATGATCTATGTTTTATTAGCATTGTTTGTTTCAAAACTAGTATTTAGCAGTAACGTAGTATCCAGTGTGATGTTACCACAATGAAAATGAAACAACAACATAGGACAGAGTACAAAAAAATGGATGTTTGATATTGTGGTGGAAAAACAACTATTTAATGAACAATTTATAGAAAAAGTCTTCACACGTCGGCTGTCTTTCTTGAGTTTTAATAAGCATTCATGAATGGAGTCACACACACATACAACCACATGAACAGTCAGTCAGTGAGTGAGTGCCCCGCAAGTCCTCCAGCCCCACTATCTTTATAGTTCCCATAACACATGCACATCAACAGTCAAAATATGTGGCGCCAGCAGTAGCCCAGGTTGGTTTGACATTCCTAAGACACAACATCTCTGGAGGCTAACAAGGACACTTGGTGTCTGAGCTTCCCTGGCTCATAACCTTTAACCTACTTCCATTAGGCCTCTGCTGTATCTAACACTGCTATCACAGTAGGGGTTAAATGAGTAACTCATATCATTAGGCAAGGCAAGGCAAGTTTATTTGTATAGCACAATTCAACACAAGGTAATTCAAAGTGCTTTACAGAGACATTAAAAGCAACAAGACACAATTTAAAACAATAAAAACAGTTGATTAAAAAGGGAAATAGAAATTGAGAATAATAGTGATAATAATAAGATACAATAACATAAAATAAAAACAGGCTCAATACATTGAACAGTCAGGATAAGAAAAGAAGTAGAATAATAAAAGGCATAAATCAACAGTGTGTAGTTAAAAAGTATGGGCAGTAGAATACAGCAGGTAAGTATTAAATCTAAGAGTATGCTTCAGTAAACAACAGTGTTTTTAGCCCTGATTTAAAGGAGCTGACAGTTTGAGCAGACCTCAGATCTACGGGAAGTTTGTTCCACAGGTGAGGAGCATAATAACTGAATTAGGTGAGAAGTTCAATTTCATCAAAGCAAGTAACCTTATACAACACATGCAGAACACATTATAGGTTAAATATGGTCAAATACCAGAATTTTCGAGAGGAACCCAGCTGCAGACATGGTGGAGGACATGGGCGCCGCCATATATCCAATCCATACCGGAAGTCCATACCGGAAGTTGGTTTGAGTGACAACGGAGAAGATGAAGAGAAGAATGCAAACAATACACGCACGACTAAGAGAAAGAGCGGTAAGGGAACTTGTCTTTTAATTATTAGAATTAGACAATTTTATTGTCATTGTACATTGTACAACGAAATTCTGTTCGGCACTTAACACTACCAGTACTAGCTAGTAGCTAGCACTAGCATAGAGTACCAAGCCGCTGCGTTGAAACGTGCCGTCATCTTCATTATATTATAACACGTGTTATGTTCTCTAAGATGCAATTCTACGTAATGTATCGAATCATTAGGGGGACGTCTATGTGGGGAATCTCGGCATGCACAAATTACTACCACCGGATGGTGGGTTTAGCTACATTTGTTGTTTAAAAACGAGGGCATGATTGGTATTAACTTAACGTTAGCTGCTCAAGGTCTGTTGTGCTCCCTTTCATCAATGTCTGTGTGTAAAAAGTGTTAATGTTGGTCAGAGACTATAACTGCCCTTGCTTGATGTGTTGGTTAATTTAGATGTGTAGTTTGCAGCGGGGTTAATATGTGTTCCTCTGCATTTTGGTGTGTTGTGGTGTAAAACATCTGTGCACACACTCACTGCACACAAGCCATTTTTTCCCCAATTTTTGGTTCGCCTGGTCTCCCTGTGTATTAATGCTTGTATAACCTCAACCCTGTACTGCTCAATCAAGTTATATACAGCCTTTTTTTCCGGAGATATTCTAAAAATAGTAACGAGAGTCATCTCATGAATGACCCCCGAGGGTTAACCGGGTCAGATAAATATACATATACATAGCCACAGGTGTCTGCAAAAAATACATTTGTATTATGTTTTAGTAATGCAGAGCACTAATACACATACACATGTAGATACATAAATAGCTGTCGTGCCTCCTCCACCATCAATCAATCAATCAATTTTATTTATAAAGCCCAATATCACAAATCACAATTTGCCTCACAGGGCTTTACAGCATACGACATCCCTCTGTCCTTTGGAACCTCACAGTAGATAAGGAAAAGTCCCTTAGATCGGTTAAATATCTTTGATCAGTATGTTTTCCAGCTATCAATGTTGATTGACTTCTCCTTTTTTCAGATGCACCCCTCTATTTTGAGTGACGAAGCCAGTCTGGGGCACACAACCCTTTCACCATCCGAGTTTGGGTGTCCTCTCTGCCCCAAATTTAAAATCAAAAATGAGAGCGCAATCCAGAGGCACCTGAAAAACCATACGGAAAATGCAGGTCATTTCCATGGTATGTTGATGAGAAATGTCTGTTTGAGATCATATACTTCTACATGTAACAGCAATGTTTAATGATATTTGTTTGGGACAAAACAAGAGAAAAACAATTTTTGGGCGCATCTTGGGATCTTGGGATTTGTGGAACAGTGGTTGACATTTTATACCATTTTCTTACATTTTATAGACCAAACAAATAAATTATTTTATTGTTTTTCCATTTTTTTTCTTTGTTTTTTTCTAGTTTTGAGATTGATATGGATATCTGGAATAAAAACATGTTCACAAAGAACAGAACTCCAAGTCTCCTTCTTTATGTTGCCAGTACAATAGTGTAATATTGTGTTTACATGTGTTCCTGAAATATAATAGAATACATCTGACAATATGACAATCTAATTATTACGTTCATTTAATAGTTAAATAGTTACAATTAACTATACTGATGTAAGAGTATGACATTTGTTGTGTCCATGGTTTGCTGATTTTCTGCAATTTTTGTAGGTTTAACTTGTTGAGGTCAATGTTATTCCAAACAAAACATGATTGCATTTGAAATAATTGTATTATTATTATTAATATTATTATTTTATAATATATATATATATATATATATATATATATATATATATATATATATATATATATATATATATATATAATTGTTGGTTGCTTGAAAGTTTGTAAATGTATTGCTAAAATAAATAATATAAAAAAGAAAAGAAAAAGAAAAAAACGACTTCTGGGGGAAAACAACTACAAAAAAACTGACTTCCGGGATGTTTGAAACTTCCGGTATGGACTTCCAGTATTGAAGACACGAAGAAGATTAACTTCCGGTATGGACTTCCGGTATGGATTGGATATATGGCGGCGCCCTTGTCCGCCATCTTGTCTGCAGCTGGGTACTCTTGGGGGAATTTTCCATCACACTATCCAGCTGAGTCATCAGTAACATCAGTCATATTTAAAACAAATAAATAGTGTGCTCACAGGGAGAGACATACTACAAACAAATACAAAAAGGGTAAAAACTCCATTTAATTTCATTCCAGAGCTCTCTGATCCTGCTTAGTTGGCTGAGTAACACCGTGGACTGCCACTACTCACAAACCAGTTTCATCAGAGAGTCACTGAAGTGAGAGTAAACAGAGCAGCCACAGAAAGGCTTTATGCGAGAAATGTTAATAAAGACTGAGATAACTCTGCGACTGAAAGATGAAAAGGCAGACGAGATGAGACAGTGCAAAGGATTGAAAAGACAGAGAGAGGGAAAAACAGATTGGCTCTGCGATCAGTGGGCGACTTTAGTTGTGTGTCTGTTAGTCACCCTGCTTTAGATGTAGGGCTCTTGTTACTAGAGGCAAGTGAAGGCCTCCTCTCTCACTCTCATTCAATTGGCCGGCAACTCAGTGTCACTGACAGAGCCATGAAATGGGAGAAAATTCAGAACATCCGCCTCTGGCAACAATGGCCAAATGCCTTTGCTTGCAGACACTGCACGCACAGTTGATATGTGAGTGTTGCCAGCCCTGCTGAAATAATTAGTCACTATGTTTACATGCACAAAATATTCAGATTTTTGCCCTTATTCCATAAAAGATGATATTCCTACTAAGCTGAGTAATGAATATGAATATTCCACTGATACGCATTTACATGCAGCTGTGCACACTCCATTAACATATTCTAACATTTTTATCACATCTAAATATAAAAAGTGGTCTAATTTCGCCATTTGTTAGCACCTGCCTTTTTAAGGATAAAGGATAATCGTGTCAATCAGAAATTGGGGAGGTATAAAGAGGAATATTGGATTTCTCCATAACGCTAGCTGTTCAGTGCATTAGCTAATGTAGTATATGATTTTGTCACGTTGATGCTCAGAGACTGTAAAAGTGCTCAGTTAGAGGCCCTGGTCAAGATTATATTGCAGCCTAGGTCAAGGACTGATAAGACAGGCTAAAGGGTTGGATTCCTTCTAGATTTCTCTGTCACCTGTTTCATGTTGTTTCAAAGTTCATCAAAACAACCAAACTATATAAGCAGAATGTTTGAAGCTGTAATTTGGAGTAGTTCATATTGGCGTCAGACTCTCTCACAGGCAAAATCCTGGGTGCCTGATTTGATGCTGTACTTCTTGTAATAAACCTTTCTATATACAAGCAAGACAGTGTCAGCGGAGCCTCCTTCATCATCTTCACATCATCGCTACCTCATATACAACACTAACATTTGTTTCAATAGCATAACAAAATGGACGAAACCATTCAAGTGTCATATTCCTTTGTAAGATTGGCATGGTAATCAACCACAAAGCTGAACATCCCACCTTCAGCAGTCCTGTCAAATCACCCATGTAGCAGTCTGGTCCCGTTGGTCAGTGTTTACTTACTTACTTGCGGTAACCACTCTGGATAACCGAACGGTTATGAAGAGTGAACAGTTTGTGCCAGAGTGCGTTTTGGCTCTTGGAATGGGTATTTCTGTATGCGCCACTCATGTCATCTTCCTCCATTGTCGAAAACAAGCCAACAGAACTTGCTAGCTAGCGCTAGCTATCTGTGGAGAATTGTTTTGCCTCCAGATAAGCCCCGCCCACCAAAAAAACCCACTCATATTGTTTACTAACAGTGAAAGAGTTTATATGCCGTTTACATGGCTGTAACAAAGCATGCAAATGTACCCAGTGTCATCTATAACATCCTTCGCAAGTCATTGTTTATGGAGCAGCTTCAGATTTTGTACCCTATGACATGAGATATATGAGTTTTAGCACCCTAGTTTTTGAATTTGGGAGAGAGTCTTGTGTTTAATAATATTTTTGGACTGTCTTAGAGAACATGTATGAATTCTGAAAATGGGCGTAGTTCCCCTTTAAGGGCTAGGGTGTACTTGAACCAAACTAGGTAAAAGGGTGTTTATGCCTGTTGCAAAAAGACCACATTTGAATGCATAACAATATGTTAAATGCATAACCGCGTCTCTACACAGGGAGCATTTCATCTGTGTTTTTCAGTGGGCTGTCTCACGCTTGTCTGACTGATGCTTCTATTCTAATCAAACTAGCTGCCTACAAAGGCTGCTTAATGTCCCGCACTCTACTCATGTGCCAAAACACAGGTGATGCTATTTTTAAATATCCCATCGAGAGAGACACTTACTGCAGCATGTTCTATACTGTTCTATGAATGATAAGTTACAACAACCCTGCCCACATTTAAGAGTACTGTAGTAGTGAAAACTCCAAACAGACTATATCGAAACTGCAAGTCTCTTAACTACTCTACTTTAAATTTAAGTACAGTACTTTAGTACAGTGTGGTAAATTATGGCTATAGTGGTCATAAACTGTATTTTTAATTTAAATAAAATCTGTGCAGGGTTACAAATGAAATAGTAGGGGGATGATGGTATTACAAAGAGTGTATAAGGCAGGTAAGACAGGTACCTATGACATAGTAAAAAGACCTGGAGGCGAGATAAAGACATCCATTTTTTATCCCAGGGGACATTACTGCTGCTATCTTACTGGTTATCTGATCAACAGTGAGTACAATCACAGACAATCCACCTGGGAGAAAAACCAATGTTTTTATCTGCAACATCAGCTGGTGTGTGTATCTGAAAGCTTGAGCCACACACTGAGGTACAGCTGTATTCTTATGTGTCCCAGACAGAAAACTTTTCCCCAGACCTAGATAATGGAGTCTTCCGATGAGTTCCTGAAAGAATATAACAGGTCTTATCTCAGCTTGGATTCTGCTTTATCTTGCTGTGCCTAAACTAATGAAGCAAGTCCATACCACTACTCTCATAGGGTATGATTACTTTTTTGCAACATATATTTAACACACTCTTTTGATTGTAATTAAAAGTGATGGATGTTATGGAACGCAGAAGGGCTCTAAACATCTATTTTGATGTTCCTATTAATATATCAAATTTGTACGAGGGGGTGGCGGTTGGTGGCTTAGAGGTAGAGCGAGTTGTCCACTAACTCCAGTTGTCTACTAATCGGAAGATCAACAGCTCGATCCTCAGCTCCTCCAGTCTGCATTTCAAAGTATCCTTGAGCAAGACACTGATGATGTTCCATCGGTGTGTGAGTGTGTTAAAAACTGAGAAGCAGGTGGCACCTTGTATGGTAGCCTTGGCCACCAGTGTGTGAATGGGTGAATGTGACTTGTAGTGTAAAAAGCACTTTGATTGGTCAGACTAGAAAGGCACTAGGCTATACAAGTGCAGGTCCATTTACCATTTAGAGCCCTTCCATGTTCCATATGATGTCAATAATAATAATAACAAAGCGATGTTTTGCTTCATTCCGCTGAGCTAGGGAGCAGAGATGGGTTGTCACTATGGTAGTTTTCAACTCTGAACGTTCTTTTCCTCACATTAACTTTTGTCCTTCTACTTCACTAGGGGCAAAAACCTTTGAGCTGGTCCAATTAGTCAAAGCCAAGTTGGCAGGCCATTTAAATTATTTGGATGTAAAGGCATGTATCAGAGGTGACACCCAGAGAATAGTGATTCATGGGACCAGCTCTCTTCTCTTACATTCTCACTTTCTTTATCTTTGTTTCTGCGGCTTGTGTCTCTGTTGCCTCCCTGTCTGCTCACGGTCATTCAAGCCACTCTACCCTTCCTCTTGTTCTCATCCTCCCTCTCTTTAATGGTCCTGACACACACAGTGTGTTATAAGAGAGTGAAGATAGGGTCTGCCTGAATAAAATGTATCATTATTATTATTATTATTATTGTTATTATGTTCTGCATGAAATGACTTTTCTGGCAGTTATTCAATGTCATATCTCAGGAATAGATAGGAAGACAATTGTTCAGATACTGAATTGGTGACAGTATACATGGGTGCCCACCTTAAAGACTGTGTTGATTCTACAGATCGTATGTGCTGGCGGGGGGGGGGGGGGGGGGGGTAGAACAAGTGTGAAAAATACTGTACATGTTTTCACCTACATGGCTGTAAACTGTAAGACAAACTTTACTGGTGTGCGGAGGCCAAAAACACTATTGAATGCAACTATCTGCAATCAGCACATAAATGTATCTCTATATCGACTGTCCCGTCACATCTGATGTCAGATCAAAGGGGATTGGCACCGTTTGGCACGTTTGGCACGCGTAACCTGGTTTGATTGGTGTGATGTGTGTAAAACCCACTCCACGCCTTCTTTCCTCCCTCTTTCCGACTTGCGCCGGTAGGAGGGACGGAGGTGGGAAAGAGGAGTAGCTGCGCCAGGGCGCACGGTGTGCCAAACTTGCAAAATCCGCCTGGCCACACCCAGTTGGCGAAGTGCAGGTGCGCTGCGCCCCCGCCTCGCCCGGTCTGCGAAACTAGAGCCCTATGTGTTGTATAACACTGTACTTTATTAATATGGAGGTCAAATGTCTGACTGACGACCTCTCTCTTTTTCTCTCCATGTCTCTTGCCCTGTGGCAGGCCGGCTCCGAAGGCTTCATCAGAGCAGGGCAGTAGCAGTGACAAGAAGGAACGTCCAATGAGCACCATGAGCGAGGCATCAAACTACACAGGTGGCTCCGACTACAGCACCTTTCCTGGCAGCCCGGCCACCACCATCACTACTGCCACCACCACCTCCACTTCATCCACACGGGTCAGTCTCCATCCAACCACGAGGCTGAAGTTGGCATCCGATTCACAGCTTCTGATTGGAATTTTCCGGTCCACCTTAAAAGTGTCATAACGCCTGTAGATGGCGCTATTCAGTCGTTTTCCTAATTCATGAACTGAGAGCATGAAACATTGTGGGAGGATGAAAAGAGAATCAACCCTTCATTGCAACGGTATTTAATTCATCTAAAAACCAGGATTTTATTTATTTTAGTTGTAGATCTACTCTCTAATATGTGTAACTCACAGTAAAATGTAAATGATGTATTTCTATGTCTTTTTCTGATCTACATCACATTAGACCTGTTCCTGATATAAAACCACAAGACTTAGACTCCTCAAATCTGGACTAGATTATTAAACAGAGTCAATACATTCATAAAAACACTGTCTCTGATTTGTGAAACCTTTATTTTATTTGTGAAAATGCAAAAAAGGTGCATTTCACTGCTTCTTTTTCATCTAGACCACAATAGACCAGGTCCAGGTCTACAACCGCTACACTTAGACTCCTCAAATCTGGACTGAATTATTCTACAGGGTCTATACATTCATAAAAACACTGTCTCTGATTTGTGAAACCTTTATTCTATTTGTGAAAATGGAAAAAATGTGCATTTCATGGCTTTTTTCTCATCTAGACCATAATAGACCAGGTCCAGGTCTACAACCGCTACACTTAGACTCCTCAAATCTGGACTGAATTATTCTACAGGGTCTATACATTCATAACAACACTGTCTCTGATTTGTGAAACCTTTATTCTATTTGTGAAAATGCAACAAAGGTGCATTTCACTGCTTCTTTTTCATCTAGACCACATTAGACCAGGTCCAGGTCTACAACCGCTACACTTAGACTCCTCAAATCTCACCAATAATAAAAAAGAAAATAATAAAAATGAAAATAAAGATGTTAAGAAATACTGAACTGTGCCTTTTTTTGCATTTTCACAAATAGAATAAAGGGTTCACAAATCAGAGACAGTGTTTTTATGAATGTATAGACCCTGTAGAATAATTCAGTCCAGATTTGAGGAGTCTAAGTGTAGCGGTTGTAGACCTGGACCTGGTCTAATGTGGTCTAGATGAAAAAGAAGCCGTGAAATGCGCCTTTTTTGCATTTTCACAAATAGAATAAAGGTTTCACAAATCAGAGACTGTGTTGTTATGAATGTATAGACCCTGTAGAATAATTCAGTCCAGATTTGAGGAGTCTAAGTGTAGCGGTTGTAGACCTGGACCTTGTCTAATGTGGTCTAGATGAGAAAAAAGCCGTGAAATGCGCCTTTTTTGCATTTTCACAAATAAAATAAAGGTTTCACAAATCAGAGACAGTGTTTTTATGGATGTAAAGACCCTGTAGAATAATTCAGTCCAGATTTGAGGAGTCTAAGTGTAGCGGTTGTAGACCTGGACCTGGTCTAATGTGGTCTAGATGAAAAAGAAGCCGTGAAATGCGCCTTTTTTGCATTTTTACAAATAGAATAAAGGTTTCACAAATCAGAGACAGTGTTGTTATGAATGTATAGACCCTGTAGAATAATTCAGTCCAGATTTGAGGAGTCTAAGTGTAGCGGTTGTAGACCTGGACCTGGTCTAATGTGGTCTAGATGAGAAAAAAGCCGTGAAATGCGCCTTTTTTGCATTTTCACAAATAAAATAAAGGTTTCACAAATCAGAGACAGTGTTTTTATGAATGTATAGACCCTGTTTAATAATCTAGTCCAGATTTGAGGAGTCTAAGTCTTGTGGTTTTATATCAGGAACAGGTCTAATGTGATGTAGATCAGAAAAAGACATAGAAATACATCATTTACATTTTACTGTGAGTTACACATATTAGAGAGTAGATCTACAACTAAAATAAATAAAATCCTGGTTTTTAGATGAATTAAATACCGTTGCAATGTAGGGTTGATTCTCTTTTCATCCTCCCACAATGTTTCATGCTCTCAGTTCATGAATTAGGAAAACGACTGAATACCGCCATCTACAGGCGTTATGACACTTTTAAGGTGGACCGGAAAATTCCAATCAGAAGCTGTGAATCGGATGCCAACTTCAGCCTCGTCATCCAACCATGCCTTAAATCTTAAAGGGAAACCCTTTTTCTGACCCAATTTCTGAAGAAACTGCGGGTATCAGTGCTGCATGCTGAAAAATGTGACACACTGCAATGCTGGCTTTAAACGTTGAATGACGCCATTAATGTATGATGATGTGGAATATTTTAAGGATTTTTGGAAAACCTGACACTACACTGCAATCACTGCAATGCTCTGAATATTGAATATTTTAAGGGTTGTTGAAAAGATGACACTACAATGCAATGCTGACTTTAGATGTTGAATAATACCATTAATGTATGAATGATGTGCAATGTTGTAAGGTTTGTTTTTTTTAAAAAAAAAAGCTGACACTACAGTTAATGGCTGGCTTTTATGCATTAGAGTAAGAGAAAGTTAAAGGAATAGTTGAAAAAAGTTATTCTATATAATCTTAAACGGGAACATCACCTAACTTAAGGATTTTGATTCCATGGTTTAGGAAAGTTTAAACAATATTTCTGAACAATTTCAATTCAATTTTATTTATAAAGCCCAATATCAGAAATCACAATTAGCCTCACAGTGCTTTACAGCATACGACATCCCTCTGTCCTTAGGACCCTCGCAGCAGATAAAGAAAAACTCCCCCAAACAAAACCTTTGACGAGGGGGAAAAAAAATACATGAGCATGAGCTACTCTCTTTCAGAGACCAGAGGAGGCTCACACTTGTGATGTTATTAAGTATAATGTCTGGAGCTGCTCTGTAGACAATGAATGAGAGCCTGATTTTGTTTGTTTTCTTTTTTTATACACAAATGAGCTTCTTGTTCGTGTTCTCAGGTCTGAACAGACAATGTACCCATATACTCACAACATGCAATTTACTCAATTTCAATTTTATTCTTCACATTAGGGCTGGACGATTATGGCAAAAATAATAATCACGATTATTTTGATTGATATTGAAATCACGATTAATAAACACGATTATTCATTAATTTCAAAACTCCACCAAAGCTCAACTTTAAATATAACTTAAAAGAACAGCCAGAAACAAACTAGCAACAAGTAAACAAGTGAAAAAAATAAAAATAATAATAGTAACTTAAAATAATAATAGCAATAAAAACAATAATTAAAAACAATAAATAAAAATAAATACTAGAACTGACCCAAAAAATTCGAAGATTTGAAGCTTCATTCGATGGCACAGGAACGCAACACCATCTCCAACAAGGACATGGAAATGGAGACCTATTATATTGTTTGAACACAGACAGCTAAATTCTTTCAACAATGTGACTCAAAATAATGATAAAATAGATTTTACTGATGTAAAATAATATGCTGATGGTGACATCTTCCGCTGGTCCACTGCGCTCTGAGTCTGGTGTCAGTGACACATGCTGCTCTGAGTCGCGCATCTGTCTGCTTGCGCTGCAGTGCGACAAGAGTTTTAATTTTTAGTGTTAAATCAAAAGTTAAACACTACTTATCAGCAACCAGTTTGTTGCTGATAAGTAGTGTTTTTTCGTTTGTGAATATTTTTATCTTAATTCTAGGGTTGCAAGAAACTACCCTTTCACCATAATTTGTAAGTTATTAACTTTTTTGGACTTTTTTTTCTCCACTCGTGTTGCCTTGTGGGACAGACACCACAGCGTGACAAACTTTGCAAACAATTTCCTTTTGCTTGACGTCCGTCAACTTGAAGCCAAAATGTTTCCAGATGACTGAAGTTGTCCTACCTTTCTAATCTCAACCAAAGGCTGCCTTTCTGCCATGTTCTCAATCGCTCACTCCACATATTATTGATCCACACACGTCACACGCTTGCTGCTTACAGGAACTTACATACACGCGGCACCGTGCGGCGCATTAATTGTTTTTCTTCGATTATAATGTTTTTATGATCATGAGAGGCCAAAATCAAAATCATGATTAAAATTCGATTAATCGTCCAGCCCTACTTCACATGAAATCATATAAATAAAATTTCAATGAAATCTAATCTCTCATTTAAGTGCTATATAGTAGGCAACTGGACTTGTTTGCATTTCTTGAAGACGTTTCACCTCTCATCCAAGAATGAGAGGACGAGAGGCAAAACGTCTTCAAGAAACGCAAGCAAGTCCAGTTGCCTATGATATAGCACTTATGATTACCATGACTTGGATGACTGAGAATCTTCACCGGCATAATCTGTCACTTGTTTCATTGTGTACATTTAATACAGTGTGGGGGAGATAGAAGTTGTGCCTGAGCCTCTCAGTGCTGACCTGATGTGACCGGTACCCTTTTCCCGACATGAATAGGGAGAAAGGCAGTTTTCTACATGGTTTTCTAATTGTCCTGGCCTTATTTTTTCCAGTGCCTTGTGTAAATATTCTTGAGGCATGGTAGAGGAGCGCCTGTAGTGTGTTCAGCTGAATGAACCACTTTTTGTAGGGCTTTGCAGTCCTGTTCATTGCTGTTTCCATACCAATCAGTGATGTTCCGCGTCAGGATGCTCTTGATGTTGCAATAGTAGAGATTTCTCAATATTTAAGGGGATACCTGAAATTTCCTTAGGTGTCTAGGTGATACAGTTTCTGCCTTGCCTTTTTTACTACTGAGTCAGTAGACAGTGCTCAGGTCTATGTACCCTCTCCACTGAAGACCTGTTGATATTAAGGGGAAAGTAGTTTCTTAGCTGCTTCTTCCAAAAGTCCACTATCATCTCCTCAGTTTTGCTGACGTTCAGGGGTAGGTTGTACTGACAAAAGTGGGTCAGGTCCTCTGCTTCTTTCAGGTAGACCTTTTCATTGTTTTCGGTGATCAGGCCAACCACAGCTGTGTCGTCAGCAGACTTAATAACTCAAAACGCAGCCCTGGGGTTCTCCAGTGTTAAGGATGAAGGTGGAAGAGGTGTGTCTGCCCACTCTCACCACCTGGGGTATGCCTGCCAGGAAGTCAAGGATCCACGTGCACAGTGAGGTGTTTAATCCCAGGTCCTTGAGCTTTGTGACCAGCCTGGAGGGAACTATGGTGTTAAACACTGAACTGTAGTTAATGAATAGCAATCTCACATAGCTCCCTTTCTTTCCAGGTGAGACAGGGTGGTGCAGAGGATGTGTGCTATGGCATCATCTGTAGATCAGTTGGGATGGTAAGCAAACTGAAGTGGGTCCAGCATGCAGGTTAGTGAGGAGCAGATATGATATTGAACCAGGTAATCAAAGCACTTCATGCGAGCCGGGGACAGGCTGAATATCATTGAGAACACTGGCACCAGTTGGTCGGCACATGCATTTTCACAAAAAAACCCCCAAATAAATAAAAGAGTACTGGAGTCATTTTGAAGAGAATATAGATAAGTTTCACTCTCACTTCAGTTGTAAATAGTAATGTTTTTGCAAAAAGGCATGTGTTTGGGAAGTAAGCATAAATTAAATGATGAGACTGTAAATGGATGCTTTCATACAGTTTTCTGTTGTTAAATGTTAAATGTGTTCCCCAGTCAATCAGGAAATCAATATGTTGTCCATTTTCTGTGGAGACATGCAAGAAAACAGAGTTTACTTTATCAGTTCAAGGCAACAGCATGACTCAGTGATTTACAAATGGTCATTTTGCTAAAGGCAATACTGCTTTAAGTAACAGGCTGTCTGAAAGGCGTCACCACAGTCTATTGGTGCTTCTCAAAGTCAAGGATGAATCCTTAAATAGCTAAATTCCAAGGAGGCTAGATTCTCAAATCCTGTCGAAGGACTGTTCCGATATCAAGGATTCATCGAATTCTACCAAGGACCAGGTCCATCCTTTAGATGATTTTCAAAGATGCATGTGTGTATCCTCAGTGGGCATGAAGTACCCACAATTCTTTGAGCACAATTTACCAGAATTGAAGGGGACTCTTCTGGGCAATCATTAGCCTGTTCCAATGCGTGTTCACCGAATGCTAGGAAGGAGTTTTGCTAGCCTCTGTAGTAGAGCCCTGCGCGGAACTGTTTTCTTCAACCCGCTCCTGCCCGCTCCCGCTGAATTTCTGACCATTACCGCCCGCAACGGCAACATGTGTGTTACACTCCTGCCCACTCCCGCAATGTGTATGTCCACTCCCGCCCACTCCCACAAAACTCTGAGAATTTATGCCTGCACAATAATAGAGATCGATGATTTTGTGTCTTCTCCCGTCCCGCAGGAGAAAACACATCATTTTATAGGCTATTAATAAAGAGATTTATGGGGCGGTTAAAAATTACGAGGGGGCAAATCTTTAAATATGCAACATAGGTTCACAGTGAGTTATAAAAAGCATGCAGCCGTGCGTAATTGTATCGTTTAATGACAGCATGTCGCCGGTGAAACACAATAAACTGCACGTCTTCTTTCATGTTTGTCTCATGACAGATGGAGCTTACAGACAGACAGACAGACAGGTGGAGCAAGCGGCAAATTAGTATGAAAGCTGGTTCAGGGCATATTTGTCCATTTATGAATAAATATAGAGTGGAAACGCTCATGCATGTGCACCAAGATCCCGCAGTGTTTTTTTTAGCTGCCCATTCCCGCCCACAGCGAAGTCCAAACCGCCCACTCCCACAATATTACAATGGGTCCTAATGCAGCCCTCTACTCTGTAGGACCCGACTTGGAGGGATCTACCAAGGACGCATGCTTGAATTTGAGAAGCATCATATGAGTCAGATCAACCTCTCACTCCTCCACAACTCCACCCTCTCATCCAAATATGGTCACTTCTGGCCAGGATGGTGAAATGCTGAAATGCTCAACTTGAGGCTTTAAAACAGGAATCCACAAACAAATGGGTGATTTTTCATAGCTAACCTAGTGTTTTAAGGCTCATTGTTTTTGTTTAAATAGCCTAAAAGTTTCCAGTAAGTTTCAGTAAATTTCAAAGCATTAGTTTCGAGTATAAAACGGTACTAAGTCTGCTTATAATTGTTCTCAGTAGATGTTCATATCTGATTGCGGTGCTATAGGAAAGGTTAGAGAGCCACAGAAAACTTGGGAAACTTCAGTCTAATGAATGCACACACAATATGTCAACATCTGGTAAATGGTTCAATAGTAATATCTTATTTGTCTTCAATTTGGACTTAATCAAAGAACTCCTCGTATTTTTCTGCTATTGACTTACATAAAAGACACTTTTTTGCTGCAGTGCTGCATATTTCAGTAAGTGAGCTATGATGTATTGGGGGTGTGGTATATGCTTTGTTTAATGAGCTAAATACATCTGCCTCTGTTGCTTTTTTTTATAGCTGCTGGAGAAGCTGCTGTTTGACAGTGCAAGCTCCTTTACATCCAATGCACCACATGCTTGTCTCATCAGATTGTTGTGTTGACATTGAGGGAGAGAAGGTGATATGCTGGGTTATTTTTTCTCCCTCTGTGTCTCTCCAAGTCTCTGCTGTGTTTCTCTGTAGGACATGCAGGATGGAAACAGAAGCATAATATCAGCTGATTATTTCATAAAGTGTTATGGAGTATTTTGTGTCACTTAAGTATAAAATTATATGCATTTCAATATTTGTATTGTAAATGTCGCTTCTGTAGAGCTGCATTTACCATATATTTGTTAATGATCTACATTTGTTATCCTTTCTTGTGTTTCAACAGCCCTCTAGGTCTTTCAGAAAAGTTCACAACTTTGGAAAAAGGTCAAACTCCATCAAGAGGAACCCCAATGCTCCAGTGGTCAAGAGCAACTGGCTTTACAAACAGGTACAGGAGAAAGGTCATTCCACTTAATAATGATGGTATATGTTTGAGTTTGTGTGGGACAGATACCAGACAGACGAGGGAATATGGCTGGGCAGCCAATATGTATGGTGAAGGATGCACAATGATGAACATACAGTACACTGAAAGTAGTACTGTTAACTGCATTTGAAAATTTTCCTGCATTATTGTTTGCTATCACAGTGAATCTCAAGGAAAATCATAAAAGAAACATTTTGGGAAATACACTCATTTGCTTTATTTTCCAAACAATTATGAGAAGTATTTGCTTTAATCGCATGACTGTACATTACAGATATACTATGCAGGGTTTTCTTAACAAAAAAAACAACAAAAAAAAACAGAAAAAAACAAAACAATGCATAGACTCAAACAGATGTCATCTCTTTCAATCATCACTTGAGAGGGAAACCACTTTATTTTTATGCCTCTATGCCATCAACAGCTATGGGTGAAGGCAGTATGTTTTCGGGTTGTTTAATGTCCGTCCGTCTGTCTGTCCCATTATTGTGAATGCAATATCTCAAGAATGCCCTGAGGGAATTGTCTCAAATTTGGCACAAACGTCCACTTGGACTTAGTGATGAACTGAATAGATTTTGGTGTCCAACAATAAAATGTTGAGGTCACTGTGACCTAACAAATCATGTTTTTGGCAGTGAATCGACAATTCATGTACTAATTATGATCAGATATCATACATATGTCTCTTAGATTGAAATATAGTGATGGCATTTTATATCCAAAACATAAATGATCAACTTCACTGTGACATCGTAATGTTCTGCAAAAATGTTTTTCTGGCCATTACTCAACATCATATCTCAGGAACAGATGGGGTGACATTTGATCAGATACTTAATTAGTGACTCTAATCTTGGCTGTCTGTGTTGAAACTGTGCTGATTTCTACTTATTAATATAAAGCCCAATATCACAAATTGTGATTGTATAGATCTTTTTTGCTGCCAGGTTGAAGATGCGTGTGAAGCATTCATGTTAAAAATGTTTATCTTTTTTGCAGCAGCATCCATATTTGGAGCTTTATCAACTGTCATGGCTACATACAGTATGAGTCTGGACAGACATCGATGTAAACTACCTGCAACTTGACTGGTTCATGGAGACAAACAATTGCAAGGCAGTAATTCTAGTTTTACTTTCTCTGTTCTGGATGTTCATGGGCCTGGACTCCCTCAGCACCTGTGTGAGATTTGGGCTCTGTATAAATGTAGTGATAGGTGCCAGTGTGTAAAAAGAATACACAGTAAGGCAAAATGAGAGTGAATCTGGGGTCAACCTTTACTTTCACGTTTACTGGCTTGTGTGTTTACAAACAGTTACCGACAATCCTGCATAGTATACCCTTAAGTACACAGCTGAAGTCAGGATATGGTTAGCCTAGCTTAGCATTAAAACTGGAGGCAGGGGGAAATAGCCTGACTCTGTACGAAGTCCATAATATACCAGACAAAACTTCTGGTCTGTTTAATCCATATCCATACTCAGTATCCTGAAACTTGAGATTTGGAGTTGTGTTATTCATCTGGGCCATCACTACGTCCTCCCCAAAGGTGACAGCTGTTTTATTTGTCCATATCAGTGTGTTCTACACTGTGTTCACATTCCTCACTTTACTGCTGAACCCTTTTTCAGAACTGTTGAATTTAAGACTTTAGAAGAGTGTTGGGAATAATGCGTTACAAAAGTAACATGTTACGGTAATGTATTAAATTTTAGCAGTAATAAAGTAATGTAAAGCCTGATTTATGGTCGTGCGTTGAATTGACGACGTTGCTACGTCGTAGGGTACGGGGCTACGCAGAAGGCTCGCCGTAGCCCCCGGCGTAGCCTGACGTGCACCTCCCCAAAAATGTAACTACGCGTCGAGGCAACACAGACCCAGCGCAGACCGGCACGGCTGTTATTGGTTTGCTTAGTAGCAACGCATTTCCAGTTCCATATTTCCAGATTCCGCCATCCCTTCCCCATCCCATCTCTTTAAACATCTTCTGTTGCGATGTAGATGTTGCAGTGTTAAGGCTCATTATATATATGCCATTATGCTCAACGTTCAATATGGATACGGATCCGTGCCCGCATTCATTTCTCTGTGACCAGAAAAGCCGGAAGCTAAACAAAGAATCAACTAGAGACGTCGATAACCACTCAGGAAAGGAACGCAGCCTCCTACCGCTCTGGCGGTGAATTGCACTGCGACGAAACGGAGTGACGGAGAAGTTCGAAGGGTTCACGACGGCGTCACGGCAACCACATAGCGACATTGTCGATTCAACGCACGACCATAAATCAGGCTTAACGTGTTACTAATGTAATTTTGGGTAATGTTATTACATTTACAGTGTCATGTTACACATTACCACCCAAGATAAACTGTTTATTGTTTGTTGTTTTCATTTTTCATTTCATTTCATATATTAGTTTGACTCATATGCTAATCAGTTTGTTGTGCTAATCTCAATATTTGTTTATTGTGTTTCATATCATAGGCCCACCAGTATTGATCCATGTCACATAATTATTAGACTTTGATCCTCTACCTGCCTTCATTTTAATACAAAGTGGTAGCCACTGTATGTGAATGCATGAATTGGTCAAGGCCAAAACACACCCTCCGCAAAAGCAATGCGTCAAAAAATACGCCTCTAAGAAATACGACAGCTAGATGCTAGTTGGCATTCTTGGATGCGCTGCCCTGCGGCACTACATGCCACTGTCCTATTTCCAGCCTTACTGTCACCGAAATCAAATGAATTTTTTCCTTTTTCTTTGCGTGGTTGTCTGTTGTCCAGCTGCAGTGCGATGTTTCCAGTGTGTTCTAGCGGGGCTGTGGGCTACACACACACACACACACACACACACACACACACACACACACACACACACACACAGTGCAATCTTCGTGAGGGAAGACAAGGCGGAGAAAAAAAAAAGAGAGTTGAATGCAAGAGAAAGACAGGGAACTTGTTCCTAAACCAAATGCCACGGCCCCCATGTGGGAGTATTTTGGATTTAAACCAAATGACAGAGGGGAGCCCAGTAATTTGGAGGAGCCGGTGTTGTTTGTTCTAAAACCATCTAACAAAAAGAGCAAATATGACCAACTTAAATGCACACCTGAGAATGAGAGACTGAGAGTCTATTTTTTTTGTTTTTTTTTATTTATTTCGATATATTTACATGTTATTTCAGATATTTAAATTTTCTTTTTTGCATTCCTAAATATTCTTGTTAAATAAATGTTTATTTCTCTTTAAAAGGTTGTACTTGCATCAATATGCCTTTATTAAAACGCAACTAAAGTTTACTGTAAAAATATAAACGGGGCCCCGTTTATACAACAGTGATTTCATCTGAAAACTGTGAACTTTAGTTGCGTTTTGGCCAATTGTTTACACGACAGCGGCATTTTGGGTGCCTGAAAACGCAACGATTTGAAAACAGGTTCCAGAGTGCAATGTTTTGGAAACTGCAGCGTCTCCGTTGTCATGTAAATGTGCGATATGGGCAATATGGGTTTAGTACCGTTGGCTAGTGTGACGGGGAGAGGACGCTGGCGCTGTCTGTTCGCCGCTTCCCCCCTCAAGCTCAAGCTTCAAATTTTTTTAGTTTTAAGTTTCAAGTCTTGAGCAATACTGACCACTCTTGCCACCAATTTCTGTCCAAACTTCTAGAGAAAGTAATTGCCGGCCACCTACAGGATCACCTCCAACACAACAACATCTTTGAAAAGTTTCAATCTGGCTTCCGCTCCGCCCACAGCACGGAAACAGCTTTACTGAGAGTTACAAATGATCTGCTGATGACTGCTGATTCTGGTTCACCATCCCTCCTCATCCTCCTCGACCTATCTGCAGCATTTGATACGGTCGACCATCACATACTACTCCAGCATCTACATGACTCTGTTGGCCTCAGAGGCACAGCATTGAGCTGGTTTGAGTCCTACCTCACTGGCAGGTCAGAATACGTTGCCATGGGAGGATCAAGGTCTTGCTCACATGCTGTTGGCTGCGGGGTTCCACAAGGATCGGTGCTTGGACCCATCCTGTTTATTCTCTACATGATCCCCCTCGGTAAAGTCATCAGACGCTTCAGGATATCTTTCCACTGTTACGCAGATGACATGCAATTATACATCAAAACGGACACTCATCCATCACCATCAGCAGTATCACCTCTCTCCATGCTCACTACATGTCTGGAGGAGATAAGGGTGTGGATGAGACATACTTTTCTCCAGCTGAACAGCTTGAAAACTGAAGCCATCCTCATTGGTTCCCCTCATCAGATTTGAAACTCCTCCATAACCTGCATTACAGTCACTGACCTTGGTGTCAGGTTCGACCCCCAGCTAACCTTTGCGGCCCACATAAATCACCTCTGCAAAATATCATTTCTCCACCAGAGGAATATAGCCAGACTTCATCCCACACTCACCTTAAAAGATGCAGAGAAGCTTGTCCACGCCTTTGTCTCCTCCAGACTCGACTACTGTAACGTACTTCTCAGCGGGATTCCCAGCAAGAGCATACAGAAATTACAACACATTCAAACAGTGCCGCTAGAATCCTGCTGAGAGTACGTAAATATGAGCACATCACACCCATTCTTCACTCACTACACTGGCTACCCATCTCCGCTCGGATCGACTACAAAGTCTCCCTCCTCACATTCCAGTGCATCCATGGCAACGCCCCCCAGTACCTCAAAGAACTCCTCACCCCCCAGACCTCAGCACGCTCACTCCGCTCCACCAACAGCCACAGACTTCTCCCCCCAAGGACTAAGAGCCGCACACTGGGAGATCAAGCCTTCTGCTCCTCTGCTCCTCGACTGTGGAACACCCTCCCAGAACACCTGAGGGTTCCACAGTCAATTGATTGTTTTAAAAAGGGCCTTAAAACGTACCTTTTTAAAAAATCTTTTAATCTGTAATTTTTGCTCGTGTTACTTTAATAACTGCTTTTAACTTTATTTATTTATTTATTTTTTCTTTTTTTTTTCTTTTCTTGCTGTTGTAGCACTTTGAGATTTTTCGTTAAATATAAAGTGCGTTACAAATAAAATTTATTGTTATTATTATTATTATATGCAGTTCCTCGGAAAACAGAGTTTTCGCACATGCTCATTACGGTTCCAGTCACTAGGCATGCTGACCGTCACAACAACAATGCCGAGCTCTGTTTGTGTTGCTCAACCTGTTGATTTGAAGTGAAGTGTAGATCTGTTCCTGTAGCAACTCCACCTCGTCATCCATCCAGACAAAGTTATCTGTGCATGCTTTCGCCATTGTGTCTTCTTTGTTTTGGTTTGTAACCATGGCATTGTAGAGGAGGGCGCTTCAGTGCAGGCGCATGGCGTCATGCCATGGTGTTGCTTTGCAAATTTACACTGCCACCCATTGGCCTGGCGTGCATACTGCAGCGTTTCCAGTAGATTCTGCGGCTCCGTGTGAACGGAGATCGTTCCAATAACTTTGTCATATAAACGCAGAAGTTTTTTAAAACGCAAAGGACAGACTTTTCCGTTTTCACTGAAATTGTTGTTGTATAAACGGCCCCTTAGAAGCCCATTCAGTGAGCGACTTGTCATGCCTCTGCACTACTGAATGTCTGAGAAGGTCCTTCATTCTTGCAGCAGTTAAATATTTAAAAAAAAAAACACTGTTAGACGTGGCCTGCTGCACAGCAGCATACTTGTGTGCTGTATTTGCTGGTGGTTCTTATTTATTTATTTATTTATTGAATTGTTTTTATTCATTTCTATCTTTCTGGCTGGTGCTATTTCCTTATTGTATTTTTATCCCCTAGCTTTTAATCATGTCCTTAGTGGCTTTTAATCACATTTCTAACTCTGTTTTTAAGGGCCCCACTATGTTCATTGTTGTGTTTTGTGATGTTTGTTGGCTATTTGTTTGTTTTTTGACCTGGTGGTAAATCAGTTTCCCCGTGGGGATTAATAAAACTAATCTATCTATCTATTTATCTTTGATTAGCTGCTGTGAACATGGCCCTCATCCATTTAAAATAAGCATTAGTTCTTCTGAGCTCATTTTGGTGAAAGTAACACAAATGTAGTGTAATGAGTAACTTATTACTCTACACAGAGGGTAGTATTATAAAGTGGCTGATTAAATGAAGGTAACTAGTAAAATGTTATGTATGACATTTTGACAGTGACTTGCCCAACACTGCTTTGGAATTTTGTTTTTCCTATTGCACCTACCAGACAGCCACTGGTTTCCATTCATTTAACTGAAGTATGAAAATCAACTTACAGAAATTTTAAACCTACTTGTAGGTTAAAGGTGTTGCATTTGCCAAGTGATTTGAAACAGTAACAAAACTCAGGCAAAAATATGAATGGCATAGTTTTCACTTTACTAGGTTATGCAAGTTTCAAGTGTCTGTGTGGTTTGATTTAATAATGAACAGAAATCTATGGAATCCATGGAAGGTGGGGAACACAGTTAGAAAATATAAAAGTCCATGGCCTTGGAGGAATGGTTGGCAGTAATGTAAAACATTGTAGGGTTGGAAACATTGTATCCTGATGCATCCAAAGTGTGTGTGGACAACCTGATAGGAGGACTGTGTTCCCACTGCGGGGCTTAACTGGACATTAGCGAACCTACAGTATCTTGATGCTGGGCTTGTTCTCTGGTCACTTTTCCACTTATTCCTTGCAAGTTGAGCAATTTTATTCACTCCACAGGGGTCTACTGTGGGTCAGTTTTTCAATTGGTCTGTGGACCTCTGACCACTCTGCAACTCCCTAAAGACAGCCTCATCAAGCACTATTCAACTCAGCTTCCAGATCCCAGTTAGAGCCACTGTCAAAATCTCCATCTAAGCCTCAGCACCTGTGCTGCTGCTCACTGTGTTCACATCAATATGAGAATCGATTCACTTCACACCTCTCCTCGGACTTGTCAGGCAAAGTGCTCCCCCACTGAAGCAGCATAATCAGTGTGTACCCAAAGCTCCTAACCTCAGGACCTGTGGCTAAATGTCACATGTTGCAAACAGTGAGCGAATGGTCTAAAAGCGTTAGTATTGTCGCTGCAGTCATTACAACACCAGGGAGTGTGTAAAGAAGAACCAGAGCAGCAGCACAGAGAACAAAGCATAGCCCTTCGCCCCGAGCATCACACAGGCAAATTTGTTACTGCGTTATAAAGAGATAAAACAGAGCAATTTGTCTTAGAGGGGGAGATAGAAGCTGGTTAATAGAAGCAGCCAGAGGGAGAGACAGTGAGCCTGTCAAGTGAAGGGAAGTGAGGGGAGATCAAAGGAGAGAGACTGAGATTGCGAGCAAAAGAGAGACAGAGAGGGTGTAATGTTTTCTGTAATGACAACACTTTGACTGACTTACTGATGGTCTATGACCTTTGTCCCCCTGCAGGACAGCACAGGCATGAAGCTGTGGAAGAAGAGATGGTTTGTTCTGTCCGACATGTGCCTCTTCTACTACCGTGGTGAGGACACACACACACACACACACACAAACACACACATCCAAATGTATGACGCGTGCTGGTAAATGAAATTGGTGTTACTGACAAATCAAAAGCAAGTCCATGTTCTGTTCAAGGGTATTTGAACAAGCACATTCCCCATTTCAAGGATTATACCATTCTTGATTGAAGGCCATCTTATTAGGCAAATTAAGGGAGAAAATCTGAGTAAGTAGGAAAACACTGTAAATGCAGATTAGGGATTCACTGATTGGTATCTGCCTCGGTTCCACTCCATTCATCTGCTGCAGTCATCACTTCCTGCTGTCCTTCACAATAATAACAGCAGCAGGCCTTTACTTTGAAACTGGATGTACAGACAGTGCCATTTGCGGTTGGATGATAAAACCAAAAATCGTTGTGATGTAATTAAAAGACCATTTTCTGCACTATTGTCAGGAGGTGTTTTGCAAACATGGAGGATTTTTTTTGTTTAGTTTTTAGTGAGCATTTTGTGTTAATGTGACATAAGATACGCATACAGAAAACATAGGAAGAGAGAGAGGGGTATAACGATATGATACAATATGATACGATGTGATATGATACGAAACTAAATGAAACAATACAATATGGTACAATACAGATTTAGTGTCATTTTATAGTTTGTGGCTCAGAGGTAGAGCAGGTTGTCCATTAATCGGAAGATCAGCAGTTTGATCCCCAGTTCCTCCAGTCCACATGTCAAGTATCCTTGGGAAAGATGCTGAACCCTAACTTGCCCCCGGTGGCTGTTCCATCAGTGTGTGAGTGCGGGTGAATGGTTACTGAATAGTAGGTGGCACCATGCATGGTAGCCTCGGCCGCCAGTGTGTGAATGTATGTGTGAATAGGTGAATGTGACCTGTAGTGTAAAAGTGCTTTGAGTGGTCAGAAGACTAGAAAGGTGCTATACAAGTAGTCCATTTACAGTTTACACAGAAATTCGTTAAGCACCCTCAGACAGCTGTAGCTGCATTTTGTGGTTGGATGAAAAGCCAAAACTTGTTGTGATTTAATTAAAGGTACATTTTCTGCACTGGTGTCAGGAAGTAATTTACAAATATGAAAGAAATATTTTGTTTTTCTTTTCTTTTCTTTTGTTCTGTTCTGTTTTGTTTTGTTTTGTTTCGAGAGAGCATTTTGTGTTGATGTGACAATGAAAGTACATATGTTTACAGGAAATGTAGGAAGAGAGAAGGGATATAATATAATAATAATAATGTAGTGCTCTACTATTCATGCAGTCCATTCCAGTAATCCGCTCCAGCACTTACTATCAATCCACCAGGCCAGCATGCAGACACACAGGAGGCAGCACCAGGCTGGCACTGACACTACAAAAATAACTGAAAAGGAAAGGCTGCATTGTTTGTTAAATTCAACAATGTCTTGTGGTGTTAATCTATTTTTTATTTATTAGGGGACCAAAGCACAAATGTGTGGAGTCTTGCTGCTATTTTAATTTCAGTGTTAGACATTTTAAAGATTTCTTGTGTTGATTTATTTTCTATTTATTAAGGGGCCAAAGCAGCCAAAGCAAACCAGCTATATGTTTTATTTAATGTTAATGTTCAAGTTTAAAGTTTGTTTATTTAACCCTGTTCACAATAAACAGGTCAGTTTCTCATACCAACTGTTGTGGATCAATCTAACTCACCCGATTAAGTAAGTGTGTGTAAGTGAGTAATATCGCTTGATCAAACCTTTTCTAACATGACTGAGAACAAAATAAGTGAATATGTATAATACGTGCTTGGATCGGATTGGTATAGGTATCGGCCAAAAGTCAAGGCTGTAATGTCGGTATCCTAAAGAAAACAGCTGTCCCACGAGTAGAGAGACCAGCTACAGACACAGTGGAGAGGAGTGTTAGCATCCAGTTGTAGCACAATTAGCCACAGCTTCAGCATCTCGCCGTCTGACATAGGCAGCCTATGAAAGCTGTGCGGGGTGTTGCGCGACATCCTGTTCTTGCAATTCAGATAAGCACAAACACGAACCATTGTTTTCAATCGATGCAGCAAAACTCTCAACTGTACTCCGGGACAACCAACTCCGCTCTGACCGGCTCTGAGCATGGCTCCTCTGTTTACCTCCGGCAACACAGGTCATGTGACATGTCGTTACACAGCCCAGAGGAAGTGAAGGCAAGACAGACGATTTGCATGCTGTTGACAGAGATTACGCTGGAGATATGAGCCGGACTGTGGCGAAAAAAAAAACACTTTTAATGCGCAAATTTATACAGAACACATTTGCCCCCACATTTACCGTTATAACTCGTTTCGCGACCGCCGGCTGCATCCGCCTCCCTCAATACTGAACCAATTTTAAAACGAGTTGTACCTATGAATCATACACACACATACACATGGGGAAATAGGGCCCAAGTTGAAAAATACCAAAGTTATCCTTTAAGTAAGGGGAATGACAATAATGACAATAACAGACTCGCATAGAGTAATTTTAGTAATAAATGTATGTATAATTCTCCATATAAAATCCTAATAATAGAATTATGACAGTAGAGGAAACAATACAATGTGAAGAACCTGTTTAGAATGAATAGTAGTACTTTCCCTGAGAGACTGAACTGTATATTCGTGCAAATTGTGCAGGGTTGATATTCAGGTAATGTGGCACCTTCCTGCCGGTATCTGTAGGTTTGTTTACTGTGAAATTGTCCAACATAACGTTTTATTTATCTGTTTCAAGGCTCTAAACTCGTCAGCCGCTGACGAGTCGGGTGAGGGGGGGCGGTGGGGGAATACGGTACTAAACCAAAGTTAAACGTTTCTTATTTTCAGCATCGTCATATGATATTGTTTAGCCACAATTAGATTCATTACCTCATCGCTATTCATCCTTCACACAGCCACTGGAAACAGAAATGTAGTTCAATCCAACTGCAGGCGACCAGGAGATCAGGATTTTACGACGCTATGCGCTGGTCCTCATGGGAAATGTGGTCTTCCTTCAGGCAACACTACCGCTTTGGTCCACTGGCGCCGCCAAAATCAACCAAAACTGAAAGTTCTTAAGTGTTGCTTTAAAGGTGCTGACACTGAACTGAAACTGACATCAAAGAACTAGCAACAACGAAAGCCAACTGTTGCGTCGTCTACATTGCCCTGGTTTCACTACAGGAAGATTCACTCGCTACAGGGGCGAGGAAGTAAAACCTGAACAGCCAATCAGAGTGATCTTGGTGGTCTCTCTCACCGACAAGCTCTGCTGCCGATTCAACATGCTCAATTGGCCGAAAAGCTGCTGACGCTGAAGTGCTGACGGTGCGGAACACACTGCAAAAACTAGGGCGACAGACACTCACCGCCAACCGTCGGCTCGGTGTGTCAGGGCCTTTAGAAATAAATGTGATAGTGTGTCACATTTTAGCTAGGCTAAACTTAAAGAATTTATCATGGGGGCTGCGTGTAAAGTACTGTATACTGATCACACCTTTGTTCACAATAGAGTTGTTTGAGATGCACAAAATTTAGAGTAGCTACTATGAAACAAATTTGGAACTAATGAGGAGCTAACTGTTAGTTAATGGTCAGTTCTTCAGTAACTCCCGATCAAATTTCAGAGGCATAGTTACTGAGGAACTAATGAGGAACTAACTATTACTTAAAGGGCCAGTGTGTAATATTTGGCATGGTTTATTGTCAAATCTGAATCTGAATCTGAATATTCTACCCATTAATATGTTTATATAAGTGTATAATCGCTATAAAATAAAATTCGTTTGGTTTCCTTAGTCTTATAATTGTGCTTTTATATATATATATATATATATATATATATATATATATATATATATATATATATATATAGGACTGCACACACTTTGCCTGCCGCAGGCAGCACAGTTTCACCTTATTGATATGTTGCTGTCTGTCTAAATAGATTCATGGAAGCGATATTTCACAAGATCTGATGCAAGAGGAATTTGTGATAAAATTTCTATTACTATTTATTAACACTAGAACCACCAAGGGGTCATTTTTACCCATGATGGAGAATCAGATGGGGGATACACAACGGTGAAATGACAGTAGAAGAACTCTATGAGGGAGAGACTGATGATCCGTCCTTTTCACCTGGTGAGGAGGAGTCATCTGAAGATGAGTAGCTGGCATTCAGAAAAAGGCCCATGCCTCCGGTGGCAGAGTCTCCTGTTGCTTCACCCTCACAATCACAGCAGCCCTCTGATGTTGTGACAGGCAAGCCCCCACTCTCACAAAACACGTTTACTAATTATATATATAATGTCGTTCAGTACTTTCTAGCTACTAGATTACTGCACTTGCGAAACAAATTTTATGTATTTTGTACAGTGACGGATCAACCAGATCTGTGTGAGGGCCATGCAACTGGAAAAGATTGGACTGTGTGGGACAGGGTTAGGACACTGAACAAACTGTTTTTCATTATGGATAATCATGACCACCCTCTTAACTTCATACTGGACAGAAAGCGGAGCTCTATCTCCAACAGACTGTTACAGCTTCGTTGTCTCAAGGACAGATACAGGAAATCATTCCTCCCCCAAGCCATAGCGCTATTTAATACCTCACCTCTGTCTGACAGAGAGCACTCACAGCTCTCTATAGCTTAAAAGCCACTTGTTTGCACTGCTGGTATTAACCAATTGCCCACTTGTAGCTATTTTGCACATTTTTTCAAACCTCTACCTCACTTCTGACTGTGTTGTGTATATAGTTTGATCTTTTTACTTCTGCAATGTGATCAGTGTTGGGTTAGGGTTACTTTAAAAGTAATCAAAGTACGTTACTGTGTTACTTTTATTAAAAGTAACCAGTTACTTTACTGCATTACTCCCTGAGTAAAGTAACTCCAGGGTCCGAGTACTTCTCAAATCTACTTGCCCCATCTAAATTCTTACTTGCCCTGCCTAAGAGGTTCTTTTTCTGGCTGTGTGGTGCATATTTTCACTCATGACTTATATCTTACGTAAGCAGAGACGCTCAGCCAATGGAGGCAGTTAAGAGTTAAGATAATTTTAGGGCAAGGCCACTTTGGCCTTTGATAAATACAAATTTATTGGGGCATCACAGCCAAAATGTGGGACACCAAGGCCAAAACCAATGGCGCAATAACAATATGTGCTAACTACATTGAATGAAGACAAAACAATATATGTGTTGAAAAACAGCACTGAGTTTATTAAAACTGGGTGTACATTACTGGGGATATATCTCGTTTCTTGATGTTTTCATTCATTTCCCTTATTTTTTAAGTCTTTACTCTTTTGTTATCTCCTAGTTATTAAGACATTATTATTGGAAGAAGATTCTTTATTGTCCTTTCTCAGCACATTAGATACATTGAAACAAAATTTGACCTCTGCATTTGACCCATCCTAGTGTATACACTGGGGGCAGTGAGCAGCTGCAGTGCAGGGTCCGGGGACCAACTCCAGTTCTTTTGCCAATGCCAGTGGTCAGGGTCACTGACAGGAGTATTCACTTAACATAGCCTACATATCTTTAATTATATAATTATTTATATGTCTCTATGTATATCTTTACATAAATCCTCAATATTTAATTTGACTTTTAAAAAAATCCTCTTCCTTCATTTAATTTGACAATGTTTATTGTATTGTATTATATGTATTAATTCTCTACAGGATCTTGTATGTTCTTTAATGTGTGTTCAATTTATTAAAAGAAAAAAAAAAATGTTTTGGTGAACCCTGCAGCAAAGTGAACCCTCTTCCTCAGAGAGAATCTTTGCCTCCCAGTTTGTTCCTGGCGGCAGAGCAGAGTGAACCATCTTTCTTCTCAGAGGATCTTTGTCCGATGAGAGCAGGCAGCATGCTTTCCGTGTCCGCATTTAAAACAACTTTCGCTGGCAATGTGACAGTCACTAGAAGCACATTATGACCCTTTGTAAAAGTTTCTGTGTGGTACCTTTGTTGTACATGAGCTAATGTTAGCGGCTAAGGACTGAGAGGCTGTCAGGTACGTGTGTGTGTCCGAGTCGGTGCTGCTTGCCCAATTGGGCATGTCTGCGCAGGGTCTGCTGGCCTGCCGGCTATTTTTACTTGCCCCGGGCACTCAGGCAACCGTTAATGTCGGACCCTGTACTATCTTATCTCTTATCTTATTCCCAAATAAATAATGTTATCCTCATCGTCTTTCTCCTGGCTGACTCCCATCTGCCTGCCTCTGTTTGACAGTGAGACAGACATTTCAAAATAAAAGCCTATGCTAAAGATGACGATATGGATCTATGTTTTCACTTTGCATTCACTTTGATGATATTGAATTGTTGATCATTAAATCGATATATTGATCCAGATCTATGGATCGTTAGACCCCTGGAAGCTAATATTCAAAGAGGACGAAGCAGTTTGCCAGAGCCAGCACAATGGCTCCAGACATCGATAATCACAGCTGACATACAGGTATCATTTCTGTGAAACAGCAAAATTAGTGTTACCCACCTTTGTAGCAGAAGCACAGCAACATCCATCTTCATGCCTTTAAACTGTCTGAGGTCTGTGCACTGTTGAAAAGCCTCACTGTGACATTAAAGCAGCTGTTTGCTGTAGCCTAATCATATCCCTTCCTTTTTATTTTTTGTTCATCTAACCATCTCCTCTGTTAGTGTTCTCAGCCATCTCTTCTCCTTGATAATACACTGTGGATTTCAGCACCTCACCATGTGCTGCCACTATCATTCCTCTTGCTCCAACTGCCTTTCTCTTTTCCCACATGCTTTCCCCTGTTCCGTGCAGAACCAAGAACACTTACTGTTGCTATGGCAACAATAGTGTTTTGTCGCTCGGTCTGAGCCACTTTGTTTGTTTCCCATCAACAGAGCCAGGGTTGTATTTGAACATCAGATTTGTTTCTGTGCACACAGAAAAGACAGCCATCAGACTGTGAGGAGAATACAGTGGTTGAATTTGGCAAAAAGTGTATTGGATTAGAATCACAGACTGTCAACTGTATAAATAAATAAACTCCAATAACCTAAACCTCCCTAAACATGGATAAGTGTGTATTAAAAATTGATTACTGCAAAAACAAAGGCTTTAACTTGACATCTATGGTCTGTTCATGTTTTAACAGCTGTCGTCACTACGAGCAACCATGACACATTTGGCTGAGTCACGTAAAGGCGGATTTATACTTATGCGTCAGCTCTAAGCAGAGCCTACACCCGTAGCTTATACACATGGCCTACACCGTCTGTCAGCATTTATACTTGTGCCGTGGTGTCTGTGTCACGCTGCAGTTACATCTCCAAACACTGGAAGGCGGTGGGGTTTCTGTCAAGTTCTTTAAAGTTTAGTTGATTCAAAACACACATTAAACATGGCTTAATAGTGACAATTTCATAAGTACACAACTCAGCTTCATTATAACTTACAGGATTCACAGACAAAGCACTTGTCTTTTGCTGGACACATTTTCCCTAGAAATACAACATGCTAAGATTATTAGCACAAGCCTATGGCATTTACATTGTATGAATTAGCCTACCGACGAGCAAAGATTTCCTCTATTCATATGAAGCCAGGATAAATCACACACAAGACTTAAAATGCTATTTTGTGGAGGCTTTATAGTCTTCACCATTTATTGTTTCTTATCTGTAAAATCAAAGGAAATAAAGCCTTCGTTTCCACTGAGAAACTGGGAAATGATTAAGTATGCAAAAAAAGACAGGAGGTGTCGCTGTGACGTGTAGTTACATTTCTAAAGAGGTGCACGTCAGGCTATGCAATACATACAGCGTTGATTTGCCTCAAGTATAAATCCCGTTTAAGACGTTCACTTGTTAAACTGAGATGCAGTTGCTCTGAAACAGACTTGATCTGTCAGAATTCTGTGGTTCTTTAGTCTGCTGTTGGAATATCGATTCTGACAATTGAACACACAACAACCAGACATTTTGATCCTAACAGTTTTAATTCAATGTTCGTAGCTTACTAACTCTTCTACTAACTCTTCTGGATGGCTGGCATAAAATGCCATTTCCGTTACCAACACGCATGCACATATTTTTGATGACATCAGCGGCAAAGGGCTATACTATATTTCAGTTTGAATTAAGCAGGGAAAAAAAGGGTATGTAGACATGCTGGGAGTTTAGATATCTCCCATAGAGATTTCATCTTGAACAGGTTTTGTTTGTGGTGCTCTCATCATTATTGGAACATTTTGCTGACCTCATATACCTTTAAGGAGGTAGTGTAAAAGGAGGTAAAATATATGACACACTGTAATGCTGTTTGAAAAAATGCTGTTTTTATCACATAATCAAAAGCAGAGTAACAGGTAGAATTAAGGGTTAGCTGTCCTTGCCAGTTAAAAGTAGTCGTCCTTGCTTTCACCCACTCTTGTGACGCCAGTGCCACAGTACCACTAATTTAGAACTTTAAGTTCACAAAAGCTCATCTGTTCCTCTTTTCTGTCCTTCTAAACCCTTGAAAGAGGTTTTTCCATCTCCATAAATTGACAAATTTGCTGCTCCCAGAACGCAATCAGCAGCCACTTTCATGACAAACCCAAGGGAAAATTGGATGTTTATTGGCTTAGCCAGCCAGAGACTAGAGAGAGGAGGCATCCTCAGGAAGGACAATGACATGCTCAGCTTTCCGATAATAACCTCTTCTTTTTGTTTTTCTCCTGCTTTCTCTATCACTTATTTCTAAGTACCTTCTGTCACTCAGACTGGGAGGTGTTTTCAGAATATTGTGTACTCTACTACGTAGATTAATTCACTCTGTGTGTTTTAATGCACTCCAATATTGTTATTATTACCAGAGTGAGGCAATACACTGATGATTACAGCTGTCATGTAAAAACACATAAAGCCGATTATCTAGCCAGCTTATGATCCCAGCTGGGTATCTGATGACTGGCAGTACGTACATGTTGATGGCTCGGACCTTGTTCTGACCATTCAGCTGACCCCTTAGGACTTGCCTTACTCTCTGGAGGTATTTGGTTGTGGTAGACTTCCTTGCGGCCTCCTCATGATTTCCATTAGCCTGTAGGATCCCAAGGTACTTGTAGCTGTCCTGGATATCTCCTATATTGCCCTGTGGTAGTTCAACTCTCTCAGTTCTGATCATCTTGCCTCTGCCTCATCTTACCATCTGGCCACACTTGTCTAATCCAAATGACATCCCTGTGTTCTTGCTGTGGATCCTGGTGGTGAGGATCAGTGAGTAGATTTCTCGCTCATTCTTAGCATACAGCTTGATGTCATCCATGTACAGCAGGTGGCTGATTGTTACTCCACTTCGGAATTGGTATCCGTAGCCAGTTGACTTGGGCGATCGGCTTTGCGTTGGTCTCTAGGGTTGTCTTCCACATTCCCATGGAGTTCTGTATGAAGGCTGTTAGTGTCCTGTTGATCTTGTATAGTTCCAGACATTCTAGTATCCTTGTGTGTGGCATTGAGTCGTAGGCTTTCTTCTAGTCAATCCAGGCAGTGCATGGGTTGGTCTTGACACTCTTGATTAGTTACTGAGGAACTAATGTACTTAAAATTAGAGTAGTTACTAAGGAACTAATTAGGAACTAACTTTTAGTTAATGGTCAGTTTTTCAGTAACTCATAATGAAATTTCAGAGGAGTAGTTACTGAGGAACTAATGATGAACTAACTATTAGTTAATAGTCAGTTCTTCAGTAACTCATGATCAAATTTCATAGAGGGGTTAATCACGACTTAAAGCCTTTGGAAACACAGCCTGAAATAGTAAAAATGCATATATTATATCAAAGTCGAGTGTCTCATTAATCATCCACAAAAGTCTGAGTGAAAATAACCATTCATAACTATTAGAAAACCTGGTTTAAAAACAGCTCATTTTGCTGTTTAGACCACTTGCCAGGACAGAGTGGGCGTGGCAGATAACGCTCTGACTGACAGCTCCCTCGTTTTGATTGACATTTCCCTGGCTCAGCAATGGCTGCCATAAATTTAATCCAGCCATACATGTTTGAGCCCTCTGATGATTCAGAGGACGAAGCAGAAGCTGAAAATTATTCCTTTCAGGTGGTCACTGAATAATAAGTTTCAAAATGTTTTGTGATTCATATTAATGTTACTTCGTAGAATAGTTAGCATAACTTTTACATGCAATGTTAGCTGAGATGAATGACAGCGGGAGGCTGGCGCTTTCCCTTTCTTCACTGAGATACGTTTTCATTGAAAACATAAATCTGCTCCGTTTTTCTGATAATAGCCTTTTTCATTCAAACACATCCAGTCTTAACAGATTAAATATGTCTTTACTCTGACACACACACAGACCCTCAAAGTGGGAGGGACCGGTGCCGGCCGGCCGTCTCTCTGGCGTTGTGTATTAGTATTTGTCCGCCTCAAATAATGTTCCCCTCCGGCTAAAATTGTGTTGTTTCCCGCAGCATCACCTCCGCGATTGGGGATATGTTTATGCGTAGCAAAGCTAACTGCTTGAGGTTGGGGTTAGGGGT
Organism: Epinephelus awoara; assembly: GCA_035609425.1. Lineage (NCBI taxonomy): Eukaryota > Metazoa > Chordata > Actinopteri > Perciformes > Serranidae > Epinephelus > Epinephelus awoara. The sequence continues at coordinate 30,138,343 of CM069316.1, read as the reverse complement.
GAGGAAGGGTGCACATTACGTCCCCTCCCCGCGAGCCGACACCGGCACCGGACCCGGGGGGCAAGCCCAGCCGCTCACAAGCCATAGATAGATAGATAGATAGATAGATAGATAGATGGAAAGATAGATAACGTTAGCTAGCTAGATTGCTAACGATAGCTAGCTAGATAGCTAACGTTAGCTAACGTTAGTTAGCTAGATCGCTAACGATAGCTAGCTAGCTAACGTTAGATAGACAGACAGACAGACAGATAGATAGATAGATAGATAGATAGATAGATAGATAGATAGATAGATATATAGGCTATATAAAATTAGTTGGGTGGCTAATCGCAAATGGCTATGAAGAGACGATATGAAGAGGCAGATTTAGCTGGAGCAGAAAGGTTTTGTTGCGCTGCCACTGGGGGGCGGGATGACACAACTGACAGATGATTTATGATTGGTTTCGAATTTATTGCGTAATAAATCTGAGAGATAACCACGGCCCAATCAAACCCAATTTCAAGAATGTACAAAAACTTAAAAGACAAATATTTCGAATTTGGATGGAAACTGATTTCTAATTTTTTTACATGTTTAATATTATGTGCATAAGACCCTAAATTACACAGTTAGAAGGCTATTGTGGATTTGGGTTTCCAGAGGCTTTAATAATTAGTCAACTAGTTACTTCATCAGTACAGAATCATTACTCAATAACCTGTCCATTAGTTAACCTTTTTATGTCCTAAAGTAAAGTGACACATAATGAGTAGTTTTTCATTACTTCATCATCATCTTTACGATTAGTTCCTTAACAAATAAAATCACAGACAGCAGGATTCTTGCAAAGAGTTTAATTCATTATTTTCAGACCACATACACATTAATATGATCATCCATGTTATTCTGTACAAGGTGCTGACACACCAAACCGACATCAAAGAACTAGCGGCAACAAAAGCCAGCTGTTGCGTCGTCTACGCCTCCTCACGTCACCCTGTGTCAGTTGCATTTGAACACACTACAAAGACTACACCCAACGCTTGAAACTGTTACTGGAGTGATATTTGTAATTTTATTGCGCACAATATTAAAAAATAATTTAAGTTGTTTTGGAGGGATGTGCTGTTTGGACTTTTTGACTTTAACAGAAATACGGCAAAACCCATTGAAAGATTTATTATTAATCTCATCTTACTTTTGGCAAGATTTCACATTCACAAATGTAAGTTTACACATAGAAAACCCTCTTTTGTTGCTTTCCTTACATCGATTCCAATCAAAACCATTAATATTTGTGATCATTTTAATATTTTCTTGTAAACTCTTATCCCCTCTGGCACATGTGATATATGACATGTAAGTGTAATGTTGAAGATCTGCATTCTGTAAACTTCCTGTCTTAAATAAAGTTGTGAAAAAAAAAAAAAGACCTGGACCAAGTAGCACGTACGTTCTGCGCCTCCGTGAAAGGAAATAACGCAAAAAGGGAAACCGGAAGTCCGTTGAATGCATAAGATCAACAAAGTAGCGTGGAGTGACAGAGTGATACATCCTGTCAGACGAGGCGTTTCCTATCTGTGCAGCCGAGCACCTCAGCACCTCCACGGACTACTACATCCAGACACTCCCGGTGTTTCCTCCGCAGACTCCACTTCACTCAGCTGCCCGACAAACCTGCTGCTTCTTCCCACTTTAACCTGAATAACAAACCAGGGCTCGGTGCTCCAGTTGGATCCAAATGGAGAGCCGGGGCTAACGTTAGCTGGGAAGCTAGCGGAGGCTAACTGGCTGCGGAAGCAGCGGATCTGTCGGGCAGCTGAGTGAAGTGGAACCTTAGGAGGAACCACCGGTTAGCCCCGGTTTCACTACAGGCAGATTCACTCGTGACAGGGAAGAGGATATAACACCTGAACTGCCAGTCAGAGTGATCTCTCTCACTGACAAGCTCCGCTGCAGATTCAACATGCTCAATCAGCCAAAATTTTTTTATATATATATATATATATATATATGTATATATACATATATATATATATATATATATATGTATATATACATATATTTAGAAAGATTTGTGAACAATATTTGTGAGAAATGGTCTTTTGTGTGTATAGAAAAAGTTTTAGATCTTTGAGTTCAGCTCATGAAAAATGGGAGCAAAAACAAAAGTATTGCTTTCATATTTTTGTTCAGTACATATATATATATATTATATATATATATGTATGTACGTGGCTTAAGAGATACACCAAAGAAGTAGGAGCCCGGAGAGTAAATGTTATGTTTCGCTGTGGCTCCAAACACAGCAGTACTTTGCTTAGCTTCTGTGCCGATAGATTTGTTTGTTTTTTTTAAAGATGATAGCAAAGCAACAAAGTACAAAGAAATGTCAGATAGGTCAGACCATCATGTTTAACTATATAACTTTAAATATTACAGGTACAGCTGAAAATGACAACAGAAATTTGCAAGTTTGCCAATTTTATATATTTTTTGTAATTATAATCAACTGCCAGGTGTTAACCTGGAAGTGACTGTTGTTAGTGCAACCTCATGGTCATTCGGTCCATAAAATATGTCTTTTGAGGCTCCATAGATTCCCAAAAGTAAGAAATAAGTGATTAGTCTGGTTGAAATAAGCCATATGAATTACTATTTCATCAAACTTTAATCTTAATCTATGTATCAGGAAGTTTTCTTGACAGATTTGCAGCCTCCTCAAACCTCAGTGAAGCTGGTAAAGAACTTTGACATGTCAGTCATTCTGAATAGGTCTTCTCTTTAGAAAACACCCACTCACACTGCAGTGTATACCTACAGCATCTCTCTACATACCAGTTTACTTTCACTTTACTCACATACCCTCTCTTTCTCACTTGTTTTCTGTGTGCATGTGTGTATTCTGTATTTTAATAATTCAGCCGGAGAAGCTGCAGGGCTCACGGTGCAGCCTTGGCTAAAGCAAACAGCAGCCCTGGCTCAAGGCCCTGTAGGGTTTTGCTGCAGCAGCCATGTTTCTGCGAGCATATTAGTTTGTAGACTGTGAGCTATCGTCAAAGCAGCTTCATGTTAAACAGAGCACAGAGAAGTCATTACTGCCCCAACATGAATCAGCTCAGGCTGTTGTTGCAAGGATTTTTTTTACGTGGCATCAATAAATATTTACTTGGTTAGAGGAGTTGAATGTTATGTTGCCATGGCCGCATTTCGCATCTTTTGTGTTTTGCAGCTGTATTGCATTTAAAATGTGACAGATGAATCAGGAGAGCAGTGTGTCTTTGTGCTGCAGTGTGTGTGTTTGTGTGTGTGTGTGTGTGTGTGTGTGTGTGTGTGTGTGTGTGTGTGTGTGTGTGTGTGTGTGTGTGTGTGTGTGTGTGTGTTGTACATGATACATGGTAAGGACCAACAAATATATTTTAGAAACAGAGTGAGGACATTTTCAAAAGTGAGGACACTTGACATGAGACTATTCTTCTTTTTTCTCTGGTGCAGATGAGAAAGAGGATAGCATCCTGGGAAGTATCCTGCTGCCAAGCTTTCACATCTCCATGTTGTCTGTGGATGACCACATCAGCAGGAAATATGCCTTCAAGGTAAATCACGAGTCTCTAAAGGTCATTTCAGATTTTTTTGTTGTTGTTGTTTGTTTCTAAAATCAGGATAAGAGTGGTTTATTTAAGGGCTCAAAGGTACACTCTTGAAATGAGAAGACACGTATTAATCACATGTCTGTGTATTGAACATAGATCTTGAGTCAGGGCGTGGTTACCCATGGCTTAGCTTGGGTGCTGGTAAGAAAAATTTTGTGACTGAACTTTACGTGAGTATCATGTTGTTGGTCATGCATGTCAAAGTGAGCTAGAGGGGATCCAGGGGCCTCTCCCCTGGATTTTGTTTTTAATGGTGAAATGTGTTGTATACTGGCCATGAATTTTATCCCTGGCAAAGGCATCAATTTATGCATGAAAAGTATAACATACAACATTTTGCCTTCAAAAAATATGCTACTAGTGATTATGTCAGAGTTTGCCCCAGGAGTTATTCCAGCAGCTTTATTTGGCTGGAAGATATTTGAAATGACCACAAGACATGAGAAGAGCTATATATAGACACATATTTATACACAGTTGTAGATGTTGAAATATGTTTAATTAAATGCTTTCCATATCCTGTATGCTGTCACACCACTCCTGCATGTGGGAACAGATGTAAAATGTTAATAATAATCAGTGTTGGGTAAGGGTTACTTTAAAAGTAATCAAAGTACGTTACTGCGTTACTTCTTAAAAAAGTAACCAGTTACTTTACTGCGTTACTCCCTGAGAAAGTAACTCAAGCACTTTAAAAGTACTTTTGAATATTCTACATTTCCTATTGGGCAATGGACCACAGGGCGCTAAACCTACATTTTTTTGTCTCCAAAATTAAAGTTATGGACCACTTGCCCTTCACTGAGATCCAATTCTTCCACCACAGCCGTCACTTTGACCAGTAGAAACACAGAACGATCTGCTGCCGTAGACAACTGTATGACAACAACACCCCAGCATTTTTAATATTTCCTCTAGGGATGTTACCACACAGAGTGAAAGGGGGAAATGATGGTGTGAACCAGCAGAGGCACTTTGTCAACCCGCTGAGTTAACGTTACTGTCATTAGCATCAAGCTAGCAAACAATGGTACATCCTCACGGTCGGACATAAAGTAATAACATTAACAAATAGCGGCGGGGCTTTTGCTCACCACAACTGCAGAGGCTCCCAGCTTCATTTGAAACAAACTACATTATAGACAGGCCATTATTTATTAATCCCTCTGTGTGTTTATATATTTACTTTTTATCTGCTCCATTGTCTTTGTAAAGTTAACATATCGCACCGTCATTTCAAACTCAACACTTGTTTCAAATTAAAAGCCCCTTATAACCAGGTCGAGGCACCACAGACCTGAGCTTTGCAATTTCTTAGTTATATGATACAAGTCAGTGATTTAACATGATGATCAAAATGCATGGCCTAATAAAAAATGACACTATGATTCATAAAATGTGACCGCTCTGGAATGCTCTGAATGCTCTGGGCAACCTTTGAAGCTATACTATCTGATGTAATTATTAGAACCTCCATCTTGTCTGTGTTTTATTGTAAGTAGTTGTAGTTGTTGCTGTGTAGCATAACAGTGATATGATATACCTGAGAACTGGCTAATAATGTGATCTAGTTGAAGCATGTATAAAGCAAATAATACAGAAACTAAGACAGAGCCCTGAGATACACCAGAGTTACATCTCGTGTTTCAATCAATATTGTGACACTAACATTGCTTGTAAAAACAACTGATTACTGTTACCAAGTAGAACACAGAAGTTAACTACATAAAAACTGTATCCAACTCATTCAAGAGGTTTTTGAGTGATGATGTCAAAATGTGGCTGATGTTGCTGTAATTTTGAGACAGATCATTATTATTATTTTTCAAATTAACACCTGTTAGTATACATGAAAGTACTATATACAAAAAGGTAGCATCTTTATAGGGATAGCCCAAAATTATTCAGTTGAGATTTAGTACAAAATTTAGCCAAAAAAAAATAAATAAAAATAATAATAATAATAATAAATTGGTGTCTCTTGGAACTAACAGAAAAGCCGGAAACAGCACTGTTAAATTTGGTCGAGTTGTTCTGTATACTAAAATTGTTGCTGGTGTTTTAAATCTTCAGACGTTTTCCCTTCTCCATGCACCTTGGGAGTAGGTGAAGTTGTGTGGGAGAAATGTGTTTGGTCACTTATTTAATTTTTTTTCCATGGCCCTCACTTTTTGGCCCTAATAATTGAGAGACTCCAGTCTGACCAGAGAGGGGATGTATGGATTTTTTCACAAAGCAGTTTCATTCTCTTAAACATCTGTATCACAATGTACATTATGGTCGAAAAAACAGTTGTCTCCAGGAACAAAAATCAGGTGCATCGTGATGCAAACATTCAAGAGAGGTTAATTATCATTCTCACTGAGATGTTTGTATCACCACCTCCATTATGTCCTTAGCATATTGATGATAGGATGGATAATTCCACATGAAATGGATAATTCCACATGAAAAGCAGAAAACCTTTTTCTTATGCTGTGTGTGTTTTAAAATATGTGTACTGCTGATGTGAGAATCTTCAAAACAATGCTATACTGTGTGCCCTTGAGTAAAGTGCTTCATCCAGTGCCATTTTCCTGCTGTTGCATTCAACCGATAAAAATATGAACAGTGACTCTCTACCACTGCAACCCTGCAGGAGGGTGTATTATCCTGAAATTCTGTCAACGTGATTCAAGCATGCTGCCACCTAGCAACTACATTTATGAAGTACAGCCCACATGTATTACCCCTACTACCGCCACTGCGTTGGATTTGGAGATTTGAGGCAGGCTTTTTTTAGGGCACCTTTTCTAGCTCCTTCCCCAAGTGGGGTGAGCAGAGCAGATCATACATAGGGCTGCTCAATTGCAGGTGAGACTACTGAAGGGCTCTTTCTGCCTCAAGAGCCCAGCAGCTGAATTTAGCACCCACCACCTGATATGCTGGACAAATTTTAAAAACTGTTGTTTCCATTAGTCACTTACAGACAAAAACAATGAAGAATAGGGTCTAGGTTGAAAACAGTAAAGTAACTCTTTAATACACACGAGATTATTTTCCAAAATGTTTAACTCCTAGAATGAGGATGAGGATGAGGATGAAGGATCCTAGAAATAAACAAATAACTGTTCCTTTAAGGTTGCAATTCAGTCACAGCGAACTTAATTTCCTCCTTAGTTTATGCAGTAAAAACTGAAGAGTAAGGACTTGAATATTGGATATAGTGTACAGAGCTCCACTACTCTACATGCACAGCATAATCAAACAAACACTGTACACACACAGGAAGGTTTTAGTTAGGCAGCTCAGTGTCAGTCTTGTTTATTTAGTTTTACTTCTTGTCAACATACAGAGGAGCCTTGAAGTCTTTCTCCCTTCTGTGTTTTCACACTTGAGCTGTAACACACATGGAGAGACAGGCAGGAGGCACACACACACACACACACACACACACACACACACACACACACACACACGCACACACACACACACACACACACACACACACACACATTCCTGCTGTACACAAAATCCTTCTCTTCTGCCAACAGGGATGATGTAAAGATGCAAAGATCTGGTATCTCAAGGTCACCATCACACTGCTGTTTCATCTTCTCCTCTCTCTACCTGTGTCTCCTCCCACTCTTCCTCCTATTTATCTCCCTCTCACTGTCAATATCTCCCCTCCCTCCCTACACTGCTAGGCCACTCACCCAAACATGCGGACGTATTATTTCTGCACTGACACAGCCAAAGAGATGGAGTCCTGGATGAAAGTCATGACAGATGCTGCCCTCGTCCACACTGAACCAGTCAGAAGGTGGGTATTCACCACGGTGACATGCCCACACACAGATGGTTGAAAAAAGGAAATTAAGTCACTAGGATGAAACATATATTCATATTCACCAGATTACAGACTTATAATATGCATGGAGTATTTCATCATGTTTCTAGAGTCCCTCTAAATACCTCTAAAAGCGCCTACTTAAGAGTTTCCTCTTATATATGAAGACAGGAGCCAGCCCCTTAACTAAGGGATGGACAAAGTTGAGCTTGTTGCCATGGATGATATTGTGTTTTAAAAAGAAGCTTAGCAGATTCACAATTGATCATTTTCATTGAGCAGCAGAAGCATAATTTAAAAGGGAAGAACAAGTGAAGCGAATTTAAAAAAAAACAGCCAAATAATCCTGTGAGTGTGTGTTTCCTTCTGTCTGCAGCTAATTTTGCAAACTACTGGACTAATCAGCCTAATATTTTGTGTGCATATGTATTTCAAAAATCTGTTTTGACTGTTTTATACCTTCATGATTCCTCACCCCTTTTACCTAGCCGGTAGGGGCTGGAAGTTCTCCAGAAATCACAATCCTTACCGTCCATTGCAAGACACATTTTGGCCTTCGTCATGGCTTAAAACTTACATCCATAGAAAAGTTTGGTGTCATTTGGAGTCAAGGCATCTGCAAATTACTTTCATACTCAATGTATTATGATCCACTAAAGCTGGGCATGATACGAGATGAGGTAGTCACCATTTTTGTTGTTTTCACATTCATCTTTACTGTGAGGGAACCAGGAGGAGGTAACAAGGTTTTGTTCCATCCTCTGCACTGCATCATACCACACCGGGAGTGTTTCAGAGGCAGAGTGTTTGCCTGCCTGATTTTGTAGACTTGTAGATTTTGTTGATTTGGTCATTTTTCCATGATATCCATGCTTCTACCATAAGTAAAAAAAAAAAAATAAGTATCTTAAGAACACCTTGAGGGGATTTTTACTACTCTACTCGGACTCAACAAAAAAATGATTTTGGTGGTCAACAGCCAAGATCAGTGTGACCTTGTGTCTGACTCATTCTTATGAACACAATATCTCAAGACACAAACATCCATTTGGACTGAAGAATAAACTGATAGACTTTGGTGGTCAAAGGTCATTGTGACTTCAAACAAAAGTTTTTTGGCCATAACTCAAGAATTCTTGTGCTGATTATGACAAAACTTCACACAAATATCTAATAGTATATGACGAAGTGATGATGTTTTATGTCCATAAGTTTAACTCCTGTGACTAAAAAGTCAGCTTCACTGTGACATCATAATTTTCCACATAAAACACTTTTCTGGCCATTATTCAATGTCATATCTCAGGAACAGAAGGGGAGACATTTTGGTCTGATACTTGATGCTAATCTTGGGTGTCCACCTTGAAACTGTGCTCATTGTATAGATCCTCTGTGTGTAATACATCCATGTTTTTACAGACATGTGCACCAGACTTGACTGGTGCACACAGGCACAGAACCAAGGGGCTGTAGTTCTAGTTTGGTCTGTTTATTGCTATTATTTCCTACTTTGTTGTGCTGTAGCCTACAGACATAGTTAATATAAGTCCGATTATGAACGAAATGGGTCAAAGATTTGTGGCTGTTTTGCCATCAAAATACATCCTCATAATCATATTACACCTGTATTTTACATACAGTGCTTGTTAGCAGAAGAAATTGATCTGCTCTATGCAATGCACCGCAGCTTTGTCAAAAATAGATAAGGTGTGTATTTTTATTAGTTTCTGGGACACGTCTATAGCCAGGTGCGATTGCTCTGAGACAACAAGGGAGGCTGAACTTCCCCTAAAATTTCATAGAAGAAATGGTCAAATATGCACTATTGAATTTACATTCAAATAAGAATTTACATTGCATTAAATGTGTGCTAGGATGCATTTCACATTGTGATTATGATGTTCAAACGCCAGCTGTTTATCACCAGTTTTCGAACGCGACCTCCCTATCATACATTGTCTTGTCAGCTTGGTGGACGCGGAGCCACCAAGCATTCCTATGAGACAGCACTGAGCAGGTTTTTTTCATGCAGCAAAACGAGATGGTCATTGTATAAATGTGACAAAACCGTCACTTCCAGGGAGGCTCAGCTTCCCTGGGACCTAATGGAGCGGTAAGCGGGAGAGGACGCTCAGTGTTTCAAGCTCAGGCCCATGTGAGTGGAGTCTTCTGACATCCGGAGTTCCTTATTTCCATAAACCATATTACTCATTTTCACCGTTTGTACAGAACAAATACAACACACACTGTAAATAAAGACATAAACGTTGCGTTATTGAGTTTGTACCCTATTTAGTGCTGTAAGTTAGTTCGTTTGTTCGTTGAATCACAAAGCTGTAGTTCCAGGGTGGAAACTAGCCTGCTAGTTAACCCAGCCCAGCACAGTGGCAGACCGTGCTGCTAAAGGAGGGCAGAATTCATAAATAAATGTGTGTTTCAGTAATATTTGAGAATGTTCAGAGAATTATATATATAGCACTGTTTGTTACCTGGGCCAGTATTAAGGTGCTGCTCCTTTCAGGGAAACTTATTTTGAGAGAAAATCAGTCCTGGTGGTGTAGACACAGTTCAGGTGTTTAAACATATCTGAAAATCTTTGAGGTGTGTTTTGCTGTGGTTCTGTGGCATGAGTGTGGTTGAAAAACGGCTTCAATTAAATGTTCCTTTTATAAGTTACTGTCTCGCTACAATATGACAAATTTTATGATGTAAACTTAAAGTGAGCTTTCTCTGTTTGAAAGACCAGCAGCCACCACTGTCTATAGCGTGCTACAGTACGTCACGTCTTCTAAAATTACAAGAATTGTCTGGAGTGACTGCGATCAACTCAAGCAGCAGCTGCACTTTTCCAGTTTTAAATTCAATTTTCCTTTCAAGTTATAACACACCCCTCTGTCCAAGAACTTTTTTGTATCTTGCCAGGAAGTAAATTATTTCTTGCTTCACACATTGTTTGTGCAATTTTAAACTCCCCCTTAATTTTAATGCAAGTGGCTTTAAAAACAGATTGTTAGTGTGCTCCTGATATCCAACATAATGTAGTTCTTACGGCTGTTTTTGTAGTATGCATAATGATTGTACGGTGCTTTTGTAAGTGTTGCCCCATACCTCCACACACGCATTTAGATATGATAATATAAGTGAATTCGGCATTTTTCTTTGTCAGGTGTTTGTCGATACATTTGTTTTCCTCTGTTTTGAGAAGTCCATGTTTTTGTTTTCTGTTCACAAAGTGAACTATTATGGCTGTTTGTTTTTTTGTTGTTGTCCTTTTTTATTCTGAGGGAGAGGGTGGCACATCTCAATGTCACTGTTGCCCATGAAATTGCCTTTGGAAGGGGGCAATTACCTATTGCTCCAGGGAGTCCAGATCAGGCTTGGTGGGTTGTCCACTGTACCTAGTACCTGTCTGGGCATAAGACTGGAACCTAGTCTCCAACCAAAGACAATGATGTTGTTCATGCATGTATACTGCTCCAGGTCTGCCACTCCAAGAAGGCCATCCTTTTATCATTTACAGCATTTTGTCTTCCCAGCTCCTTAATGTTCCTCCTAAAATCTACTTTTATTTTATGCTGCTTTGAGATAGTTGCAGTTACTCCTCTAGTAAACTTGAGCAATTTCTTTATCTCCTCAACCTCATCATCCACAGTTGCCATGCGATGCACAGTAGGAAGAGTTACAGCAGCTACCAAATGCAGTGAGACAGCTAAGGCTAAGCTAACAAGCCAGGCTAGCTAGCATGCTCACCAGCTTCTTCTTTTAAGTCAGTATTCCACAACCATTGTTAGTCAGACAATGATAAAGCTTAATCTCTGTTGTTGAAACACTGAGGTTCGAAATCCAAATTAGTTGTCTTTCGCGAAAATACTGTCAAATTGTTATGGATGAGAGGCATGGAAAAACACAGATACAGCCATACAACTGCCAGGAACTATAGGAAAGTATAATAATCAAACATCCTGCTGTAGACTATAGTAGTGTCAGCCTGTTTGATTCACACATATTGTACCTGAATTCAGAGCTATTTTGATTTATTGTTGGCCCCCTTTTCACTAAATTAGCTCTAATTCTTGGAACAGTTCTGTTTAGGAATCTTGTAACTTTGGTGCTATACAGTGAACCAGCTTGCGTTTCCACTAGTTTTGCGCTGAACCATCGTAATCAAGAATGCGTCATCAATAGAGAGCATTGAAGAAAGCACAACCAATGTGGTGGCAATTTCATGGATTACATTGATTACCTGCTAGTTCCTAGCCAACATTTTTATGTGGGGTCCATGTAGTTAGTAAACAGGCTGAAAAATGCTCTATATAGGACTGTCCACAGGTTCCACTTGGGCCTTGTGACATTTGGCAACATGGGTGGGTTTACCCGAGTGGGCCTCAGATATGATGCCCCTTTCAGACTCATATATCCTTTTTACTCAGGCAGCCGTAGCATTACCCATCTGGGGCCCACTTGGGCAAACCCATCCATGTGGGCAGATTGAATGGGGCCAATATGGAACACATGGACAATCCAATATAGGGTCCATTTACTACCCACATGAGCCCCACATACAAATGTTGGCTGGGTTTTTGTTCTGTCATTACAGATATAAGTTTTACCCAAAAAACAAGATTGGACCAACAATTAATATGACCACTGCATACTTTCTTTTTTTTCTTTTTTTTTTGACGATTCCTCACTTGACTTCTCTGCTGTTGCCACCTTCATCCTCTCTTTGCAACCTGTAGAATATGACAAGCCCACTAATGTCATGATGGCTCAGACTTAAGGTCAAGGCGAATCTACAATGTATTTTCAGCTGCGAACCAACTTTTCAGTTTCTGAACCATTTTATTTTTGGTTGAAATGCTTGGAACTGTTAAGAATAGTTGCAGGAACCTAAACAGAACTAGCTCCATGTTGGTGGGAAAGGGGTTGTTGAAGGCATTTGTATAGTTTCAGATAGTGGTCAATTGTACCTATTGCTCATCTATCAGTCCCAATCTTGCGATCGCAATAATTAATGCAAATTCTATGAAAGTCCGCAATATTTGTGGGGCTTGCAATTTTTCAAAAGTCCCGTGATTTTTCCACATTTTTCCGCATTTTCCTGCTGACCAGAAGTCGTCACACATGCAGCGCCATTTGAAACGTCATCAGACACGTCATCAAATCTCGCTAATGCTATTGAAGTATGGAGAAATGCTCTGTATTGGCATAAGAATTTGCACTGTTTAAATGCAAATAATGTGTTGAATTTATTAAAATATTATGTTTACAGAAGATGTAGCTTACATGTTGTTTTACAGTCACATTGTCTGGTTTTAGAGTAACAATATTCACTCAGGGTTTTTTGCAACATTATTGGAGTCCATGTTTTGAAAAGAAATTGAATAAAACTAAAGAGAATTACAAAAAATTATAGTATGTAATATTCAGTATGATTATTATAGCAAGTGATTACATGACTTGTTTTTCTGGAGGTAGTAGTTTAAAAAAAATCATATTTTTTTTCTTGTCATTAGCCACAATTTTTGTCATTCACCGCAATTTCCCGGGAAAAAAAATCACATAAAAATACTACAATTTGTATTGCAATTTTTGTCAAAATTAGACGCAAATTCAAGGTTTTTTTGCCGCGAGATCCTGGAGGGACTTATCTATACAATCATCCAATGTTTCCAGTGAGTGTAACACTGCAGGAGATATTCGCAAGTTTAAAATCTTGGGTATAATAATATGGGTATAAAGTTATTCCTATAGGAGCGGCCATAATTCTTCACTGTTGTCATCCCATTGTCCTGTAGGAACTAAATCCCTCCTGCACTGTCACAGGTGTCTCACAGAGATAAGAAACTTGTGACGTGAAGTGAAAGGCATGAAGGGAAGGGTGACAGAGAAAGAGGGGCAGCCAGACAAACACATGACTTCTGACACCAAAGTTATCTTTGACATATCATAGAAAACTTAACTCTTTCCTTTACTCTTTGGCATATTCTTCTCTTTCTTTCTCCCCAGACTGGACAAATTGAAAGTGGATCAGCGGACACCTCAGGAGATGAACAACTTACTGAACCACAGAGTCCTAACCCGGCCCGAGATCCAGAACAATGAGCGCAACCGTGAGCCTGTGCGACAACACTCACTATCCCGAGTTGATGACAAACGGCAAAAAGACCTAGAGAAACACAACTGTCAGAGAGAGCGTGAGTACTACACCTTACAGAGAGATGGTGAGAGGTACTCCCTGAAGAAAGAGGGTGTGAGCTACATGCTTCAGAAGGATGGAGAGAGGTATCTCCTTCACAAAGATGGGGAGAAGTACATGCTGCAAAAAGACAGGGAGAAACCCTCGCTGCAAAAAGAGGAGGAGGTTTATACAATACACAGGGATCTGGAGAGGTATGCTGTTCAGAAGGTGGATGAAAAGTGCACTGTGACGCCAACAGAGGAGAAATACGCTCCATCTAAAGATGGAGAGAAGTACCTGCTCACGAAGGATGGAGAAAAATATGCATTGCAGAAAGTAGGAGACAGGCACACACTTCAGAAAGATGGACAGAAATATGCTCCCCAGAAAGAGGTGAAGAGACAGCTGTCATTAAAGGAGACAGAGAGGTATGGCATAGTGAGGGAGACAGAGAGTAAATATGGTACCATCCAAGTTGTAGACAAATACGGCACTCTGAAGGAGGTAAGGAAATACAGTACGCTACGAGAAGGGGATAAATACACTGCTCTCAGAGACACAGGGAAGTATGCTACAGTCCGTAGCGGGGATAAATATGGCCCTCAGAGAGACCCGAGTGCAGAGAGGTCTCTGACTAAAATAAGCAGCATCAAGCTGCAGCCAGCTCAGGCTGCCGCCATTGCAGCTGCAGTGTCTGCATCTCGTCAGGGCCAGGCCAAACTCAGTGTCCAAAGCCCTGCACAGGTCAACGGCTCAGGGTCTACAGCAGAGGAGCAGACTGGGGACTGCAGCTCAGCAGAGGTGGACAGCAGTCTGACCACGGGTCCAGGAAAATCCCCTGCTCCAGTCCAGGAGCCAGAGAAAGGCCTGTCCAGGACCAACTCCATGCAGCAGCTGGAACACTGGGTCCGCACACACAGGACAAGAGGACTGGATGATGACACAAGGAGGTGAGACTCAGTGACCATTTGGTCACATGTGTAGGGCTTAAAGTACTGATGATATTTTTGTGGATTTCTGGCTTGAAGGACATTTCTAGTATTTTTTTATTTTATTTTTTTGTGGCAACAACTTGGCATAAGTTAGCATTTAACGAATCATCTTCTGATTTTCAATCAAGCACATGGGTAGTTCCACCAATAGTATAGTCTGAGTGGGGAGGGTCTAAAAACAGCATGTACACACACACACACACACACACACACACACACACACACACACACCCGGACACACCGACAGGGTTTCAACAGACACTACTTCCAAGCACATGTTGTTTAGGTGTCCGTAACAGCCTGATATCCAAATGAGTGTGGGTGAATGTGCAACAGAAATGGACAATTGAACTGCGTTTGAATGATTATCTTGTTAGCTTGACTGCCAGCTATCGGACACTGAGAGAAAACAGTGTGCCGTGCAGTGTTTCCCTTATATGCCACTAGCAGTGGTGCACCGCCGCTCCTGAAATATGACCGCTGCTGCTGCTGCAATTTTTTCCCGTCTTACTGTGCGTTCACACCGGGCGCAAGTGAAGCGCATAATGCGTGGTATTGGACGCCGGACCATTTTGTTAATTTGCGTTATTGTGTCAGTCACGCAAGTAGTGAGCCCACCCATTTTCACTAGATAACAACATCTTGCCCACCATTCTCTCCTCAACCATGGCTGAGATAACAACCAGCACTGCTTTGTTCCTGCTCTGGAAGTCCCAGATGCGTCAGAGGGCCAAACGCCGTCGTTTTTGGGTTCACCCTATCCTGCAGAAGCGCATCCAACTCGGCAAGTTTCACCACCTCCTCCAGGAACTCCGTCTGGATGATAGCCGCTTTCAGCAGTACTTCAGGCCGACTGGGGCCCAGTTTGAGGACCTGTTGGCGAGGGTTGGCGCCAGGATCTCCCGGCAGGACACCAACTACAGGCGCTCCATTTCACCTGCAGAGCGCCTGTCCATCTGTCTCCAGTGAGTAGCAGTTTATTGTTGTGTCAACAACTTGGACGTCAGGGCGTCAAGACGTCACTGGCGTCACGTTGGGAGAATCTCAACGCTGATTGGCTTTCGCGGCAAAGTTCAATATTTTCAACTCGTGTGTTGGACGCGAATTTCGCATCTATCGTGCCGCATCCATCGCGTCTATCGCATCGCAACTGCGATGGCGTCAGGGGTAGGGTTAGGCGTTAGGGGTTAGGGTTAGGGGGGTCAGGTGGGTTAGGCGATTAGCGTCTAGCGTGATGCGATCTTTCACTGTCCCACCTTGAGAATATTCACGGTCTGCAATTGGCTGCTGCTCGCTGCTGCTTTGGTGGCGTCGCTGCTCATTTGCATAAAGTTGAGCTTCTCTCAACTTCTACTTAATGCTTCATCACTGGCATCGCGCTGCTCGCTGCTGCTCGCTGCTGCTCGCTGCTGCTGACGCCCCAGACGCCCTTCATAGCAAGCGTACATTGAAAATGAATGGCTGCCAGCCGCTTGTGACGCTCATGACGTTTTTGGTGTGAATACAGGAGAGGGCTCCGTCTTACCTCTTAATACACTAAAGTCATATTATTTTGCGTGATGGAAGCTTCATATAACATAACAATATACTATTTATCATGTTATGCCATCATGTCATTTCTGTCTCTACATGGTCACGCATTATCAATTCTCCTCTGCTCTCTGTAACACGCACGGCGGAGTTCCGCAACACACATAGGTGAGTATGCTAGAGCACAGCTCAGGCCGCATTGTCCTGAACAAACTTGACCCCGAGCCCGGTGCAGTTTGTCAGCTGACATAATTATTGTTATGGACTGTGTAAATAACCATCAAAACACTGCACAAGCTGCTCGCACAGCAGTGCAGCACGGCACTCATTTGGTGCTGAGCTTGTGCTGTGTTTAGGCATTGTCACGTAAGTAACAACTTCCAGCACTTAAAAAGTCACTTGACATGCTGTTGTTTTGTGCTCTGACCTATTTACTTTTATTATGTTCAATAAATTTTTTTTCCTAAATCTTGAGACACCTCATATGTAAGCTAGACAGACATTTCACCTGCTCATTTCTGTGCACAAATGTACTATATGTACTTAGTCCTAAAGAGCCCTTCTGGTGCCAGTAGACACATACAAACATCCCAGCAGGCTGTGCTTTCCAAGCATACAAAAAAGCTTCACGCATGTGAAAACTATTTTTCATGCGTGTGCTTCAACTCCGCTGCTACAACTCCATCCTTGGGATAACACAGGTGGATGCAGAAGGTTTCAGGTTTCAGGCTCAGGAAAATTTTTCACTTTAAGCCCTGCATGTGCATGTGTGCTTTTGTAACGGTACCGTTACTTTTGGAGCCATTTGGCGTTTTACAGTGCCAAAATGAGGGCTTTTGTGCATAATGAGGTCATACTGTCCACTTGTTCTTGTTTCAGGAAATTTCTTGAACTTGGTGGTTTCTGTATCTTCAAATGTTACCCCACTACTCAGAACAGAAGATTTGAACTAATCTGATAATCAGACTGGATTTTATCTATTTTTATATTTATTTTACATTTATCTCGGAAACAGTTTGGTTTAGAATCAATATTCTTTCACCATTACTAATCTCTCAGTTCAACTGCATCTTTGCTCCAATTATATTCTGCTCTAAAACTGTCAAAGAATGTTTGTCCAATTGTCCCGAAACTTTGTAAAAATAATCTGCGGACATTGCTGATATAAAGTTATCACGGAAATGTAGATACATCAATCTGTTTTAAAGTTCTACATTTTTAAACATTTATCTTTAAGTTAAATTGTATATAAATATTCATCAGGCAAAAATAGCTGAAGCAATTGTAACCAAGCTTAATGCACATGTCCAGATGCTTTGTCCAAGCTTTGCTAAATAGCCTTGGGATATTCTGCTACTAGGCACCACAAATGTAAAAAGTTTAAATCTCATAATTAGGCGTATGGATTAATACGAAATTCAGTTTGCACCCTCTAGGGTCATGACTCAGTTGATTCATAAAATTTGGTAATGATTGCCTAAAGTGGATGTGGCTTACAATAAATCTAAATTAAAAAATCAAAATGAATCACCAGTCCATCCTACAAAGCTGAATTTTTTCAGCAGGGGTTCTGAATCTTTGCATTTTCCAGGAAAACTTTTGACACTTTCACATAGTAGGACTATTTGTGTATAAATTAATAGACATGGGATTCAATCCAGATCTTGAACAGAACAAAAATTCAATACAATTATAGTCATTTAAAACACATTTTCAATAGAAGCCATAACAAATATTTCTGAAAGTAGATTTCTATATGTCAAAAGAGCATCAGGATATAGAGATGATCACCATGAATCAATTTAAAGAGTTTTGCTTCAAGTGTTGCAGTAATGGATGTGCCGAGAACAGACTGGGTTATTGCAGGTGGTGCAGTAAGGACATCCTCTTAAGTGCCTTTTTCCACTGTTTTTGTTGAACGACCACTTTAGGTCCTGGGCAGTGCCAGCCCGTGGCATAGGCAGTATAGGTGAATGCTAGTCTTGGGTCGTTAGTGGCCGTTTTGGTAAGGAACCGGAACCAGGGCGAGTGAGACAGGATCCGGAATTTGATGGATGCGCCTTTCCGTCAAAATAAAAGCACCAAGCTAATAAAAATGCGGTGAAACTTTAATTTAAAGAATAAAATTTACAAGAAAAGCCCCAAGCCATTAAGTTAATCAATTTTCTTACACCCCTGATCACCCCAAATTAATGGTGCGCCAGAATTGAAAGTTTTACTTTGGTGAACACTTTTACTTTGGTGAATTTGGTGAATCCTGCATCCGCTCTCTGGACCTGAACCAGAATCCAGACAGAATTCAGAGTGAATAGAAACGGTGACGCGAGGCTTGGTGAATGGGAGTAGGAGGAAGGTTCCTGTAAAGTTAGCGGGCTGTGACGTAATCATTGCGAGACAATTTTGACCCGGGCGACGTGGGGGCGTAGGGATGCCATTAGCTGTTAGCCATTAGCCATTGGCCGTTAGCGGTGTCTGTAATAACTCCGGTCACGGGCCGTGAGAAAAATATTTTTTCAGCAGATGTCTTAGTTACAACATGATTGAGCTAGCAAAGCAGTTTTGTGTTGCTATGTGTGGTATTTATTCAGTTTTGGGAAATCACGATGTCTCGAAAGAATCAGCTGACAGGACGCCATCTGTTAAAAGCCTCTCGTTGTCGGATACAACATGAAACTACTCCAGTTAGCTCAATCACGTTGTAACTAAGACATCCGCTGAAAAAATATTTTTCTTTCCATTAGCCGTTAGCGGTGTCTGTAATAACTCATGGTCCGTGAGAAAAATATTTTTTCAGCGGATGTTTTAACACCTTTAATAATATAATAACACCTCATTTTTTAATAGTATAGATTTCTGTGCTTCCACAGAAACAAAAGATACATAACAACAAAAAACAAAACAAACACCAATATAAATGCATCGCTATTGGCTATTGTTGATGTTGTTGTTTTGAACATTGGTGTGAGTATTGGCGCAGCGTTTCAAAATCGCAGCATCACTAGTTCAATTAGAAAGTCAATTTGTACATTTTATTATTATTTTACAATGTCATATATTGTAAGTATTCAAAAGAAAATTGTATAGAAAAAAAAGTACAAATTCCAACCCTACACTCTGTCATTCATGTTTTCTATAGACTTTCTTTCTTTGCTATAAACTCAAGTCGACCTCTCCCTTCAACAGGTTTGCTCCTCCAAGATTTAAAACCTTTTTTATGCCTCCGGAACAGCAATAGCTGTGGCAAAAGGCATTATGTTTTCAGGTTGTCCATCTGTCTGTCCATACATACATCCCATTCCTCTGAACACGATATCAGAGATATTGGATAAAGGAGATACCCCACTGTAGGCTTATCCAATGTTAGGAAAACGGTTACTCTTCCTGTCTTCTAAGTGGGCGTGGTTAGCTCTCCCTCCAATCAGAGCCTGTTCTCCCTCAACCCCCCCAAGTCTCCTACGGGGGTGTGGCGCTGATGTCACACTGAATCAGGAAGTGAGCTGAGTGGGGTATCTCGCTTTATCCAGTATCTCTGACGATACCTGTCTCATTCTAGTGAACATGATATCTCAAGAATGCCCTGACGGGATTTCTTCAAATTTTGGCACAAATGTTTACTTGGATTCAAGGATGACATGATTAGATTTTGGTGGTCAAAGGATCAAAGCTCAAGGTCAGGATGATCTTGCATCCATCTCATGCTCGTGAATGCAGTGCCTCAAGAACAGTTTGGGAGAATTACTTTAATTTTGGTGATAACATCTACTTGTATTCAATGATGAACTGATTAGATTTCTGGTGGTCATAGGTCAAAAAACAAGTGTTTAGCCAGAACTCAAGAATTCTTATCCTAATTATAAAAAAAACTTTACTCAAATGTCTAATAGGATAAAATGATGAAGGGATAATTTTATATCTAAGATGTCAAAGGTCAACTTCACCATGACATCAAAATGTTCCGCATAAAATGCTTCTCTGGCCATTATTCAGTGTCATATTTCAGGAACAGAAGAGTAGACATTTGGTCAGATACTGAATTGGTGACACTAATCTTGAGTGTCCACCTTGAAACTGTGCTGATTATATAGAGCCTCTGTGTGTAAAGCATCCATGTTTTCACGGACATGGATGTAAACTGTCAGACAAACTTGACTGGTGCACAGAGGCATACAACAACAGGGCGATAATTCCCCATGTATCTTCCTCCATCCGTGCTCCAACCTTGCAGACCAGAGGAAGCTAAAAGACCATAGATGTGTATCTCATTTGAGAACACTGACGTTTAGCTGCTGAGGAACGCAGAGAAACAGATGTAGAGAGCACAGATGCTCCCCTCTCCTTCTACTGCCATAAATAAGTCATGGAAATGAGACTGTAATGAGAGCAGAGTGCGCTGAGTGCCGCCAAGCCACATTTGTCATTTTTATCAGCACTTGGTGCAAAGGAGAAAAATAGAGTTACATTTTTGTAGGACTGATTGCTATTGTTGTTAACACCATGTCCTACTAACAGCCATATTATTTGAGTGTGCCAAGTGGTGGTACAGTAGGGATTGAACTTCTGGTTCTGGTGATACACAGGCAGCAGCCAGCAACAGTTTCGCTCTTTCCTTCCTACTCTTTCATTAAAGTGGAAACAGACAACTGCATGCATCGTCATGCTGCTACACAAAGTCATGGTGATTGTCTACTGAAATTGGTTACGAACTGCGGTCAGTTTAAGCTCCGATGACAAGCACACACATGAACTTGACTGAAACGTTTTCTGGCAGATGCCCAGAAATTCTTCATTCATACTGTTAAATTCACAAATAACAACACTGGAGATGGCTTAATAGACATAAGACACTTTATTGTTATTGTAGATGTACAAAGAAATTCAACACATTCTTACTCTGATCTTGTGACATATCAACGTTTGGTCATGGACTTAACACATTAACATATGACATGTAAGGTACCCTGAATGCGTTGGTTGCTGACACTCTGGGACACAGTGTCAACTTCAGCCTATTACATGTATTGTGTGTTTTCAAGACACACTTCCATTTTCATAAGAAATGTACAGTTTGCAGTCTCTTTCAAAGTAAATGCACTACATCAGTACAACACTGCGAATTGTTTTTTTTCCTTCAACAACAAATGCAAGTGGTTATGTTTAGCCAACACATATGTGGTTGGGTTTAGAAAAAAAGAAGGGTTTGGTTTTACAATCTTACAGGAAGTGAACTAAAAACGGATATCTTTGGAAGCTGAAGATAGCTCCTGATAACTAATGGGCTGTACTATGTTTGGTTGATTTCCTTTGTGCCATAAATGGAGCCTTCATTTTCCTAGGACATCGCACCCAGTGGTAGAAAGATCTGCACAGTGAAAACAAGGTTTATAGGGCATCAGTCTAAATGCCTATGGCGTCATTATTATACAGTGATTACATTGTGCAATCAACATTTACTTCATTATGATACCTACAACCAAAAAACTTGTCTATTTCTTCTTTAATTATTGTTCTTGTATGTTTGTTACTTAGTTGTGTCTTCAGTTCGTTAGTATAGTATTTAGTCCTAATGAGCTTTCTAAAGGTTTCATCGTGCTCTCTCTGCTCTCTCTCCATGCACAACAATATGGCTAAAACAGAGCTATCATTTACAACAGAGGTCTGTTCAACCAAGCGTGTTGGCAAGGGAGGGACCTGAAATATATGTGTGTTTTGCATGTGTGCCTATTCATATGCTTCCATGTGTGTCATTTTCTCTTTTTCTTCCCTTGTCTGAATCCTGTAAAACTTAAAGCCTCTGGAAACCCAAATCCACAATAGCCTTCTAACTATGTAATTTAGGGTCTTATGCACATAATATTAAACATGTAAAACAATTAGAAATCAGTTTCCATCCAAATTCGAAATATTTGTCTTTTAAGTTTTTGTACATTCTTGAAATTGGGTTTGATTGGGCCGTGGTTATCTCTCAGATTTATTACGCAATAAATTCGAAACCAATCATAAATCATCCATCAGTTGTGTCATCCCGCCCCCCAGTGGCAGCGCAACAAAACCTTTCTGCTCCAGCTAAATCTGCCTCTTTGAGTCTGAGCCAACTCGTCTCTTCATAGCCATTTGCGATTAGCCACCCAACTAATTTTATATAGCCTATATATCTGTCTGTCTATCTATCTATCTGTCTGTCTATCTATCTATCTATCTATCTGTCTGTGTGTCTGTCTGTCTATCTAACGTTAGCTAGCTATCTATCGTTAGCGATCTAGCTAGCTAACGTTAGCTATCTAGCTAGCTATCGTTAGCGATCTAGCTAGCTAACGTTATCTATCTTTCCATCTATCTATCTATCTATGGCTTGTGAGCGGCTGGGCTTGCCCCCCGGGTCCGGTGCCGGTGTCGGCTTGCGGGGAGGGGACGTAATGTGCACCCTTCCTCACCCCTAACCCCAACCTCAAGCAGTTAGCTTTGCTACGCATAAACATATCCCCAATCGCGGAGGTGATGCTGCGGGAAACAACACAATTTTAGCCGGAGGGGAACATTATTTGAGGCGGACAAATACTAATACACAACGCCAGAGAGACGGCCGGCCGGCACCGGTCCCTCCCACTTTGAGGGTCTGTGTGTGTGTCAGAGTAAAGACATATTTAATCTGTTAAGACTGGATGTGTTTGAATGAAAAAGGCTATTATCAGAAAAACGGAGCAGATTTATGTTTTCAATGAAAACGTATCTCAGTGAAGAAAGGCAAAGCGCCAGCCTCCCGCTGTCATTCATCTCAGCTAACATTGCATGTAAAAGTTATGCTAACTATTCTCCGAAGTAACATTAATATGAATCACAAAACATTTTGAAACTTATTATTCAGTGACCACCTGAAAGGAGTCATTTTCAGCTTCTGCTTCGTCCTCTGAATCATCAGAGGGCTCAAACATGTATGGCTGGATTAAATTTATGGCAGCCATTGCTGAGCCAGGGAGCTGTCAATCAAAACGAGGGAGCTGTCAATCAGAGCGTTATCTGCCACGCCCACTCTGTCCTAGCAAGTGGTCTAAACAGCAAAATGAGCTGTTTTTAAACCAGGTTTTCTAATAGTTATGAATGGTTATTTTCACTCAGACTTTTGTGGATGATTAATGAGACACTCGACTTTGATATAATATATGCATTTTTACTATTTTAGGCTGTGTTTCCAAAGGCTTTAAGTAATCTTAAAATGTATGTAACTCTCAGACAACAGCGGAAGGGTGAGTTCACATTTTGGGTCATATTAATGAAATGTGAGAAGAATGAATTTGTGTGTAAACTGTCCGCAGAAGGAAATTTATATGTATTTCGGTATTAATCAATATGTTAGTGGCTCTGATCTTCCTGTAGGCACTAAAAGAATCTACACCTGCTTGTGACTGCTCATATTGCTTGTCTAAATAATAATAGCACATAAATGTTGCTTGCCATTATTAGAAATGACAGTTTTATTTATATTGTGCTCTGCTATGTTCACAATATGCAGATCCCTTTGAAAAACAAGTTAAACATCACAAAATTTTAGAAATATAACACATTTAGCTAAATTAGTTGGCAATTGGCAGCTTGACAGGATGCACCTATCCATATAATTATCACCTCCACATATGGTGGTCACTGGCTATTTATGGGCAGGGATGTATGCCTATTGCTGACTAGTGGGAGTGCACTGTCAATTTATGACTGATTGGCATTCATGAACATACACACATGCCTAAGATCAAATTTGAGTTCCAACTGTGTTCATGAATCCAGTGTAGGTTTGAAGTATCACAGTTTTTTATGTCTACAGACCAGTTAAAAAACATTAAAGAGTTGAATTACCTGTGCTAGAATGGTTTTAATGGCAATGTCAGTATCACTACAACATTGTCTTGCTCATCACTCTGTAATTCTGAGTTTCTCTTTTTAACAGAAATACTATTTTTTTTAGTCACTAAATAATTTGACTTTATAGTATAGTATGGTATAGTTTATAGTTTACAGTAAGCAGTGTGATTTCAATGGTAAAATGCAGGACATCCCAGGAGCCCAGTAGTCCATGATGTAATCACAATGTGCCTGGCTTGATTTTCTGTCAGATATTTGTTACATGTCATCAAAAATTATGATAGTATCATCAGCACAGTAGGTTCTCTGACATGATCAAGTCTCCAACAGAGAGAAAGCAATGCTGCATCACTGACAGAGATTTGGAGATAAACAGTTTTTGAAGTTTCTATTAGGAAGCTTTGCATCCAAATTAGTGATTAAGAATTAATGGAAATTAATTAATTCATGCCAAATGTTCCCACAAACTTGGAGAACATTTAGACTCTTTTTCATTGTTTTGGTATCAGCAAGAAAATCTTGTTTTTAGTGTAAGTAGCAAAAATAAAGACTTGGAAAGTAAAAAGAAAATCAATAAACTGCCCTTGAGCAAAGAGGTGATGTATGTGTCCCCCTGGCTGATTGTCCTGCCACTGACTGGGTCAAGTAAATGATGGTGCACTTAGCTGCCACTGCTCTCCGGTTGTTTTTAATGTTTTTATGATCATCTGCACAGTTTGCAGCACATCATCTACTCTCAGCGAACGTGGTACTGTTTGTCTACCCTGGTCTTACTTTCAGAATGATAGGTTTGTCAGTATCGTGTTTTAGACTGTTCAAACATTACTTGTAGCATGTTGGCATTCTACTCACCTGGCCACTGCTACCGCTGTTCGGTGAATAACATCAAACTAGCTGTGAGCTTTGTGCTTATGGAGCTTTATCCCTATCTTTATTCAAGAGAGTGGTCTCTCAGTTTGAGAGCATTATTTATTGATTTCACGTTCTAAAACCCTGCCCTCGCACTCAAATAGCCTCTGCTTGCACTTGGATCTACTCTGTTTCTGCTCAAACTGTATGCTCGCACTCAGATACCATGTTGCTCGCACTCAGATACCATGTTGCTCGCATTCAGATACCATGTTGCTCGCACTCAGATACCATGTTACTTGCACAGATTTCCTGCTCGAGCTTCAGCTTTTCTCCTCATGCTCAAACTGTGCCTGTGTGCCCATGGAATTTCTATGCTCTAAAACTAAGGAGGGAGGCAGGGATCAGGGATCATTTCATTGGTCAACAGTAAATCTGGCAATCAATTGGTTGGGGGATTTTGACAGGGTTGTTACACAAAAAATCTGAGAGCAGAAATTCCGCGAGCGAACAGAAACAGTTTGCACTTCTCCAACCAACACTGGACATCAAACTTGGATTATTCAACATCCGCTTCCTCTCTCGCAAGGGACAACTACTGCAGGACCCCCTCCTTGATCGCAAGTATGACTTTCTTTGTCTAACAGAGACATGGCAACAACCCAATGACTTTTCTCAGCTGAACGAGTCTACTCCACCTGGGTTTGTTTACATCAGCCAGCCCCGTCTCACTGTCAGAGGAGGAGGTCTCGCGATAATTCACCGCGAGACTTGGAAGGTCTCATCTGTCACTGTGCCTGTGTTTCAGTCATTCGAATCTATGGCTCTACAACTGAATGGACCTACTCCAACTGTTTTAGTCAATATTTACAGTCCTCCTAAACCCAATAAGGATTTCATTGATGATTTCATTACATTTCTCACCCACATCTGTTCACTCTCATCCAATATAATTCTGTTGGGTGATTTCAATATTCACACAGACAACACTAATCATGCTCTCACTAAGCACTTCTTGCCTGGACAGTTTTGGTCTCCAACAACATATTGATTTCCCTACCCACTCTAAAGGTCATGTTTTGGACTTAGTGTGTTTCTCAAGTGTCACTCCTTTCAACTGTTCTGCTGTCCATCTCCCCATCTCTGATGACATGCTTGTTTCATTTAATTTGAGATTGTCACTATCCAAAACCAAACAGTCAAGTGTTATGTCCTTCCACAACATAAAAAACATTAATTTAGCAGAACTCACAACAGGCAGTTTCCCCATCATCAATCACCCATGCACCCCGGATCAGCTGGTCTCCTTTTACAATGATGGTCTCCAATCTCTGCTGAACGGACTCACTCCCCTCAAAACCCAGACTGCATCTGCCCCTTGGTTCTCCCCTCACCCAGCTGAAAACCAAAGGACATCAGCTGGAGCGGCTTTCCAGCAAATCCGGACTTGCGGTTCACAAGCAGATGTACCATGCTCACATTCTCGCCCCCCAGATTCCCTTCCCCCACACTTCTACTCCACTGACCACTGTAACTCCCTGATGTCATTTTTCAACTCAAAAATAACTACTATCCACCAGCATCTGACCCCCCACACGTCCAGCTATCCACCTCCTCTACTTCTCCACTCCCCCCTCTCTGTACCACTCTCATGCTTCCAACTCCCCTCTGCCGCCCATCCGGAAATCCAAGCCATCCACCTGCCAACTTGACCCCCTGTCATCCTTCCTGGTTATAGCCTCCCTCTCCCCTCTGCTGCCCCTGATAACTGCTATTATCCATTCTTCCCTGACCACTGGTTCTGTCCCACCACCTCTCAAATCTGCTGCAGTGACACTGATACTGAAAAAAACTGGTTC
Organism: Epinephelus awoara; assembly: GCA_035609425.1. NCBI lineage: Eukaryota > Metazoa > Chordata > Actinopteri > Perciformes > Serranidae > Epinephelus > Epinephelus awoara. The sequence continues at coordinate 30,111,614 of CM069316.1, read as the reverse complement.
AGACCCCAGCAACTACAATAACCTTTGTCCGATCTCAGGGGCGAAAATCCCATTTCATAGTTGGGGGGGACAATAAACAGTAAAATTTTAGAGAATAATTCCAGGGGGGGACAAGGAAAAAAAGTTGGAGCCTGTCTTTTATACAGCATCTTTTACCACAATTTGACGCTTTAATCTTCTCTCTATCTTAGGGTGACCATATTTTGATTTCCAAAAAAGAGGACACTCGGCCTGGCCACGACATAGCCTATTTAAATGATACTCGCAGTTTACTCAAAGATGCCATATCATTTTAATATATTTAAAATATTTGTATGGATAGAAAATTCAGTTATATTACAAAATAATATCTCTCAAAGACAGAAATTCAGATAGGCCCCAATAGGGGACACATACACACACTAGAGTGTGGCGATCCGAGCCTGACGGTACCCGACAGGTCGGCTGGGTTTGGTTAAAAATGTAGCTATAAATTGTATTCGGGCTGGGGTCGGATTCTGTCAGCTTTCAGTGAAAATGTAGTGTAAAAATAAATAAAATCCTATTGTCTGTCCTGTTTATTGCTTGGGCACTGTTATTTACGTGACAACACCTGAACATAACACACACAGACACACACTGGCTGTTTGTTTCTACCTCTCCCCTCCGAAGTCTCGGACCTTCCACCACCCACCTCCATCTTGATTAAATGCTGAAAATAAAATAAAAGAGTGAGACAGGTTTTTCCTATTTTATCTTATTTTGTTTTATGTCTCCCTCTCCTCTCGCTGGAAGTGCCGGACCTCCTGCCTCCCGCTCCCGTCTCAAACACGGGCTGAGCACCCACGGCGTACGCCCATCCTGTTAAATACCCTGTAACCATAACAACTGTGTGACACAAACTCAGTGCTTTGGTCATTAAATAATGTCAGGCTCGGGTCGGGTTCGGACAGAAATGTGTGCGGCCCGTGCCACACTCACACACACACACACACACACACACACACACACACACACGCTCACACGAAAAAGAAAGACTGTGATGCTCCTCCCATTCAGATGATAAGAGGCAGAGAGTGACAACCATAATGTATGTCCTGATGGACTCATAAGGTCAAAGTCACAATCCTAGAGTACCAAGGCATACATTTTATGATTAGTATCTAATGGTTGTGTAACAGGAGCAAGCCCAGTTTTCTTTCCGACAACAAAAACCTTGGGCAGAGCACCTCAGTAGAGAGAAAGTAGATAACACGGGGTTAACAAATAAAGACTATTTATTTGTTTCCAACAAAGAGGGACCCATAGTAAAATGCTCAGTTTTACAGCCTCAAAAATCACACAGTGAACACCTGGATTAAATTGAGCAACGCACAAAAAAACAACATGCAATAAAACAACCCTAAATACAACCTAATACCAACAATGTTCAAAAAACACACATCAGCAAGGGTCTTATGATAAAACAGCAATACTAAAGGTTCTCTTTAAAGTAAGGCCAAGCCCATAAGAAAATAAATAGTCACCATGCACGATATAAAATGTAGCAGCTCACAAAATGGGAGAAACTGGCTCAATTAACAATTACAATGCTAAAATCTCGACAACCTGATCAAAACATCTCGCATGCATGCTAGATAATTAAAAAGGTGTCCCAGAGCGAGACATAGGAAACTAAAACGCAGCGGAAGCGCTGCCAAAACACAGGAGGAATTTCTCTCTGTTAATCACTCCCTCAATTCACTCTGTCTCCTGACACAAGCGTGTCCCCTGATCAAATTGGAATTTTTACACAAAGTTACAACGATACCACACGTTGAACTAGATGCCATTTCCGCCTCACTCGCTCTGGAACTGCCGATTAAACAAGCAGGTAACACCCAAAACAAAACATCCTGCTACCCCCCATTTCACTGCACCCTTTACACCCCCCCCCCCCCCCCCCCCTCCCCCTCCCTTTTTTTTCATAGCCATATTCCTCTTGGCGAACAGTCAGCAGGTGTTTGTCAATTCTCGTACCTGGCCGGTCGTTGGTTTTGAGTTGTCCTTTGGGATCGGCGTAAAGCTGGCCCGTCTCCTTCCATAGTCCTCGTCGTGGGCTGTAGGATGTGGCTCCCATCTTCTTGTCCAGGCTGCCCTACTCCTGGGGGTACTTAGGGGGGCCCGCACCTGCTGGTCTGGAGAGGTTGTGGAGGCAGTCCTCTAGGGTGGCTTGTACCTAAAACAGGAATGAACCTCCACACCATACCCGGCTGCCTTTTTGCTAATCTATCTGTCCTAGAGGTTTGCTGACCTGTAGGGTGATAGTTAACTGGACAAGGGTGCATTAAATTCTGGTGCAGAACTTTCTCTGATCCCTGCCCTGTTTCTGGCTGAACTACAAAGACTGGTGTAGCAACTACGTTACAGATTTGTAATAATAATAATAAAGAGTAATGAAGTATACTGCTATGAGAGCTAAATAGGCTTATAGGCTAGTTGTCAGAAGACTAGAGTCCGGCTCAAGGAGGGAATGACGAGAGACTGAAGTTGCATTTGGTTGGTACCATATATTATTGCACAACAAAAATAGTAAAGACAGATATATACAATAGACAAAAATGCATAACGAATGGCCATTCAAAAAAAATGAAACAAGTGCTCAGTTCATGTTTTCTTTTAGCAAGACAAGATACAGGTAAAAATACCCAAAATCAGCAAAATAATTTGCTAGTCCAGCACACTGTTTTGTCTTAAGCAAACCAGAACATTGACCCCACCCCACCACAGTCCATTCAATCCCACTTCTGAATTCGATTGCTGGTCCAGAGGGTAGGTAAGTGCATATGAGTCCGTGAAGCGGGGGTATGTGTGTGTATTCAGTGGGGCAAAACGGGCTGTGTGTGTGGGTGAGAGGTTGGTGGGCTGCACAGAGCCCCCTACCGGCCTAGCAGGGGAGAGGTGCAGCTTTGTAGTTCTGTTCCCAGTGGGCTTCCCAGGCTCTAGGCCTGCTCCTTCTCTAGCTCGCCATCGCATCCGTACCTGGCCTGCAGAGCAAGGCCAGAGTTCAATCAATCAATCAATCATCATTACTTTAGCTCCAGTGTGCACACAAAAGTAATAGCACCAGTTGTACCATACTTAATTTTCATACAATAATTCAAAGATAGAAATATATATAATAGTATTTACATTTAATATAAACACCAAAATACTTGCTACATTATTTAACAATCTGACATAATTCATTAGTTCAATTCCAAAGTGCATAGCTAAAGTACTCATGTGCTATAGCACTGATCAAATAACATTTTCACAGAAAAGGGTACTTTAACAAACATGAAGTAAATTATGACCTCAATGGTCTTCCATACAACCCATATACATTCATCTCATTGTCATGCCGTTTGATTTATGAATTGACATTAGGGAGAAGTAGGCAGAAACAGGCATAAAGTTTGGCATGTGAGCATGCTGACCGTGTACACTGCAGACTAAATCACCGCGGCAAGACAACCGAATGCCACTAGCTGTGCCGTGTCACGTGACCGCATGTGACGTCACTCAAAGGAGGTCAGTGATTGGCTGAGGTGACACCGAGATCTCGCGCGAGCTAAAACCACGCGAGATTTAAAGACGGGACTGATACACAGAAATGCATGGAGAGAAAGGCTGGCATATCCAGGATTTGTCACCTGGGTTACACCGGCAAGTCTGGGTTAGGTTGTTTCAGAATAACATATGGCTCACTTTCCCAAACATCTGACAGCTTACCTCCGCTCTTTACCCCTCGTTGCCGCAGCAGGACCCTGTCTCCAGGAAGCAGCGTTGTACTCATTGGGTGTCTGTCATGGCTTTTTTTCTGCTGTTGACGAGCATTCTCCAGTCTCTCAGCAGCCTGTTGGTGGGCAAGTTTTAGTCTCTGATGGTGCAACTTAACCCAATCGGTTTGGGGCTTTATTGGCTCGCTTTGGGTGCCCAGTCTCATGTCCAGGGGTAGGCGTGGATGCCGACCAAACAGGAGATAGGCGGGGGTTTGTCCTGTGGAACAGTGAACAGTGTTATTATACATAAGCACAAGCTCCTGTATGTAGTCAGGCCAACGTGGCTTTTGGTGCCCTTCCAGGGTACCTAGGAGAGAAAGCAGAGTACGATTAAAGTGTTCACAACCCCCATTTCCATCTGGGTGATAGGGGGTTGTCCTGCTCTTTGTTGTCCCATAGAGACTACATAGCTCCTGCAAAACAGCTGATTCAAAGTTGGCCCCTTGATCAGAATGGAACCTTCTTGGGCTGCCTACAAAATAAAGGACATGCTTCCAGAGTGCCTTGGCTGTAGTTGTGGCTGATTGATCACGAGTGGGTATTGCCCAAGTGTACTTTGTGAAATGATCTGTAAGCACCAACACATACTGACAGGTCGCCAGACTATCGCAGGGCTGACACATAGAGACAGGGAGAGAGAGAGAGAGAGAGAGAGAGAGCAGGTGGTTATTAAACAAGCAGGTAACACCCAAAACAAAACATCCTGCTACCCCCATTTCACTGCACCCTTTACAGTTGTATTGATAACAAGCTCCTCATTACTTCATGTTCCCAGGTCAAAGTGAAAGTGAAAGCAGAGCGCAGTTCTGTTAACAAAAGTATTTTGATAATTAAACCTAGTCAAGCCCACCATACATGTCAAGGCACACATATACTGATAATTAAGATGGTTCCTGTTCAGTACACACTTATTAAAGGCATTGATTCAGTGGCTGCTGGATAACAGCAACTGTAGGTGTTCATATGAAATGTGTGAATGCCTCCAGTCCTTGTTCTTATTCAGTATTCTTTACTGTATAAGCTAAATGTAAGTACTGTAAGTAAGCACATTAAAATGCATGAGTGGGTGCTACATGTAATTGAGTGAGACTTAAATGTCAAGCAACTGCCTAATCAAAGCCAAACGACATTACATTAATTGCTTGTTGTCTTGATTGGTGCAAAGTAAATGTCCTTCGTAGCATAAAACACAATAGACATCATGAATACTAAGCTCATCTGCTCCAAAACAGAGAGCCTTGGCCACTGACTGGTTTAAAGAATTACTCAATCATACATTTATTTAGTTATTTGCACATTTATTAGTTATTACTGTCTTGCTGTGTAACAAAGAAGAAAAAAACTCTCTGCTACAGTCCATTGCAGCAGTACTTTTTTTTTTCTTTTAACCTGTCTAACAGGAATGTGTTCTGGATTATATGGCTCTTACCACTGAATTTCAATAATCAGTTGCTGTACGTTTTTGTGATTTAGGAAGTCTCATGCTTTGTTTCTTTTGCCTTAAAATGTTCCCCATTTGGGGTTTGGCAAGCTAGAAGATGGCAGCATAGGAGAACGAGCTCCCGACGTTTGAGTTAAAAATAGTCCATAGTGACTCGAATCTGTGGAAAAAAATTGCGAGAGCAAGAAATAAGATTGAGGGCTTCAAGATGCCAAGAGGAAAAATCAGTAAGAAATCTAACGTTATACAGTACGAGTTACACGAGGGAGACGGAGTCGACCAGACTTCACCTGCTAGCAGCGCCATGGAGGATAGTGACATGCTAACAGACAAAGGGGAACAAGCTAGCAACGCGATCCTGGACCTTATACTTAAAGAACTAAGGGAATTCAGGAAAGACAATGACGCGCAGCTGAAGGGAATTAGAGAGGAAATAAATAAAACAAACAAAAGAGTGGAAGAGGCGGTAGGATCATGGAAGCTGAAACTCAAATACAGGCTAATGGGGAAGCAGTAACAGAGATGCTCAAACTGCATACCGAAATGGAGACCAGGCTGACGGACCTGGAGGGACAGTCCAGAAGAGAAAATATTAGAATACATGGTGTCAAAGAGGGATTGAAAGATAACGCTATGTCGATGGTTGCTTTTGTGGAACGTCTATTAAGGGATAAACTCGAGCTGCCCGACTCCGCTGAGCTACGAGTTGAGAGAGCGCACCGCGCTCTGGTGCCAAGGCCACCACCAAACGCGACGCCACGATCCATCGTTGCCAAAATGGCCAGCTACAGAACGAAAGAAGAAATATTAAAACTAACCTGGCAGAAACGTGGGTTTGAGTACCTGGAAAACAGAATTAACCTGGATCATGACTATACACCGGTGGTTCTGAAGCAGCGGAGGGAATATGCAGAACCACCGGTGTATAGTCATGATCCAGGTTAATTCTGTACACCGGTGGTTCTGAAGCAGCGGAGGGAATATGCAGAGGTGAAATCTGTACTAAAAGAGAAGAAAATCCAGTTCCAAACCCCATTCCCAGCAAAGATGAGAGTCTTTTATCCAGAGGGAACTGTGTTATATGGCTCGGTGGAGGAGGCGACTGGCGACATGGCAAAGAGGGGATTCCCGGTAACGGTCATCAAACGCCCGGAGACTTTAATGGAGCAGATCCGACGTTTATCATAGCGCACAGAGGGAAAGACGAGGGGACAGGTGAATAAGGAACCGACCCACAAGAAAAGACGCCAAGCGTTCAGGCATCAAGAGCAGGAATGACTGTAGGACACTGAGAGACTGAAACGTGAAGGGGACAGGTGATTTCACTTTATTTATTTTTGTATTATTTATTATTATTATTATTATTATTATTATTAATGTTATTATTATTATTATTACTATTTTAATTGTGTCCATCTACTTTTATTTAATTTTATTTATTTAATTTTATTTTTATTATTTATATTTATTTAAATATATATATATTTATTTCCTTATTTTGCTTTTTTTCTTTTCTTTTTTGTTTCTTCTTTTATTCATTTATTTAGTTTTTTAATATTATGATAATACTATTTTTATTTTTATTTCTATTTTATTTTATTTTATTATTTATTTTCTCCCTATCAAAGATGTCCCCGAAGAAACTGTTGAGATGGGATGTAGGCAACATGTACTCTTTATTTTAAAATAGGAATTGTATATGGCAATAGAGACAATGAAAATGGTCGGGTGTTTCACCTATGCGATTAAAGGAATGGACACTGGCCGGATGGCAAAGGAAGGCCCTTTCCCACCAACGGGTGAAAGAGGCCCCCCCTCGAAGCCCCCTTTTCATCTGGGCTTATTTAGGGTCATACTGGAGACTCCACAGTTGGAAGTCAACATGTCTGTTTTTTCTTTTTACTATGTTCAAGTACAATTAGGGGCCGTTCACATGTAGCGTCTAAAAGCGCGTGGAAAACGCCAGCTGTGCCGTTTCCATCCTTTTATCCAAGGAGCTTCGGAGGTTGCGCTACTGTCGTGCCTGCCGTTACTAATTAACCAAAACCGCCTGTCACTCACAGGGGGAGTAAAAAAGTTACAAAGTTTTCAAAAAAGTTAAATGGATTTCCAGCAAGCATCAGGAAGTGAGGTGTGTGCATGTGTGTGTGTGGAGGAGAGGGAGAGAGGGAGATGCTGGTAGAGAGATAATGTGTGTTATTAGATACATAATGTTGTGAAGTCCGTTGGACGGAAAGGAAGAAGCAGATCCGTGGAGCTGATTGGTTAATTCTTATCACATGACATGCAGCGCGCTTGCTGCATTCGAAAGTTGAGATTTTTCCATCTCTGTGCGCCATGAACGCGCACGAAAAAACAGGCTCGTCGCACCGAATGCGCGCTGCTTTGGTTTCGCTTTGGATTGTGAGCGCGCTTGGCACGCGTCTACATTGAAACTAATGGATTTGTGCGCGCAAAAGACGCTACATGTGAACGGCCCCTTAAGAGTTCTTTCAGTAGCTGTCATTCTATGCAGCTCTAATGTTCATGTAATGTTTGTTTATGTATGTTCAGGGAGTGTGTTGATTGCACTGGGTTGTGCTATTTCGAAAGCACTCAGACAGTCAGAGTATGGCTGGTGGCAAGGTAAAAGTCATTTCATATAATGTAAATGGTCTGTTGAACCCAATTAAACCTAATAAGATTATAACTAAAATGAGGAAAGAACAAGCACAAATCGTATACTTACAGGAAACCCACCTAGACTGTAAGGAACACGAGAAACTAAAAAGAATGGGTTTTACAAATGTGTTCTCTTATAAATCTGGACGAAGGAGAGGAGTTGCTATCCTTCTATCAGGCAAATTACACTTTGAAAAAATATTTGAGATAAGTGATAAGGAGGGGCGATTTATTTTAGTAAGGGGAAAAATTGAGGGGAATCTAATCACATTGTTAAATATATATGCGCCACCTGGAAGCGATATCCATTTCTTCAAGAAAATGGTTGATATGATGATATCAGAGACAGCAGGCCTTCTAATCTGTGGGGGAGACCTAAATATACACCTGCTGCCAAAACTAGACACCTCTAATGGAAAAGCACAGGATACGAAGTCATTAGTTAAGAAAATTAATACATTATTTGAGGAGGTTGGTTTAATTGATATATGGAGAGACTTACAAAGGGACTATACACACTACTCCTCACCCCACTCATTATACACAAGAATAGATTACTTTATTACATTCGGAAAAGACAAAGACAAATTAAACACCTGTGACATTGGTACGATAGATTTAAGCGACCACGCACCTGTATACCTGTCTATTGATCTAAATCTACAACAAAAACGGAATAATTGGAAACTAAACTCAAGCCTACTCAATGATCCTCACTTTAAAGAACAGATTAAAAGAGAGATCCACTTGTACTTGGAAATAAATGATAATGGTGACATGTCCCCTCCCATTCTATGGGATGCCCTAAAGGCTGTCCTGAGAGGGAAATAGCAATATCCTCTTATAAGAAAAAGATGAGAAATAAGAAATTAGAAGAATTACAAAATAAATTAAAAGAATTAGAGAAAAAACATAAAATGAAAACAGCACAAGATATATTGGAGGAAATCAAGAAAACAAGGAACGAAATTAATGATTTGACGTCACACGAAATTAAGAGAAATCTAATGTTTCTTAAACAAAGGTATTATGAAGGTGGATCTAAATCGATGAAAGTTTTGGCCTGGAAACTAAAGAAGAAAATAGCACAGAACACAGTCCACAAAATTAAAGACCCAGTTACAAAAATAATAAAAAGTAAACCTAACGAAATTCAGGGAGCCTCGAAACATTTTATAAGACTCTTTACTCTAAAAAGGCGGGGGCAGCATGGCTGAAATAGATAGTTATTTGGACTCTTTGGAGTTACCAGTGTTAAATGAAGAACAGAATAAAATAATGATTGAGGACATAACAGAAAAGGAACTAAAATTAGCAATAAGTAAACTCAAATTAAATAAATCACCAGGATCAGATGGCTATACGGCAGAATGGTACAAGGAGCTAAAAGAAGAGCTTATACCAGTGATGCTTCCTACACTGAATTGGGTCCTAAAGAAGGCACAAACACCACCCAGCTGGAAAGAAGCAATAATCTCAGCCATACCAAAAGAAAATAAAGATAAATTAGAATGTGGATCGTATAGACCAATATCGGTTCTTAATATAGATTACAGGCTGTTTACTTCTATCATAGCTAGACAATTGGAAAAGTTCTTATCTAATTTGATACATTATGATCAGACAGGCTTTATCCGAGAGCGCCACACGCAAGATAATATACGACGGACATTACAAATTATTAATCACATTCAAAAGAATAAAATAACAGTAATGATAATCAGTATTGATGCAGAAAAAGCATTTGACTCAGTGGATTGGAGCTTTCTTTATTGGGTTCTACATAGATTTGGCCTACACGAAACAATGATAAAAAACAATACAGGTATTATATAATAAACCCACTGCCAGAATTAAAGTTAATGGCTGCTTATCAAACAGTTTTTTCTCGAAAGAGGAACAAGGGAGGGTTGTGCATGTTCATTATTTGCATTATACTTGGAACCATTTGCTCAATATATAAGACAAAATAAAGAAATAAGAGGCATAAATATTCATGGGAAGGAGCATAAATTAGCCTGTTATGCAGATGATATTTTGATCTTTCTGAGCCAACCAACAAAGTCTCTACCTAAACTAATGCATTCGTTTGAGCTGTATGGCCAATTATCAGGATACAAAATCAATATAAGTAAAACACAACTGCTTAAATACAATTATAGCCCAGAAAAATTCATGATTAAGTACCACCTATCATGGCAAACAGAATATTTTAAATACCTGGGAATAATAATACCAAAGGACCTTACAGAACTATTATAACGCAATTACTCACCAATACAAAGGAAAATTAAAGAGGATATAACGAGATAGAATCTAATCCCATATCTAAATTTTACCTCAAGAGTAGATTCGATTAAAATGAATATCCTACCCAAATTATTATATTTATTTCAAACTCTGCCAATAGAAATAAGCCAAAAACAATTTAATGAATGGAATAAATTTTTGTCCAGATATGTATGGCAAGGTAAAAAGCCCCAAATCCGATTTAAGACTTTACAATTGACCAAAGAAAAAGGGGGATGGGGCCTTACTTACTAATACTATGGTACTATTGGGCAGCACAATTAAAGCCTATGATATGGTGGTGTAATCCCTCATATGATGCTCAGTGGAAAAGCATTGAAGAGGGCCTGACCTCCATTGCCATACAAGCAATTCTAGCTGACATTCTTTGTTGTGTCCTTGTTCCAAAAGTGCAGATCCGAGGAAGGCAGTCGCTCGGGGTCCTTGCGGAGTTAGATGTTGGGGTGCTAACTCTACTTGGTTCTCCTTGTTGCTGGAAAGTTAGCTGCAAACCTTGTGTTTGCACACTAACTTCTCTGGTTTCAGGTTTTGGCCCTGTTGTAGGCATGCAGGTCATGGTCCAGGAGAAAGAGTTTCTGTGAGCAATTGCCCTCCCCTTTGTGGTTCGGGGCAAGGGCCTCTGAGCTGGTCAGAGCCCAGGAGGAAGAAGACCTGCCTGGGCTGGTCATGACCCAGGAGCAAAGAGAGAGCCTGTCTGGGCTGGTCAAGGGCCGAGGAGGAAAGAGGACAGACTTTGTGACAGAGCACAACTTTTCCTTAAGTTTGCTTGGTGATATCACAGATGGGCATGTTGCTGTAAAAGTACTGTCCAATCAAGTTTGATGTCTGGTCTCACTTTGGTGTGACCATGAGGCATCCTGTGGAGATGAGTGTCAAATAGCTGTCTTTGTCTGAAAAACAATGAATATGAGGTCTCTTACTATTTCCCAACAGTATGCACAAACTAGCTAATGTTAGCTCAAGTGGCAAAACAACCTGGTTTTATACATCCAAAGAACTTATAAAAATGAGCTGCTTGGCAACCAGACCAGGTGTCTAATTGAAACAGGGCTTTATTTGTCAAAATGTGAAGTCACACTGGGCTAGTGTCAAACCAAGTTAATCTACATACAGACAGCTGTCATTTGAGCTTATTAGGAACAATTCACTGTCAGCTGAACTAGCTTGTTGTCCTTGTGTAAGACATAATGTTAGTGTCAGTGGATGAGAGACTGTGGACGGAACATATTGAAACATATTGAATATCGCTGTCTACATGTTTACATGTTCATGCTTGCTGAACACTTATATTGATAAAGTATTGACTTCTTATTCGCTAATGTCACTTACATTAACGAATGTAGCTGCCGTCAACTCGAGTCATTTTCGAGTTATCTTCACTTCGTTTTCACCACAGCCGCTCGGCTGTTAACCGGTAACCGGAGCATGTGAGCAGAAAGGAGCGTGAGGGTGAAAGCGTGAAGGTGAAAACATCCGCTCTTCGCTCGCAGACCTGTCACTTCGCTCCACTCCATCATAAATTTTATCCCGCTCCACTTGCTCACCACTCTGCTCGAAAAAACTGCGTCGTACTACCCTAACCTGTAATCTTCGATTCACAAATAAAACATGAGCTTGGTAGATTCTCCGGGGAAGCCCTCTCCCCATAGTTAAGGGACTGTTCTACACAGTACTGCTGGCAAGGTGGAAATAAGTCAAAGTGTAGAGGAGACGGACCAGGTTAAGCGGCCGACCTCTAGGGAAGCCCTCTTGCCTCTCCCCGCAGTTAGGGACCGTTCTCCAAGGTACCGCTGCTTCTCTTCTCAGTTTCTTTTCTGAAGTACACAGTAAACTCCATAATTTTGAAAGAAAACAATGTGGGTGTGCGCAGGTGCAAAGATGCATTCTGGGTGGGGCATGAGTGACCGGTGCGAAATTGGAGCCAAAGATAAGGCTCTGCTCCACCTTTTAAAAAAAATAGCCACTCCTTGCTCAACACAAAATCCTCCCACTCCACTCACATACACCTCCGGTAACCGTGTCGCGTAGGTGTATGTGTGGGGGAGGAATTCAGCGCTGGCACAGAGCGCAGAGGAGAACCGATACCGTCAGCGCTTATCAGTACTACGGTCTTTGACAGTTTAGCCCCCGGGCTAATTTAGTACCAGGTTTCGGTACCCATTCATATTCAAAATACAAACAAAGTGAAGCCTGTAGAAATTAAATAAAGTTTGCAGTGGCTGCCCATTTTTCAAAATCCCGGGTAAATGAGAAAAGTTCCTGCGGTGGAAAAGGGGCTATTGTGTATGCCTGTCTGCTGTGTTTACCCTAACTGAATCACATGCACATGAGACCAGGGCTGAACAGAATAACCAGTTTTAGAGCTTTGAGACCCATGATGTGACTGACTGAGGGCATATTTATCTATCACCATACCCTCTGATCTATACTTATCTGATTTCTATAGTATATACTCACCTAGCCCTTTGCCCTCTCGGCCACATATTCTTGTTAAGCCTAGCTCTTGTTACTTGTTGTTGCACTTGCACAATTAAATTAGGGCTCTTGATATGATTTGGCAGTCAGCTCAAGACTCGGATATCAGAGCTTCCCACTAGTCCATGACTTCATAACATAAACAAATTTATGGCCATTTAAATTGCCTAGATTACCCTTTCAGTTTCTCCCCAAAGAGTTATCCAGATACAGATCGAAAAATGACAAACTAACCTCTCCCCTTAGTACTCATCCCTTTGTTTGTTTTCTCCCCTAGTGTTACGTCCTATCAGACCTTACCCAGGAACATGCCCAGCCACCGTGCTCAGATTGTGCCCCGCTACCCAGAGGGCTATCGCACGCTGCCCCGCAACAGCATGATGAGGCCCGACAGCATCTGCAGCGTTGCAGGCTCTGTGTATGACCGGGCCCTCCGTCCTGCTTCCACCAACCCTATCACCACAGCTGAGAAGAGGAAGTCGATGAGGGACGACACCATGTGGCAGCTCTATGAGTGGCAGCAGAGGCAGGCCTTCTCCAGGCAAAGTCTGGCTCAGCCAACAGGTACAGAAACCACAGATAGAGCAATGACAAGGTAGTTTTCAAGTAGACCATTTTACTAGCCTATATCTAGCTTAGACTGCTAGATATGATATGGTATGAAACACTGAAAACCCTTTTCCCCCTTTCTGTAGAGACAAAGACAACAAATACAAGTCACTGAGCTGTTTGTTCCTTCCGCACCCCGCTCAAAGCCGCTCCATGATGCTCTGCTCACTATAGCTCCATACTCAACACAGATTTCACTCCGCTTCACTCAAAATGCTCACCGCTCGCTCAGTTTTCTTTTGAAAGTACTTTGTGAGCTCCATTGTCGTACTTGAAGCAGCTGCATTTTTAAAATGAAATTTTTCATGTGCAATACTATGGTGTAAGACAACTATCAAAAAGATGTGTGCATATTTTTAACCATTCGTATTCATAATGTTAAACATTTGTCAATAAAATTGCTGTACACAAAATTCTGCTGTCATATACTACGTGAATTTGAAATTGTTCGGGTTAGGATTGTTTTTATGTGAGTATGAATCTAAAAGCTGTGAGTGCAAAGTCTTGTGAATACAACTCTAATTTCTACAACTACAAAGTCCTCACTGTGAACACGAATTCAAGTTTGTGGGTAGGAGTAGAAAAGTGTTGAAATTACGTCACTAAGGTCACAGGCAGGTCACAGGGGAAAGTAATCAAACCGCGATTCCTCCAAACGCACATGCCCCAAAGGCAAAGATGGCTGACAACAGTGGACCGGGTGGAGCTGTCAGCTTATGTTGCTGTATTTCTGCAGTCCTGGAAATAATTCTTTGGACCAAACAGGCTACATCAAGAAATTTCTGATGTAAGCTGCTAACAGCAGAGTTGGAACAGAAGGACTTACAGGTTTGACTCTGAGCTGAGAGTAAATGATGAAGGTATAGTGTACAGGTGGTGCCGTGACTGGCTGGTAACTGAAGCCTGATCCATTGAATCATGTAAGATAAGAACAAGCCAAATGTGTCTTTATTTTTCATTTATTTTTCATTTTAATTGCTTACACATGCTCATTCTTCCATACAGGTAGGCCTACGTGTGCATCAATAACCTGGAAAAAAGCCAACAGTTCACAAAGACACAAACCAGGCATACATTTAAGTACTCATACTGCCATCTACTGGTGGAGAGTCAGCTTAACCTACTTCCACTCTGGTTCGCTCAGGCAACAGGGCATTATGGTGGAAACCCAGTTAAATACCACTGCTAACAGTGACAACTCTGCACACACAGTATTTGCTGGTAATTGTTGGTTAAACTATATTGCGAACTGTATTGCACCAAAAAATGCAAATCATTAATCTAAAGCTGTGTTCCCACCAAACGCGATGAATGCGATTTACTCACCCGTAACACGAGTAACACGCCGCACTAACGCGTGAGTTTAGACGCTGAAACCATTTTGTTAATTCGTGTTATTGCGTCAGTTGCGCGAGTAGCGAGCCCGCCCGTTTTCACTAGATAACAACATCTTGCCCGCCATTCTCTCCTCAACCATGGCTGAGATAACCACTATCGCTGCTTTGTACCTGCTCTGGAAGTCCCAGATAAGTCAGAGGGCCAAACGCCATCGTTTTTGGGTTCACCCTATCCTGCAGAAGCGCATCCAACTCAGCAAGTTTCACCACCTCCTCCAGGAACTCCGCCTGGATGATAGCCACTTTCAGCGGTACTTCAGGCCGACTGGGGCCCAGTTTGAGGACCTGTTGGCAAGGGTTGGCACCAGGATCTCCCGGCAGGACACCAACTACAGGCGCTCCATTTCAGCTGCAGAGCGCCTGTCCATCTGTCTCCGGTGACTGGCAGTTTATTGTTGTGTCAAAAACTTGGACGTCAGGGCGTCAAGACGTCACTGACATCATGACGCCAGTGACGTTCAATATTTTCAACTTGAGCCACGAGGTGTTGGACAAGAGTTTTGCGTCTATCGCGCCGCATCCATCGCGTTGCACTAGACGCGTCCATCGCGTTGCACTAGACGCGTCCATCGCGTCGCACTAGATGCGTCGCGAATTCTCCTCTAATCGCGTCTTTGCATTGACTTTGTATGTAATCTTGACGCGCGAATTTGGGAATTCGCATTCGGTGGGAACGCAGTTTAAGACTTTACTCATGCTGTGGAGATGAATCAAATGCACAATATTAATCTACATGTAATCAATCCCATTGGTGTATTTATTTACTTATTAATTTGTCTGATTGATTAACTTATATTAATGTATTTTTCCTCAGATGTTACCCTGGTATGTGCTCGGTCTGCTGTCGTCAGCTATCTTTGCCTTTGGGGCATGCGCGTTTGGAGGAATCGCGGTTCGATTACGTTGCCCTGTGACCTGCCTGTGACCTCAGTGACAGGCATTTCAAAACTTTTCTACTCCACCCACAAAGTTGAATTTGTGTTCACAGTGAGGACTTTGTAGTTGTAGAAATTAGAGTTGTATTCACAAGACTTTGCACTCACAGCTTTTAGATTCATACTCACATAAAAACAATCCTAACCCGAACAATTTCACAGACTCACGTATATGACAGCAGAATTTTGTGTACAACAATTTTCTTGAAAAACAAACGTTACGAATATGAATGATTAAAATTATGCACACATCTTCTTGATAGTTGTCTTACACCATACAGTACACAGATGCAATCCTGGGTCAGGCATGCTTGGCACTTGTGGTGTGAGCGGTACCGGAGCAGAATTGAAGCGGGATAGAGCAGCAGAAAACTCCACACCTTAGCCTTTTAAAACATCTGCACTGTGCTCCATCCAAAATCCTTCTGCCCACTGACGCTTCACTCCGCTGACATGCTCTGAGAACCAGAGACAACAAGAGAACCATTTAAAAGAGACAACTTTATTATACAAATACGGAATTATAGTAAGAGCTGTAAAATCCATTTTTTCCACTTGTTTAGGTTTCTCAATCAGATTCCTTTTATTGTAAGTTCCGTTGGGGGTGCCATGCCATTGTTCCAACGGCTGAAAATTAGAACCTATCCATGGCCATGTTTCTCAGTATTGAGCCACCGATCCTGCATGTTTTTACCGACTTTTGGCAGCATTGCCCAGTGGCTTTTCCCAGGGCCATTCGAGCCACTGATCCCAGGTGTTTTTACCAACCCTTCAGCACCCTTAGCATTGGATCCTGATCTTGGGTGTTTTTACAGACCCTTCGCTGCATTTAATAGTAGCATTTGAGCCACCAATCCCAGATGTTTTACTGACCCTTTGCAGTGTTTCCCAGCAGCATGTGAGACACAGATCCAGGGTGTTTCTAGCGACTCTTTGTGGTGTTCCCCTGCAGTGCATGAGCTACTGCTCACAGGTCTTTTAACCTATCCTTCGCCGATCCTTTGCAGTGTTTCCAAGCAGCACTAGAGCCACTGATACCAGGTGTTTTCACAGACCCTTCACTGTGTTTCTCAACAGTGTTTGAGCCACCAATCCTGGGTGTTTTTACTGACCCTTTGTGGTGCTTCCCAGTGACGTTTCGCTGCAGTCTTTGAGCCACTGAACTCAGTTGTTTTTCACTGACCCATACTTCCTTTCCAGCGGCTTTTGTACCACCAAACAAAGGTGTTTTAGACTAAAACATGATCTTTTTCCTAAATTTAACTTTTTTTTTGTTGAGAAATGACATTTGAAGCAATGGCCATTTGTTTTTGGGATGACGGACTGCTACCAGATCTCTTTAGGCTGAGTTATAGTTGCAATCAGATGGGAGTTAGTAGGTAGTTCAGTAGGTAAATTGCAAGTTCTTTTCAGGACAGGTTTATTTTCTCGCCCATGTAGTGAAAGACACTATGTCTACAGATACATTTTCCAAATATGGGGTTGCAGCAGCATTTGCACAATCCACCCTTCATATGTGTTTTTGTTTGTTTATTATATATTGATTTTGCAGGATGACTGGTACCATCATTATTTGTATTTGTGTGTTGCAAGTACAGTCAGCCTAAAAAGATGTGCTTTTCATCTTAGTACCTCTTATTAGCATCTTGTGTCATGTGTTTCTCTGTAAAAAATCACATTTGAGTTGTTCTTTTAAAAGGCTGACATCTCTTTTTTGAAATATAAGTACAGTTTCATGACCTTCAGAGAAAATGTCCTAGGGAATGAAAGCTTCTTATTCCACTGTGCCTTTCTTTACTCCTCCTGGTGTTGTGCTTCCAGCCTTGAGTCATTATGGGACCCTGCCCAGCACAAAGACCATGGGTAACATCTCTGAACATGCTGTGGCACTTTCTATCCCCACCTCGCCATCTCACGGCTCCCTGGCTCTCTACAGCACCTTCTCTCCTCCTCGCCAGCAGGTCGCTCACAACCCCAGCAGCACCCATTCTGAAGTGTCCTCACCCGTCTTCAAGGGGGACGTGACGCTTGACCACCGGCACAGGATACACCCCGCCAAGGTAGGGGCATGGCACTGGAGTTTAACTATAACGATCAGAATAATGAAATTTCATGTATACTGCACATTTCATAGAAATATTGTAACACAGTATGCTCTGCAAAAGAAGAAGAAATATAGGTATAAAAGACAGGTGTAAGAACTGGGTAGACTACTATTTCTATCTATTAATAGACTTTTTACTTTAATAGAGCTACTTCAGAAAAAAAAAAAGTTTTGAGTATTTGTTTTACCACTGCAAATACCAACAATTCCCAGTTAGAGAAAGAATAAAAGGTACGGCAAGATGGCTTTTGCCAAATTACTAAATCAGCCCCTGAAAAACACACGTCACCTGCAGCTACCTGCAGCTACTCGCAGCCTAAAACATGGGTGAAAAACAGAGTGGCTACAGTTGTACTAGTAGCTTACTTTGACCACCGTTGTCATAAAGTAGAGCACATGCGAATGTGGTGACAGTGTCATCACATATACACACATATACATACATACAAAGGGAAATTCCTCTCTTTTTAATTAGAGTAGATGGCTTAGATGAGGCTGAAAATGTCCATATCTTATTGTATTAAGGGGTAGTTATTACCTCAGTGGTAGTACTAACCTGAAAAATACAGCGCATTTTCTGTAGCTGCTTTACAATAAAAGCCTACATGTGATTTTCCCATGTATTGCTTTTAATGTGAAACGGGGGCACAGGAAGTGATCCCTTTGAATTAATGCAATTTAACACAGCAAACACGGGTGTGATACGTCTGTTTGGTACGCAGAAATTGCCTTTAAACTGAAATACTTTGAGATCAAGGTGAAACCTAACAGGCTAGTCCTCACAGATTCAGTATAGAAATACATAACAAATCTTAAACACAGAGCATTTATAATCTTCATCATGAAGTACTGTATGACTCAGTGTTTGAAGGGAAAACAAATATACTTTCCCAGATGAAGTGTTCCTATAAATATCAATTCATTCTGATAACCACTGAGCTTAAATTCAGATAGACGACAGTTGTAAATCACATTGTCTCTTTTATCATTTCTCTTTCCATAGTAGGAACATTGGATAAAATACAGCTCCCTGGGGCGTAAGTAGCTTAGTGGATAGAGCAGGTGCCCCATGTACAAGGCTGCTGCTTCAGCAGCCCAGGTTCGAGTCCAGCCTGTGGCCCTTTGCTGCATGGCTATCCTGTCCATTAAAGGCAAAATGCCCAAATAATAGCTTAAACACACACACACACACACACACACACACACACACACACACAAACACAGCTCCCTACTACTGAAACACTGACTGATGTGTATGGCATTCCATTCCCATCACCTGAGGATGTCCTGAGAGATGCTCCTTCTGATTTCCCCATGAGAGTCAGGCAGGATACAGAGCTGAGTTTGCATTCAGCGGATGAGTCCAATCTTCCTGTCACCATTGTAAAACCCAGGTCCAACCCCCATTGTATGCTGTGAGTCACAGTGAGTTTGACTGAGAGACACTACACAGCTCATGTTAATACACCAGACAGCACACATACTTCTCTGTATTTACAGTCAAACAAAGGAGGAGGCCACTTAATACATATTCAGGTGTTAAAGCAAGAAAAAATTTTGTGCCTGAAATGTGGAGCACGGAAGATTTGTGTGCCTGAAATCTTTTCCAGGGCGGGGGGCTTTGTGCCGCAGTCACAAAATGAAGAAATAGAAATGTATGTGTTGCAAAGGAACGTGTTTATTATCAAAACGAACAAAAAGATTATAGCTTTAGTAGTTATTTTTCAGATTAAACTTTTATAGCATAATGAGTTTATAAATAAAGATTAAACTTTCAGTGGTTACCAGACTTTTTGACTTATAGCTCCTACACCTCTTTTTTGCCTTGGTGCTATTTATTTTTAGAAGCTAAATCATTTAGGCTGTTTGCAAAATTGTACCGCGCTTGATGTGAATTAAACAAGCAGTTACATCGAAATTTCGCCTCTGGGCAAGTATGTCATCATTGAAATGGATCATATAATGTTGTGGTGGTGACCTTAAAACTTCAACATAGAGGATTTTTATTGCAACTTTAATTTCTGTCTGGTTTCTGTTACCTTACCTTCAAAGTTACCGCTGGCTTACCGGAACCTCCCCTGCTCCATCTGTGCTCTGCATCTCAATGTGACATGATGTGAAAGCATGCACAGGCGTCAGTGTTGATTGGCTATCTCTTGTGCTGTGTAACCAATCAGAAGGGGCTGTAGGCGGGAAATTGTTACAAAGCTCAGTGCAGAGGGGACTGCAGGCAGGGAGGGACACGGCTGTATCAGAGCCAAAGGAGCGAGTTTTAAAATACATTTATTTCATAGGTTATCAATGAAAAAACATCCAGTGTCGATTGTGGTAAACAGTAGGTTGTGTTTACTCGCACACCGTGTGCCTAAATCATTTTCTCAGTTCGCACATATATATTTTTAGGGGCAAATGTGAGTGAAATGCTCGCACTGCAGGGCACTTATGCCCATGCTGGACAGAAACTTCACCACACCGTAAATCCGGCGCTGTGCCGGAGAACGTTAACCCCTGCATATTGCCAGGTTAAGCCTGATTTTGGCCTGATGCAGCGCTGTGTGGTGTTGGCCCAGATCGCGAACGAGTGTCGTATGTGATAATCGTTCGGTTTATCTCCTGTAGTGTGTCATAGTAGACGACAACCTACACCACCTCTGGGATGCCCCACCAAGTCCCGACAGAAAGCCTAGCATGTTTGATTTCTTCAATCTGCAATCTGCTGCTGTGGACAACTGTATGGCAATAATGGTCCTTTTTGAGATTTCCTCTAGGGATGTTCCCACACAGAGCAATGATGGTGTGATATAGCAGAGGTACTTTAGCAACCTGGTGAATACTGCCATTAGCATCAAGCTAGCAAAGAATGTTATTTCTTCATAATAGAGGATATAAAGGAATAAAAATCACAAATAGTGGCGGGGCTTTCACTTACCAAACTGCAGAAGGTGCCAGCTTCATTTGAAACAGACAACATTAGAAACAGGCCTTTATTAATTATTCCCTCTGTATTTATCCATTTTAACTTTTAATCCATTCCCATTTGCCTTGTTATCGTGTCGTCATTTCAAACTCAACACTTCCTGTATCCGCTTAAAATTTAAAGCCCCTTATAATTTCAGTTGAGAGAATCTCATCAATTTCTAAAAAAAAAAAAGGCTTTTATTGTGAAATATTTGCAGGAACTTCTTGTGGAAGATTCAGTGACTTGCTAAGTTTGCATGTGGCACTTCAAATGTAGCTCCTGCCATCTGGTGGTGCGTTTTAGGTTACTACAATAATATTCCGGCTGGGACATGAACAGAGACAGTGACTTAATAGTAATAAAAAAAATAAAAAAATAGGACAAGAATAATCCGATGACATCACGCACGTCACGAAAGATGACCAGGGATGATTGGTCGTGGACCAACGTGTAGTCAGTCATGACTATCAGCCAAGTCACAGCGAGATTTTATGACTCCACAATCGCCTAATCTGACATAGTGACTGTCGGAACAGACAAAAATGTAGTGTAGTCTGAACCTGGCAGGTAGCAATAAGTTGAACAGAAGGGTGATCATTGTGAATCTATCACAAGATTAACATTTTTGGTCTTTGAAGTGAATTTTTGCTATTTTTGCTATTCTTGGGTGGCAGTAGCTCAGTCCATAGGGACTTGGGTTGGGAACCAGAGGGTCACCGGTTCAAGTCCCTGTCCGAACCAAAATATGGAGCGTGGACTGGTAGCTGGAGAGGTGCCAGGTCACCTCCTGGGAACTGCCAAGGTGCCCTTGAGCAAGGCACCAACCCCCCCCCCCAACCACCCTGAGCGCCTGTCATGGGCAACCCCACTCTGACATCTCTCCACTTAGTGCATGTATAGGTCCTGTTTGTGCATGTATGTGTTCGGACCTGTGTGTAATTGACAACAGAATGAAAAAAAATTATTAAATTAATTCAATTACAGATTCAATTGGGACAGTTTTTAAAACCAGAAAATGCCGATGGGCCACAGCAAGCAACCTATCTGCTTTTTTCTTAGTTTATATATATACATACACACACACACACACATACATATATATATATATATATATATATGTATATATATATATATATATAAATAAAAGAGCTATCAATGCACAGAAGCATAATAAGTGGCATATATAGTAACTAATAACACTCTCTCTATCTGCATCTCCTTCTTCCTCCTCTCTTCCACATACACGCATACACACACACACACACACACACACACACACACACAGCTCCTGACGTTTTCCTTTTAGGTCAAATACACAGGACAGTTTTATACAGTCTATGGCAACAACAGTCATATTTACAACAAAGTCACTATGTTAACCTAATAA
This sequence comes from Epinephelus awoara, assembly GCA_035609425.1. Lineage (NCBI taxonomy): Eukaryota > Metazoa > Chordata > Actinopteri > Perciformes > Serranidae > Epinephelus > Epinephelus awoara. The sequence goes on along the minus strand of CM069316.1, from coordinate 30,089,554 downwards.
TATCGCACTGAAAACAAATCTAGCATGTCAATAAAATAAATATTCCTCCCGAAATCGCAATACTGAGTGAAAAATGAAACATTATCTAAGCATGAAGAACACAAACATCAGTATCAATCATTCATCCTGCCCTCTGTCCCCCCTCTACTGAGGACACTCACTGCCCAGAGGTCGGCTGTCACAGGTACATTTTAAAGCTATGGTCTATGTTTAGAAAGATTGATCGTTATTGTTAACATCATTTAGATGGTGGTTATGGCCCAATAGTGCTAGATACACAATGTGAAGAGCAAAAGGAACCAAAAAAATCCATTCTCTCTGGTGGCTGCAGGCCTGCAAAGAAATTGACCAATCACAGCCATCCAGTCCGCATGGGAGTTACTCCTTGCTCATATTTGCACTCTCTTACCCTCCGTCCAATCCCCTTGCTCCATTTTGACACTCCTATGCTCCTCATCCCGCCTCGTCCCAACTCCCCTCCACATTTGAAAGTACGAGCGGTTTGTAAGGCCCTCGAGATGGGGCGCTGCAGTTTGTTTACAATGGTTGCTAATCTATTAAGAGCAATGCTAACGTTAGCATCTGGTGGTATGTAGACAGCTGAGACGATGACAACACTCAGTTCCCGGGGAAAGTAGAATGGTCTGCAGGATATTGAGAGAGCCTCAAGGTCTGGACAACAATGGTGTGCAATGATCCTGCTGTTGTTACACCAGTTGTTATGGAGATAAACACAGAGCCCCCCTACTTTCCTATTACCGGACTCGATGTTTCTGTCCTGCCGGTGGCTAGTGCGCTAGCGGCTAGCTGCACCAAGGCATCAGGTATGAGCGGGTGAAGCTAGCTTCCCATTATGATCATAATCCCACAGGTCTGTACATAGCGGTAAGAGGCAATCAATAGCTCCAGTTCATCCATTTTGTTCGAAATGGATCTGGTGTTTGTCAGGAAGATTCTCGGCGGTGACGGAGTGTGTGGGTACTTATTTAGCCTAATCAATATCCCTGAGTGGCGCCTGCGCTTCTGCCTTCGTTCCCTCCGGCGTCTGCGTCGCTTACTCAGGCAGCAGATGCACAGTGACTCCGCAGGTCTGCTGATGGTGTCTGGGATGTTGTGTGCCTTTTGAAAGTCTCTTGTGGTGTCAACCTTGCACTTCCAACCGATGTCGATAATGTCTTACCGACTATACACAAAATCTGCTCAACATGAGCAGAAAAACATGGACAAAACTACATATACGAGAAAGCTAAGAGCTGCTGCACTCTCGCGCTCCGCGTGTGCTTGTGTAAACCGCAATTGTGAGGAGGAGGTAAGCCCTGACATGCAGAGAGCAGGAGAGAGGCTACAGCATGATGATACATGAAACCAAAACTTTAAAAAGTAACAATAAAAGAGCTGATAATGTCAGAGTTTATTATTACTACAGTCCTGATTAATTTTGCCCCGGTCCATACCAGATCTCGGTAACAACTCAGAGGTTGCGTCTGGGCCTCATGTGGCCCCTGAGCCGCCAATTGAATAGGTCTGCTCTATGAAATGATATATTTCTCAAATGGACCAATCAGAGGAGAGCCTTTCAGTTATTGAGTCTTGTTGATACTGTAGTGCTACCAACACCTGTTTACAGAAAATTAATTCAACTAATTAATTGAGAATATGAGTTTTTGTAAGTATAAGATAAGATAAAAATGCAGGGGCAGACCTTAACATTTCAGTTCATATTGTGCTTTCATGGGGCTTATTTCCAAACAAATGTTTTGTTATTGAATCCACAACATTACCATGTAGCGAATCTGGAGCCCTTAGTGGTCCCTGAGTATCTGAAACCCTAGAACAGTTGCCTGCCTTTCCAGGTGTAAACCCAGTTTTGTTGCAATGGTAATTTTGAATATATGATTAAATTGCTTTAACAGAGATACTTATTTTCTCATCAGATGATGCAATGAAAAAATACAGTTAAAGAGCAGATTGCAGGTTAGAGACCCCAGTGAATCAATGCGTAGGAAAATGATTTAGGAACTGAATTTTCATTGAAATATGCATATGTATACACTACAGACACCTCTGGAGTCGTTTTTGTGAGAGAATTTTACTTCCGTATCATAAAAAGCTAAACCGGAAGTGACGTAACCGGAGGGAGTACAGTCAATTTGAACAATACGAAAATAATGGATATTAATGCTTTTGTGACACTGAAGAGGTTGCGAATGTGTATTCAAACGAATATGACGGAACACAGCCTTATAATTACGAGCCTGTTAGGCGTCAAAGAGACCAAGAACAGACCAGGGTCAGGAGAAATAACGGTCAAAGGAGAGAGATTCAGTTGTGGTGCGAGGAGAACCAGTAGAGGACTGGGCAGGTGTCTTGGTCAGTGACCGCCGTTAGCTTGTAGATACGTATATATACACGCATATATCTATGAACATTAGCAAGCTTTATCTAACACTGTGTTCACATCACAACATTGTAAAGTTTGCTATCACATGTCAGGCTATAACTAGTAATGATCGTCTAATCCCGGCAGGAGTATTGATACTTACCCATAACAGAAACTAATGAGCTTTTGTCAATCATATTTCGCACTGCATAATACAACTCCACGCTACGTTGTATAGTGCTTTACCGTTACTGCAGGAGAGAGAGAGAAGGGGTAGAGAGATAAATAGCTTCCTAATAAATGCTTTGTTTGATAGGTGCTTGTGTGGGAAATGCCAGTCAATGGCCTCTGCTGAGGAGAGCATGTGCTGCAGGGAGGTGGACCCCTTCTGGGCCCTGGTAGAGAGTCTCACCCCCAGACCAGATATATCATGCCTGACACTGCACCCAGGCTTTGAAGCAAGCTGTCTGAATCCATTTGTGCTCCAGATAGCCTACATGAACTTCAGGCAGGAGCATGGCTCTCTGCAGGCCAGCAAACATGAGTATGTTTAGGGCAAAAATAATCTATTATTCTGTTGAGTTCTTTCAATTGTCTGATTTTCTATAAAATTAGAATAAAAGCCTTGTGAACCAAGATGGTGAAGTAGATAGTAAACAGTACAGCTAAGTAGTTATATGTAGATGAATAGCAAATTGGAGACAATATTAAAACAATCTGAATAATTTTTCTATTACAAGTTGCCCTTAGGTCATCACTACCTGTATTACACTTTTTGACATAAATAATAAGACATCAATATTGATATTGTGCCCCTATCCCCAGGCAATACCGCTTGTTACAGGCAGGTTGTCCACTGGGCCTATGGCATTCTGGGCAGGCACATAAGAAAGCCCTTACCTCCCTGTGTTTTGTCTGCCATCAGAAAACAGTTTCCAGAGGAATAAGGAATATACAAATGCTCTGAATGGCCTCATTTGGGTGACAATCAATAAAAAAAATCACAATCACAAACTGTCTTACTGTATAAAACTTTTTATGAAATTTAGATCAGTTCTCAATTAGATATTTCATTTATAGAAAATGTTTTAATTGCAATTCCAATGCATTTGGATCTACATCAAAATACACATAGAGAAAGTCATGAGATATGTGTATTTGAGTATAATAATATACACAAACTAGCTAAGTTGCCTTGCAACAATCAACACGTATCACGTTGTGTCTCATTATTTAAAACCATTATTTTGACTAATTTGGAAGTTAGCAAATGTTAGAAAACAATACTTACGGTGCACAGCTCACATTTTCACTGAGCTGAATCTCTGATGGATCTGTGACCGTCATGCCTGCCAGAAGCTGCTGTTGATGGCAAACTTGATAAAACCGCTGTGTGCACTGAAGGAAACTCACCAGCATTGAGTCTCACCCGCTTCTGGCATTAGCATCCCATCCTGAACTCCATCATATCGCTGGGATAATAATCCTCCGGAATAATCCTCATTAATAACTGTAAATGCACAGATGGTGATCTACAAATATTTCTTGATCTGCACACGTTGCATAATTATGTGTGTGAACAGGTCGACAATCTGTGTGTAAATATGTAATCTGTAAATATAAAACACATTCCACAAATACAAAAAATATCTGTGAATACCTTAAATTAATTTGCAAATAAATGAAAAGCATTTGTGAATATCTTCCTAACATTTACAACTTTCGAACAGGCATTTGTGAACTCAGTTTTTATTTGTGCATCGAAAAAACATTTGTGGATCTCAGTTCTCCGCGTGTGGATTTGCTTTTTACACACACAGATTTTTGAGACAAACTTTCCGCCAGTCCAAACAAAAATGCACTCGTATCACTCGGCCATCTTCGGATAGCACGTGATCACCCAGCTGTCATTTCCGCATGTGAAAGTAAGAGCACACAGTCTTTCTATGAGCTGTTTTTTGTTGTTTTTTTAATAATAATTAGCGATAAATAACGTGCATTCATTGTTTTATGTTAATGTCATACAGTGAGTATTAGTGTGTGTTTATTTGTTCTATGTATCTGGCACACACTTTTGTATACATTTCTGTTTCAGTATGAAAGGCATGGTGGCTTGGCTGCTTCTTCAGTTAGCAGTTATCAGCCAACTCATGCTTTATATTTAGGGGCCGGGCAGCCTAAGCTGCCAGGACCCTATTGTTCTGCTGCATGTTCTTCTTCTTCTTCTTCTTCTTCTTTCGAGGAAATCCTACTTCCGATGCGCAAAAAATCACCAAACTTTGCACAAAGGTCCAGTCCCATGCCAGATTGCCACAGCAGCAAAAACAGGCCAATAGTCCTGATGGTGGCGCTACAGCAAGCCTCTAAAGTTCAAAATGTTTAAAAAATTCACAACAAATCAACCATATGTGCTACAGATTTGCAACTTTCACCAAAATGTAGCCCCAATACTGACAAAACTTTTGTACACTGAAACCTGTTGCAAATTATGAAGTCCATCACTCTGTTTTTTTCAAAAACTGTAAAACTTATTAAACCTATCTTCTCCCACAATTTTTGCTAAATTGACACCAAACTTGCTACAGAGCATCGCCAGACTGTCCTTCACAAACAGTGCACACAGATTTTTGATTTATCAAAAATTGAGCCTACAGTGCATAAAAATGTTTGACGGTAAACGTTATAGTAAACATATACTTGCAAATTCTTGCTAAATATATTTCCAATGTTCATTGAAAAAAATTACAACATTTTGGAGTCATGGTAGATGATGTTTGGAAAATATCAGAAATTTATCTCAAAAACTGAATTTTTTTACAGCATTTTGAATTTCGCTCTCATGCCAACAATTGGAGTCAATGCAAAAATGGCATTTTTAAACATCAGTTTTTCACTTATGGAGCCAATAAATCATTGTTAAAAACAAATCACCAACATCTCCATGCTGTCTAGATGCAATTTGTGTATTTTCGGATTTTTGTCTTAATAACTCAATTTTTGACAGCCGTTTGAAATCTGCCTTTACACACTAACAGCTGCTGTCTTGCACACAGGTGACTGGCTTAGTCAATTTGTGAAGCTACATGTGACATTTCTGTTTGCCAATTAGCTCAGTGAGATCGAGGATGGTTCTTGGTGTTGAAGATTATGAGTTTAAGCCTCAGCTCATGCAACATTTCCATATGGGAAATCTAGCCAAACTTTTCATAAAGGTCCAGTCCCATGCCAGATGTCCTCAACTGGAAACACAAGACAATAGTCCTGATGGTGGCGCTACAGCAAGCCTCTAAATTTCAAAACTTTGAAAATTCATAACAAATCAACCATATGTGCTACAGCTTTGGAACTTTCACTTTGAAATTTGCTTTTCCATGGCATGGATGGCTACTGTCTGGAACCCTGATGCTTGGCTTATTCAGTTTGTGAAGCCACACATGAACTGTCACTTGCCAATTAGCTCAGTGAGATAGAAGACGGACCTTCGTCTCAGAAGTTGTGAGTTCAAGCCTTCACATTCTAATGTGAAAGTCCTGTGTTCAGGCATCATGCTATGTGGATTAGAGACTACTAAGGTTAATATAATTATGATCCAGGCAGTTTCGCGGAGAGACCAATACTCTTTATCAACACTTTTCCTTGTTATCCCTTGTCTCTTTTCCCTGTTTATTTGGCTTAGCTATCAGTCAATATGCAGAGTCTATCCAATAGCTACTTTTACATTTTAAAAAATGTTTTCATCTTTGTCACCATGGATAATGAATTATCAGGCCTTTTTGTTCATAATTGGGATAGAAGACAGACCTCAGTCTCAGAGGTTGCAAGTTCAAGCCTCAGCTAAGGCAGAACAGACATTCTAATGTGAAAGTCCTATGTTCAGGCATCATGCTATGTGGATTAGAGACTACTAAGGTTAAAATAATTATGATCCAGGCACTTTTGCAGAGAGACAAATACTCTTTATCAATGGCTCTCACCTCTGTGGTAATGAAATGCTTTGAGCAGCTGGTTAAGGATTGCAACTGCTACTCACCAGCACACTGGACCCATTACAGTTTGCCTACTGTGTCACTCTCAACCAATCTACAAAGACCCAGAGCACTCATCCTCCACACCACCCTATCACACCTGGAAAAGAAAGGGAGCTATGTGAGATTGCTGTTCATTGACTACAGTTTAGTGTTTAACACCGTAGCTACTCCAGGCTGGTCACACAGCTCAAGGAGCTGAGATTGAACACCTCACTGTACATGTGAATACTTGACTTCCTGACAGGTAATGAGAGTGGGTGGACAGACCTCTTCCACCCTCATCCTTAACACTGGAGCACACCAGGGCTGGGTTTTGAGTCCCCTGCTGCACTCCCTGTACACACTCAACTGTGTAGCTACTTTAGACTGCATCACTATCACAAAGTTTGCTGATAACGCAGCTGTGTTGCGCCTGATCACAGGTAACAATGAAAAGGCCTGTCTGAAGGAAATAGAGGACCTGACAGGTTAGTGTCAGGACAACAACCAACTTCTGAACATCAGCAAAACGAAGGAGATGACAGTGGACCTTGGGAAGAAGCAGCCAAGGAAATGAGCTCCTATTTATATTAATGGGTCCTCAGTGGAGAGGTTGAAATGCTTCAGATACCTTGGTGTCCTCATCACTGAAGGCCTGAGCTGGGTGCTGCATACTGATTCAGTGGTCAGAAAAGTAAAGCAGAGACTGTTTTACCTTAGACACCTGAGAAAATTCTGGGTATCCTCTCAAATACTGAGGAATTTCAACTTCTGCACCATCAAGAGCATCCTGATGGGGAACCTCACTGCCTGGTACAGAAACAGCACTGAACAGGACACAAGGCACAAAGGCCACTTTGGTATTGTTTCAAATTTGTATCTCAAAATTGAACTCAGTGTTCATGATTACTTCCATATTTTCAGTCAGAGATGTAGTGTTAAAAGAATGTGCACCAATCTAAAAAAAATTTATTCTATTCTTCCCATGGTGGAGAGGAGGTGGTTTAGCTCATGGTCTGTCTGTATGGTGACAACTTAAGTTGCTTGATGTCCTCACGGATCTATTCTTGATATATGCTCAGTGTCAGTACTGTTATTTTACTATCGTAGTTATTCTGTACACATAAAATCTATTACATATCTGTCCTGGGAGAGGGCTCGCTCCTCAGTTGATCTTTCTGAGATATCCTCAATTTTTATTTGTGAATGATAGAGTCTAAATGCAGCATATTCAGACCCACTCCTGTGATTGATTTGTCACACTGGCTCTAATATAAAGGCAATGCAAAGACACAGGTGGACATAAATTTATAAAAAAATTGCTGAAGTTGAAGCAGTCTCATGTGCATTAGCAACATTTTAAAGTAATGGACAAACATTATTATCATTATTTTTATTATTATTATTATTATTAAATCATCAATAGTTGAATAATATCTGTTTCAAGTTAACTGAAATGAACACATTTGTAATATAATATAATGAATGGCATCAGTGAAGGTTGGGGACCACTGCTTTAAGTCATTTGAAATGAATTGAGCTTAATTAAGACCACTTTAATTGAAATGAGTTCAACCTAGATCAGTCTTCCTTTGTTAACTTCATTCCATTCTCATCCCTTGTCCCCACAGTACAGCTACCCATCTGACCGACGATCCATCGCAGCCGGTGTCCCTCCTCAGACTATCACCCCACAGTCCCTCCAAGGCAAGACAGTGAGTGTTACAGTCCACCCCCTCTTCTCCCTCACACCATGCTATGAGATTCGAACAACTGTCCCCCTGATTTCAGTGTACTCTTACAAAGAGTGAATAGAATTTTGAGAGCATTTATAGATATGCAAAACAGCTTCTGCTGTCCATGGTTGACATTGAAACACTCACACTCTTGTTGAAACACAACTCATGTGTCTATGTCAATGATGTTTTGTTCTCGGCAGCCTCTTGTTGCTGTCTTCAACTTGTCTCAGCAAAACCAATGTAATTATTGACAATGCAATTATCCTTTTATGTCAGAGTGCACACACACACACACACACACACACACACATACACACACACACACGTACATAATGTCACAGCACACGTAAAAAGGTTTTTGCTCTTAAATTGAACCACAATCAAAAGTGAGGACTGCTATGCTGTTTGAAGCAAGCTGTGAATAATGTGATTGCTTGACAGCAGTCAAGTGCCTCTGCGGTTTGATTTGTCCAGTAATTTTCCACATGACTTTTGCAATGCGTTCTTTTCTCACAGTGGCTTCCTTTATTTCAGTGTGTCACGCCAGTTACACCAGGGCCACACCAGACGCGGAAGCGCTATGAATAGCTTCAAAGCGCCAAGAAGTAAAGCCAGTTTCCTTTCGGAGCCCATGTTAACCGATTGTGTCATCCGCACCGCACAGCTCCGCGGCCGGCGCTGCAGCGATCGTTTCAGCGTCTGGTCTATTTTCTGCGCGAACCGCAAGCGAATGTGTCAAGCCAAGCAGGAATAAAGGCTATACATATTAGTCAGTGGTATCTAAACAGAGAGAGAGAGAGAGATGAACACACACACACACACACACACACACAGATACCCATGATGGAAAAACAGCCCCAAATGTGACTGAGACAACAGCTGGGAGCAGAAGCGCTTGTCGACCGGCGTGGAGAAATGCGCCCCTGATGTGAATGGGCTCGCGCGAGAATTTCGGTGTGCTGCGCTTCGCAGCACTTCGTTGTTAGTGTGGTCCTGGCGTTACCTGGAACAGTAACTATAGCATTACTTTCTTATAAAATGCTCAAATATGTCACTGCTTTGACACCCCCCCCTTAATGGAACTGTATGTAATGATACTCAACATTGAATATGTTAAATAAATGAAACTGACACTTTATAAAATAAATCATTATATTACCTACACTAGTTAAAGAACCTCCATTAATCGCACAATTTAAATGTGAAAAGTCTCATTGACTGACTTTCACATGTGTGTATGTGGAGAAGGAGAGGGGCGGAGGGAGCGGAGCTGTGGAAACATTCTGCAGTCATACTATCATGCGTTTAAATAACTTATTTGATGGATATATATATAGAGAGAACGGCAACGTTTGGAGGGCAAGCCCAAATAAGCAACTCCACTTTAGAATCAAGCCCAAAGTCGCGGCTAATAAGCGGACCTGACAACCCTGCTTGTGTGCTTGTGTGCTTGTGAATACCCACCCTACTCTGCCTCTGATTGGTTTATGATGAAATTTTACTGTCCCTAAGCCAATCATCATCACTTATGCAGCTGTCTCTCCCTCCCTTCCCCCTCACCTGCCCTAACCACAGAAAAAACCTTTAGAGCTCTGCTGAGAAGGAGCTTGGTTGGGTGAAAGCCACTTCAGTGGACTCAAGTAAATCCAAGTAACAGCGCATTTTATTGTGAGTAATGGTAACAATGTTATAACGGAGGAGACAGTAACTTTTTTGATTACTTGTTACTGAAAAAAGTAGCGCCGTTAGTAACGCTGTTTATTTATAATGCCACTATTCCCATCACTGTTGATAAATGAAGCTTTAGGGGTAGAACACATGTCACGTCTGTAACCGACTGGAAAATGTGCAACTGGATGCTGGATTCTAGTCTTGTGCTTACTTTGTACCAGCTTTAAAAAGTGTGGAGGAAGGTCCATAACCATGGTATCGACCATAACCAGCACTGTATCATAACCCACTTACCAGACATCCTCAGTGCAGAGCTGATCACTAGATCTAAAATATTGTCCGTGGACCAGATGTAAAGTTCTGCACTGGGCCAGGTACCTGCGGGTAACTCACAAAAAGCTGTGTAAAGGGTAAACATGTATATGTTTAAATTCACAGGTAGGGGCCTGGGTAAAAATGAAGTACAACCGAACGGGCAGAGGGTGACAACAAAAATATATTTTTGTATTTTTCAGAATAAAACAAATGAAAAAGATGTGATCACTATTATCAAACCACAATTACTTTTATTTTGAAAATCAAGGGCATAAGTCGAACCTTTGACCCTGTCATCACATTCGTCACTGACATGGAGGACTCCAGCCATGAAACTTTGAAGCCTGAGGATGAGGTGGCAGTCGACATTGTGCTCAATACACCTGAGGAGGATCCTTTTGAGGTTCTATGACTGTAGAAGGAGCATGCTGAAATATTTCCTAACCTGGCAGCGATTGCGCAGAATGTTTTTGCCATCCTGGCATCGAGCACAGCCAGTGAAAGAGATTCTTCCTCTGCTGGAGAACCCAGCTTAATCTGAGTTGCTGGAGCCTGTGTGGGTTTATTCACTGTGCAGGTCGGGTCACAGGACATTTATTAACAGGTGAGGGCAGGTGCGGCTTTGACATAGACATAATGACAGGTAATGGGTTGGGTCTGGTGCTGAGCTTTATGGATATAGGTAGATGTGGGTTTTCAAAAATAGAGCTGTGCAGGACTCTGCTAGGTAGCCCTGCACTAAAATGAGCAACTTATTTACCATAGACTGGTATTTACAGAAGAGGGGAAAGATATCTGTCGGCTGTGATTGGTTGGTCTTTTTACATGAAATATGTTACACATTGCTGCGTTCCAAAGTTGAACTCTCTTTATCTCTTGTGCGTCATGGTGGAGCTGGTCATGCTTTTGAAAATATCTTCCACGCATCTACATTGACATGATTGAGGGTGCAAAAAAAACGCAGCATTAGGGCGTCGGTAGCTTGGTGGATAGAGCAGGTGCCCCATGTACAAGGCTGTTGCCACAGCGTCCGGGTTTGACTCCAGCCTGTGGCCCTTTGCTACATGTCACTCCCTCTCTCCCTCTCTCTCCCCCCTTCCCGCTGATCTGTCCTATTGATTAAAGGCTTAAAAATGCCCGAAAAAATATCTTTAAAAACAAAAAACCCAGCATTTGTACAGAACCCTTCAAGTCCCACTGACCCATCAATCAAATTATAACATAATGAGAAGGCAAACTCTCAGTAATGAACTCAGAGAGTCATCACAACTCTTTGGTTCAGTCCTACTGCAGGCAGCTGTAAGAAACAGGCTCTGACAAATAGGGGTGGGAATCTCTAGGCACCTCACGATTCGATTCAATTCCGATTCTGAGGGCAGCGATTCCGATTATAAAATGATTCTCGATTATAAAACAAGCCAATAAGAAAATTAACACTAGATATTGAAAAACATTATTGTTATAAAACTGGGAATACATATCCAGTGCATACAAACTGTTTTAATTGTTGTGGCTGAGATGACTACACTCCACCAGTCTCCTCTGGTCCATCCTCCTCATCCACAAATCTCAACGGGACTCTCCTGTCCCTCGTCGACCTCCTCGACATTTCTCCTCCAGTATTTACAAAACTATTACTGACTATAACTATCTATGAACTATAAAAACACGAACTATTGTAAAAAAGACGAACAATGGCAAAACTATGAACTATGGTGAAAACACGACGAGAACACGGCAAAAAATACTCAAAAACACGGCATAAAAAAATTTCAAAAGCTCTCAAAAAAACACGGATACTGTTATTTACAACACTAAATATTATTTACAAGGAAAACACCACCCAAACTCCACTAAAACTCACCAAAACTCTGCTAAAACACTGCTAGATCACTCCAACTTGCACCCTCTTCGTCAGCTGTCACTCTCCTCCTATTGTGCTGACTTCCCTCCCCTCCTTCACAGGTAATGACATTACTACCATACCATAATACTGGAAAGTTCCGCTTCTCAGCTTTCAGAATCCGTTGGAATTACGTCGATAGCGTGAATGGTCGAGGAGTTATGGTAATTTGAAAAATAAATACAAAAATAAAATTAAAATTGATTATGAGTTTTCCACATCGATGCTCGCATCATTCAAAACATAATCTCGATGCATCTAAAAATCGATTTTTTTTCCCCTACCCCTACTGACAAACGCACTGTAAGAAAGAGAAGAAAGTTTTACATTGTATCAGCTAAAGCTCTGTAAACCCCAATTCACCCACTCAACTTGAATTTTTTTTAGAAACAGCTTGCACTCAAAACTTCTAGTTCAGTACAATAAGTAACATAAAAGTTTTGAGTACACCAGACACATAATTCAAGATTCAAGAATAATAAATGTGTCACTTGACCCTTGTCTGACAGTATTTACTGTCTGTCAGTATGAGCATTTAATTTGGTGTCATATGAACATAAAAACATTGAGTACACATTTTAGAACTTTTTTTTCATTGACCTATAAAAATATTTTCTGCCACACTTAGCTTTTCTTGATTGCTAGAATAAGACAAAGAGATGAACTCTGAACCAGGAAGGTCTCTGTATTTCACCTCAGCACATCGTTATGTTAGACACTCTAATGTAGGTTTCAGACTACATGATATCAGCCCGATCGTAGCCAGGTGCAGCATCATATGATGTTGGCTCAGATTGTGAACAACAATGAGTGTCGTACACGATAATCCACAATCTGATCTCAGAGAAATACATGAAGTACGCCAGTATAAAGTCAATTAGGATTCATTGTCGTGGGGGACACACAAATTCCCTGGTTCAACAACGTCCTGTATACACACAAAAACACGAAAGTGTTCTTGATATTAAAACGGCAAATATATTCCTCTGTTATAATTTCCCACCAATAATAATAATAATAATAATAATAATAACATGATAGTTCGGCTGTACTAGATATTTCATATATTCAGTAGATTTACTTTTTTACGACACTATTTGACAACTCTACAACTGGAAGATCTACCTTCCCAAAAACGCCGTTTCTAGAGTACTAGCTATAATATCGAAAATTAACCAACATCCTTACTTTTTCTTAACATAGTTCATCTAGCTGCAGTGTAATTACTAGTTTGGTTTTACTACTATTCAGTAGATATATCTTTTTAAAACCCTATTTAGAACCCTACTTTCCAAATCAGAAGAACTACAACTATGTTGCTGATATGTATCAAGCTGCATGGCGTCGTCCTAGGGAATTGTAGTTTTTAAAAAAGATAAGTGTTTTTCCTAGATTTGGAAGTTGTAAATACTGAATTCAGAGTACACTGTGGACTTTAAGGGGATGGTAAACACACTTGTGTAATCAGATTTTAAATATCTAATTTCTAAATGGGTGAAAATTAATTTTATCCATATTTTACCCATATCTGACAGCACCCAGATTTGTTGACTACACTCACATGATATGGTCCCATGTCTGTACCCCCTTTTGTTGCTGAATTATAAGCCTTCAAACATGCACTGAGGTCAAGGTTCAAAGATCAGTGTTTTAAAGCAGGAGCCATATAGAATCTTCATACTGACATATGTTACTCAGCATGTAATTTTAACTCATTACGTGCTGCCACCATGGAATGCGGTGTAAAGAGGTCGTGGTCATTTCACATATTTCTGTGAGATCAGGTTGATTGTTTTATCTCATGTAGTGTGTCATAGTAGACAACCACTGACTCCAAATCTGGGAGAAGGTCTAGCAGGTTTGATTTTCTTTTTGTCTTTCACGACTTCTCTCATCACAGCCGTCACAGAGCGATCTGCTGCTGTGGACAACTGTATGGCAACAACACCCCAGCATTTTTGATAATTCCTCTAGTTATGGTACCATGACAGGGTGAAAAGGAAAAAATGATGAACAGCAGAGGACCTTTAGTAATCCGGTGAGTGGTGCCATTAGCGTCGAGCTAGCAAAGAATTTTATTTCTTCATAATGGAGAAGGATATAAAGGAATCAAATTCACAAATGGTGGCTTAGCCTTTATTTTCCATAACTGCAGAGGGTACCAGCTTCATTTGAAACAGACTACATTAGAAAGAGGCCTTTAATTATTATTATTATCTGTATTTTTCTTTTTTTACTTTTAATCCGCTCCCGTTTGCCCTGTTACAGTTAATGCATCACCCCATCATTTCATACTTAACACTTTCTATATCTGTAACCATAATTTCGGTTGAGAGAATCCCTTCATTTTCTGAAAAGGCTTTTATTGTGAAACATTTGCAGAACCCTGCTGTGGAAGATTCCGTGACTTGCATAGTTTTCATGTGGTGCTTCAAATGTAGCTCCTGCCATGTGGTAGCTCCTGCCATGCGGTGGCTCCTGCCATGGCACTTTTTATATTACTATAATAACAATGCGGCTGGCACATGAACAGCCATAGTGACTGAAATAATATTATCAAAAATAGGACAAGAATAATCCGATGACATCATGCACATCATGAAAGACGACCAGGTATGATTGAATGTGGACCAACATGTAGGCTATTATGTCTGTTGGCCAAATCACAGCAAGATTTTATGACTTTACAATTGCCTAATCTGACATATTGACTACTGAAACAGACAAAACTGTGGTGTAGTGTGAACCCAGCATAATTTCCTCACAGGCGGGAGGTCACTAACTGTATATACACCTTAACTCTTGGTGCAATATGTGTTTTACCACAACATTAACTGTAACCCGTTAGAACCATTATAAAATACATAAACATTAATCATTGTATTATGAGTATTGTGGGTGATTTACAACAATCAACACAGTTTTCTTTAGCTTATGGCCTTAAACACATTGTCTCACGGCATGCTGGGAAATTCCACCCACTTTGACCCAACATGCCACAATATGTTAAATGCACAGTGATAGTGTTGTTTATTGGCCTTGAACTAATTAGGCAAAATTGGCTTTATAAATTTAAGTCAAATATTGACAATCCGGGGCATCTGTGTAGACTTTACATAACATTTTGTCATGGATTGGGGTTTACAGTGTAATGTCTCATTATTTTAAATGCAGGCCTCACATATTGTCTATAATTTCAGGCCCAAATCCTCCTGCTCCCACGCTTCCCTGAATAAATCTGACATATCATTTCAACCATGCATCACATTGTAGAACCTCTAATGTGTATGGATGCATCACTAACAGGCTGTCTAATAGTGCAAGCTGATGTTTCTCTTCTTCTTAAGTAAGTGTAATTGGTTCTCAGGTCTTTTTTGTGAAAGAGATCTTGATCTCAATAAGATTTTGTGAATAAATAAAGATGGACTGACTACAGTAGATGTAAAAAGAAGAAATGTGAGGCTGGGGGCTGATATTGTCGCTGTTGAACAGAAGAGACATAGTCAGTGCATGACAAACTTCTGCCACCAGACTGAAAATAAAAGGTTTTTAATGCATCATCTTGCAATTAAAGGGTGAGGATTGTTTTAACTGGGCAGTTAATCAGTGGTTGCAGTTGTTCCTCTTCTCTTTAAGGTCATCAGTGTCACTGCATCAAGTTTTATTTCAACAGAGGACAGGTGTTGATGTGGTCAGTATGGCAGCTCTTCCATTCTCCTCTGTGTATTGCTCTGTGCAGCCCGAGGAGCTGACCCTGCTCCTGATCAAGCTCCGCCGGCAGCAGGCGGAGCTCAACAGCCTGCGGGAGCACACAGTAGCTCAGCTAATGGCCCTGGGTATGGAGGGGCCCAACGCTAAGGTCAGCACTGAGTGTGTACAGTACGTGTGTCTGCATGCACGCATTTGTGCTTTCCCAACCGAGCAGTCAAAACTCCATATTCTGTGTGTTAATGTTTATACGCCTGGGGGAGTTCTTTGTATCACTTTACTCCAAATGAAAGTGTTTTTAGTGTGTTCTGAAACATTCTATGAACTAAGACTGTGTACTCACTTTGACTCAAGCTATCTCTTTTTGTGAGGCAGTTCAAGTCAAATGGTCCACCATTTTGTGTCTAACCTTTGGATCATTTGTCAAGAAATTTTGTTCAGATGTCTGTGATCGCCAGAGGAGGAATCCCAATGACTTTGTTGATCCCTTAACTTTTAGTCTGGCGCTATTAGCAAGTTGAAGATTCCAAATCTACCAGAAACATTTTCACAAATGTGTGTTTTGGAATAGTGTTTTCCAACTGGTCCATCCACATGGTCCAGATTTCTCCTTAGTCATTAGTTCAAGGTCCACACAGTGGAATATATTCAGCATTACAGTTGCATTTGGCCATGTTGTCAAGCTATATTGAAGAAATTCCCTATACTTTAAAATAAAGCATGTTTTTTACGAACTTGACACATTTGTGAGTCACTTGAAGTCCATTCAGAATAGACCTGCGACCCACTTTTGGACTGGGACCCACTAGTTGGGACCCACTGGTCTCAATAGTCAAGGTTCCCAAACAATTAATTCTTCTGACTCTGATGGTCTGGTGACTTGCGTCAGCAGCCAGCACCCTGCAAGCTGACATTTTCAGAACTGCCATGAAATTGTCAATATTAATGTTGATGGATGAACTATTATACATTTCATGGGCCCCTTTCAAAAAAATGAATAAATGGCCAGTTGATCCATACAAAAATGATTCTGTTCTTAAGTATCTCTAAGCATGTGGTACAATCCTTTGGTAAACATCTCAATATATTACAGAATAAATGTCACAGGTGCTAATACCAATGGTATCAGTTGGCTGTGTTGACAGGTAGGAAGTCATTGAGGGATCATGCCCCCCTGCCAGTGAGGAGCTGGTAATTGTAACACACCACTGGGCTGATGAACAAGACATACCTCTGTTTGTCTTAGAGTAAGGACATGTCTGTCCTTTTTGTCCCCAGGTCAACAGTGCAGTTACAAGTAACGATAGCAGTGGTGCAGGGCAACTGGGTTTTGGTTTTTACAAAGCAAAATCCATAATGCCTGGCAGTAGTGATGACAAACAGTAAAATCAAACTCCAGCTTCAACACTTCACACAGTGACAATATTACTATAGGCATCAGGTAAGTTAGAGATGTCAGAGTTAGAGCACCCCAAATTCAGTTTCATTTTGGAGTATTGTCTTAGCATTAATGCACACGCAGACTGGTGGTGGGATATGTGTTTTTTATTTGGGGGACTGATGTGTGGATGGATTTTTTGGCTTTCTTTTGCATTTATGTATGTGGATTTATTGAGCATGTGCACTACTCCTGCACATGCCTTTCAGCTTGAGGTCTCTGTGTGGTTGTGGGCAAGGAGAGCATGGATGAACATGATGTATCAAACAACATGGCATCTGTTGTCTCTTTCCAGCTTGATGTACATGGTGAGCGAGCTGTGTTTTTTTGTTGTTGTTGTTGTTGTTGTTGTTGTTGTTTTTTGCCTTCATATTTGTATTAACCTGATCAGTTCTAGGGATAGCCTGTTTGGTGTAAGTTATTTTATTATGCATGTACAGTAGGTGAGCAGTGTGTCTGTTACACCAGCTTTCAACATTGTTAGGCAGTGTTGCAGTGCAGCATGTTGTGATGTGTTTTGAGTTGACTGCTTGAAGTTTTGTAAATTTAATGACTTATATTTTTGGATATGTATGCTAACTGGTGACACATTAACAAAAGTATGGCCAATATAACATATATATAAAATCATATTGTAGGGATGCAAAATAATATCTGGACATCCTCAGTATCAGCTGATATTGGCTTAAAATCGAACTATTGGAATCGGCACCACATTCTCACTCCAAATTTGTCACATATCAATACTGGGTCATGGACTTTCCACATTGATGTATGCCATGCAAGCTATCCTGGGTGCGCTGGTTGTTGTCATTCAGTGATGCCGTGTCAACTTCAGCCTGAAACATACATTGTCTGTTTTCAAATTACACTTCCATTTTCACAGGTAATGTACAGACTGCATACAATCTCTCTCAAAATAAACACACTACGTCAGTACAACACCTAAAATCGACTTTTTTTTTTTTCTTTTAACAACAAACACACATTTAGCCATCACACACACGTGGTTGGGTTCAGGAAAAAAGAACAGGGTTTGGCTTTACAATCTTAAGTGACATGAATACTGGCCTCCCGGCTAAAAGTCAGTCGTTTTTGGACCCATCCATCGTCTCTCCGGTCCACTCTACTCGGACTTCCGCCCCCTAACTTTTGTTGTTGTGCTGCTGCTTTTCTTCTTGTCACTGCTGGGTACCATTAAAAAATAACTGCGACTGGCCACAAATCATGACGACGTGAAAAGACAGCTTTTTTGTCTGACTCTGGGGGTCACTGACCAATTGGCTATTTTTGACGACTTCAGAGTGAGACCTTGTTAAAGTCAGCCAACATGCTTATAATATCGGCACGATATCAGTATTGGCAGATATTGGCTTTACCACATAGGGCTCTAGTTTCGCAGAGCGGGCGAGGTGGGGGCGCAGCGCACCTGCGCTTCGCCAACTGGGTGTGGTCAGGCGGATTTTGCAAGTTTGGCACACCATGCGCCTGGCGCAGCTGCTCCTCTTTCCCACCTCCGTCCCTCCTACCTGCGCAAGTCCGGAAGAGGGAGGAGAGAAGGCGTGGAGTGGGTTTTACACACATCACACCAATCACATGAGCCCCTCTCCTCGCCCTTAAATGCGCCGCGTGAAGGCGTAATGAGAGTTTACTCAGTTCGCCATGGCAGAAGAGAGCAGCAGCGTCAGATGGCCAAACTTCTCCCAGGAGGAAACTGATGTTTTGGTCCTGGAGGTCCAAGCTCGCAGCGTCCGAATATATGGAACTGCGAGCAGACCTCCACAGGCTGATGATGCAAAGGTAGCCTGGGAGGAGGTCAGCACAATTGTAAATCAATGTTGCGTTTCTCTCGTGAGCACGTGCTCTCTCTTTCTCTCTCGCAGTTACTCTGTTTCTTTTCTTTTGTTTTTTCTAAGATGCTGAATATATACTCCCTATCTGATGCTGTGGCTGTTTGTGGTTGGCTGAGAGGGATGTGAACTCATTAGTTTGCAGCTATGTTAATCAAATCAGGTTGGGTTTCCATTTCGCGTGCCAAACTGTGCCAATTCCCTTTGATCTGACATCAGATGTGACGGGACAGTCGATATAGAGATACATTTATGTGCTGATTGCAGATAGTTGCATTGAATAGTGTTTTTTGGGGTAATTATTGCATTGTTAATATGCCTGATGTTCTGGAAACCTGCCTGTGAGGTTTTGGTGACGTGTGCGCACTGTTGGCCGGTCAGCCAAACTTCAGCTTACACCGGCTGCGCTCTGCCTGCGCTGACAGTAGACGTGGTTTCAGTTGGCAAGCTTTTAGCGCACCTTCAGCGAAGCCTTTTGGCATGAAACTATCACTGCGCCAAGCTGGATCTGTCGACACCTCCCCCTGCTGTGCCGCCACACCCATCTCACCGCACCTCGGTCTGCCAAGCTACCAAACTGAGTGCGCCTCGGGTTGCGTTGCTCGAAACTAGCTCTGTGTGGGGTTCGCCACCCTGCGCTGCGCCAGTAAACTAGAGCCCATCCTGTCAGAATAAGTCAGCATACTTTTTCTTATTTTGCATAATGAATAAATATCTCCATCTGCTGGTGGGCCATAACAATAGGTGTATGCATGCATAATATGATGTTAATTCCACTACAGAAGAGACTTGATACTCATTAAAATTAGGTGGGAAAAAAAAGGATACATTGATATTGGTTATCGGCCAAATGAGTTGTTATATATCGGCATATTGGATACCAGCAAAAAAATCCAATGACGTGCATCCCTATCATATTGTGCTATGAGACTAGATTCTATATCATTTGGGATTTTGAATATGGTAATATGGTGATTGCCCTCAAACATAGTCTGGTTCAAAGGCTGGATTAAAGTCAAGTCATCCATTTTCTTAACTTACTGGGCTGTGCCAGCTATGTCAAGTGAAAGGTCCATATTAGTCCTGGGTTTTTGTTGGCTGTAAATATCAACTGAAGGTATCGGCCAGCTCTCCATGTACTTGCATTTTTTAAGAACAAAATATAGTAGCAGTATCCAGCTGCATCTTTTCAACAGTGCTGCATGACTGTAGATGAAGTCATGATCCTTTTTGCTAAAAATGTGTTCCTTAAGTGTATTTGGACTGAAAAGTAAATAATAATTAAATAAATGGATAATTAAATATGCAGTGCTGCCTTGTAAATGACTCCTTGTCATCACATTGTTGGCCATCTATTTTTCGATCTCTTCCTTCCTGTTGCAATGTGCCATCCCTTCCCTTCTTCTGTCATCTTTCCTGCTTCTTCTCTTCCTTCTTCTGCGGCTCCTGCAGACTGATGTTCTGTCTCATCACCTCCAGAGGAACCTTATTTACCTGGACAGCCAGGTGAGGACTTCTGAGCTTACTCCTGTCTGTCTCCATGTCCAAAACATAAAATTTGAATCAGACAAAATAATTTGTGACACACTGGAACTCTCAACCCTTAGTTCTCCCTTGATGGAGGCTTAGTTATGTCATCTAACATTGTTTCTATACAACTTACATATATGTACATACTGTATATGATAATCTCTGTTTTAGACATCTTTTTCTGTCTCTATTTCTGTTATCTTTTTTCTTTATCCAGAATCCTGTAATCTGAGTTTAAAATTTAAGATTGCTCTAGCTGCTTTTCAGCCTTAACATAGCAGGTTTAAGTCTTTTGTGCAGTTTCTAAATGCCTGTCATTTCTTTCTGTGTTGATTTAGGTACTGTAAAACTTCAATTAAAAGCCGGGCCCCAATTAAATGCAGAGTCCCTTTTACCAGTTGGGTGTGGCTACGCATTTTGACAAATAGACACAGGTTTCAAGCAGATGCTGTGAAATGATTTATATTTATAGATGATCTTTGGGTGTATAAAACCTCATGAAACCCACTAGGTCATCAGCTACCAATGCATTTCCATCCCAACTGGTCAAATACCGCTGCCTTGTCAATGGACCTAAACATCAAAATATGACATGCTAAATAGCCTCCTGCATCAGTTTTGGATGTTCTGGGCAGTGTGTCAATTTAAGGTTGATACATGCAATGTGTCTTTTCAAAATACACCTCTGTTTGCATGTTACATGCATACAATATTTTCCAAAATAAACGTTAAGTAAAACACTTTGGTTTTAGGTTTATTTCCTCACATTTCTTATTAAAACAACTCAACTAACTTGTGGTTTCAAACGCAAAATGAACAGCCAGCTCCCAGGTGACTGTCAAGAATTTGTTTGACCCATCACCCCTCTCATCCACCCTGTAGGGACTTTCTCATTCTTTATACTACAGTAGTTGCCAGTGGCATTAGAAACTGCTGCCGGCCGGTGTGTGTCATAATGCCACCAAGGGGGCATTGACAAAGCGGCAGTATTTGATGAGTTTGGTTGTTACCCACTGCATCAGTAACTTCTGCTGCCTGGTGCGTATCATCCCACTGTGAAAGGTGCCTCTGTGTGTCGGTATCTTATGCCAAGATTACTGACAAGGCGGTGTTATTTGATGAGTTGGCAATGAGAAGAGGCTGCAGCTACCTGCTTAAGATAGGTTTTAAGATGCTTACATCACAATATAAATGTTTAAACTTTTGTCAGTATGAACATGTTATTCATCATTAGCTTGTTGGAGTATCCACAATCCAGTTGTTCAATATGATTAACAAAAACCATGAGTATCAAAACATAATTTGCTCAGATTGACCTGCATGGTAAACAAGAAAGAGGAAAAAAGCAAAAGGGGTGATTCCCTTCCTCGTCATGAACTCCAAATATATGTTAATTCCTCCATTATTTGTATTACTTTAGTCCATGAGGGTCCACCGGTCAAAAGAATCATTTTTTTTCCCATAGTCCATAGCTTAATGTCTGCTAAATTCATTCGTCAAACAAAACCTCACTTTATCTGACATAAACAATATTTTCTCCTCTTCCTGCACCATGTTGTTGGGTATGCTTGTTTTTGTTATCTTGCTGGCTGCAAAATAAAAGTGTCACCGCTTTCCTCTGTTTAGTTTTCACCCTTTTTTTACTCCTTTCTTTTTGCTGCCATTACCTTTTTCGACTTACATCCTTTCCAAGGTAGGCTGCCTGTATTTTGATATGGGTCTCTCTCTCTCTCTCTCTCTCTCTCTCTCCCCGCCCCCTCCTCTCTTTCCCTCTCTCTTTCAGTGCATGAACTTCGCATAGATGCACTGTCTGTCGCAGCCAGATTAAAGGAATGATTTGTAATCGATATCAAATCGATATTTGGTAGCCTAATTTTTATACCTGTAATATTCATACTGGTTTAATTTACACTTTGATTGGGAAAGGAATTAAAGGCCGATCCTATCTATACATCTGTCCCAAATATGCCAGTTAAGCTCAGTGACTGGAGCAAATCAAAGCCCCGGCTATTAATTGATTTTTTATGGTAATCTAGAGGACCATACTGGTGTTTTTCATATTTGAGCCTTTTTATTGTATTGCTGCTGACCATTTTTCAATGCATACCATGCTTTGTTTAAGCCATTAGTTTCACTTGAGTTCAGTGTAATAGTGTCTTGCACTGTTGTTGTTTTTTTAAATGTGGAGATCTGCAGATAGGGCTCTCCCCATCAAACCACATCTTGGTAGTTGAATCATTTCATTTGTTTCTAGCTTGGTTGTTTCGTTTCCAACTGTAATGGAAAAAGAGAAAGTGATGGAAATGCAGAGCCTGTTAGTGAATAAAACTAACTACTTTTGAACCAGACATCGGTACAACCTTCTCTAACTCTTCAGCAACAGAGGTGCTCCGTGATGCACTAGGATTTTGTAACTAAACCAAAACGCACACTGTATTTGTTGTTAACTGCAGACATCTGATATTTTTACATCATGGATGATGATGAAAGCCCCTACAATTTTCAGTCTTGCATATGAGACTGTCATCAATCAATCAATTCAATCAATTTTATTTATAAAGCCCAATATCACAAATACAATTTGCCTCACAGGGCTTTACAGCATACGACATCACTCTGTCCTTTAGACCCTCACAGCGGATAAGGAAAAACTCCCCAAAAAAAACCCTTTAACGGGGGAAAAAAAAAAATGGTAGAAACCTCAGGAAGAGCAACTGAGGAGGGATCCCTCTTCCAGGATGGACAGACGTGCAGTAGATGTCGTACAGAACAGATCAGCATAACAAATTAACAGTAATCTGTATGACACAATACAGTAATCTGTATGACACAATACAGTAATCTGTATGACATCCTCGGTAATGACAGTAGCTTACAACAACATTCATGAAAGTAATAATACTATCGTTATAGTTCTGGCTACTGTGGTACAACATGTTGAAAGTATATATTAGTATCAGGCAGTATACATGTATGATAATATCATATGTCTATAATAGCAGTAGAAGTATGACTAATGATTAAATCATGTCATGTAGGCTGTTGTAGTTTAGTGTAGGGCAGCTGCTCTACAGGTGCACTAGACTGTAGTGACTAAACAGCAGACATGAAAAATATGTTTCTCACAATCGTAGGTGAAGTCTATTGATGAAAACATCTTGATGTTAATATTGTGTATTTTTTGCAGACATATCTATCAATAAGAAAAGGCAGAAACCACAAAGCTCATGACAAAAGAAAATGCAAAAGTGAGGGGACCCCACTTTTGGGACATCACTTTTAGGTGTGGTTACAGTTGCTACAAAGCACATCTCTGACCACAGCCAGCAGTGATGCTGTGTGTGAGTATATTTCAACCAAAGAGGGCAATGAAACACAATTTTTTAAGCATAGGCTGAAAAAACTCAAATCCAATGGTAAACCTACACAGTGCTGATCAAATATGAACCAAGATTCTATTACTATGTTACCTATTTCTTGCCTCAAATATTTTCAGAAAAAATATTTTAGCTTACTGTATAACTGTTATCCAAGATCATTGGTTACTAGCCAGTTGCCATACTGTTTTCTGTAGAAAGCGGCCAAGCACACATTATGTTACCCACCAGCTGGAATGTTTAGTGGTCCAATGCAGCACAGTTCATTCTAGTAGTTGTAGGTTTTCTAACTCTTGAGCAAAAGTAAATGCCACATTTCTTTTCCTGTTTTCTCTGGTCACATAGCACCAATTTCAAAAGTATTTCTATAGAATCAGAATAGTGTCATGTTTCGCTGCTGGGCAGAGGCAACGAATGCTGTGCATCAGAAAAGTGCGTCCCTATTATTTTCAATGTACAACCCCACACTGGCGACGGCAAGACACGTGTCGCCGCTCCTGGATGCCCCACGGCACTTCACTCCATTGTCCTATTTCCAGACCCTAGAATTAAATGCATTTTCCCCCACTTTCTCTCTGCTGGTGCATACCAGCTCCCATAGCAACTCTTTTTCTCTGCTCCTATGGCAGCTCGATTCCTCTTCTCACGATTGATGTACAAAGAGAACTCTGGAACTGTTGCTCTGTCCAGTGTGACAAAGAATGATTGAGGAGAGAATCGTTGTTGAGAAATATCCCAAGCTAAATGACCCACAAACCTGTCATCGTAAAGACGTTGGCCAAAACGATATTGCCTGGCAAGTCATAGCTCTGGGGATCGGCTCTTTAGGTGAGAAAATAAAGTGTAAGTATGTGGGATTCTCCACACATGATTTTAAGCTAATGCAGAGGTGGAGGAAATACAGATCTTTTTGTAAGGTAGTAATACATTTGCGTGTTGATCTGTTGAGCTGCAGCACAACGCATCCAGTGTGTGCTAGGGGTGGCTGTTGAAACGCAGCGCTGCGGCAGTCCTGGTGTGTTTTCAGCTCAAATGTTTGTCATGTTCTGACAATAAATAATAGTATACAAAGTATAACAAGTCTGTATGAGGAGGTGTTCTTGTTCCTTTAGAGCTTCAGTCCAAGTATTAATACCCAGGAAATGACTGAGGATGAGTTAATGTACATCAAAAGTAGTGGAACAATCCATGTAATTTTTAGCCTGTTTATTCCAAATCGTGTATACTACCATTTTCCAAACCATTTCTTAAATAAATATTGTCCACTTCCAAATCAGTGCTTTGAAAAATGCTCACCACCAGTATCAAGTTTAGATATTTGTAAAAACCTAGCTTATGCAAAACCACAGGAATGGTCCTTAAATATGTGTTAAATCAGTTAGTTGATCAGTGAGTGTTAGGATAAGGGTTTATCATTAAATGTTGGCAATAAGCCAGAGAGCAGTAAACTGCCCCTTACAGAGTGGTGTTTATTCTGGGTTTTTAAAAAGGACTAGGTTTATTCCCACTCCGGTTCCTGGTTATCAGCCATCAAACAGGGGCTGGTCCTTCAAGCAATGTGTTCTGCTGTGTTATTACACCATTGTATCCTCTTTCTCCTTGGCGCTTCACTAGATGAAGGAGAATGAGCCTCTAATCTTCATGATTCACACTATGATCGAGAACTCTGCACCAAGACCGCAACTCTATCAGCAAGTAAGGTCCTTGGCAGGTTCTGGCTTGAGTTGGGGTCAAGACAGTCCATTTGTCTTTTGACTTCAGTATCTGTGATGTTGAGTCAAAAACCTTTTGAAATTTTCAGTTTAATCACTTGTAAAGGCTTTCACAAATCAAGAATCATGTTTGTAATCTTACTTTTTGGGTTAAAACTTGAAAGCACCTAAATTTGAGTTTTGAGGTTTTTGCTTAACATCAAGTACATTTCAGTTTGCTTAGATTGAAGAGTTCCACACAAAGTATGTGTACATTACAGCTAACAAAAATTCCAGGAAGCTTGGGGTTTGTTTTCTCAAAATGGACGTCCCTGTTGTTTGTAAGCGAACTCTTGAATTTTAACATAACTGAGATGGAGCAGACTCAAACCAGACCTTTGCCCTGGTAGCCCACATCTTCTTCTTCACCATCTACCTGTTGTTTCACCACTGTGGATGTAGACAGTCCATTTATAAACCTGTTTTTAATCAGCAAACACTCTCAGACATCGTCATAGCATTTTTTGAGGTGTATTGTTTTTTGTTCAGTGCATCTCATTTCACAGCTTTCTGTTTGATGCTGTTGTAAGTGACATCAAGCTAGCATGGCTTATGGTACTGTATAATGCCACATAGCCATGGATTTCTTTTCTCACTTTCTGTCTTTATACAGCACTGTTCATTGTTGTCATCACTGTGGAAATGCTTATACTGTTTGGATGTGTTTGTCTTAAAGTGGGGATAAAGAACTGACCAATATGACTGTGGTTCCTTTGATTTTTACCTTGGGCAAGATATGACACTGCTGTCAAATTTAATACCCACCTAGATTTACTAGAAAAATAGATAGTGTTTCACTTTTTCACCAGCAGGGCACAGCCATCTTACAGCAAGCTAGCTGGTGACATCATGGGAATGGTTGTTTACTGAGTGCTGAGCACAACACTGTACTTCAGACTAGCTAAGTGTTGATACTGTGGAGTCTGACAGTTTTGATGAGATACAAAGTTAAAAACCAACTACCTACACTTTTTTAGCAGCAAAAGTCTCCATTAAACTGTCAGAACACAACAACAACATCTATGCTTATAACGTTACGCTAATGTTTTTACATTGCAGCTAATGTAGCTAAAGTTAGCCTAGCCCTGTGGTCACATCCACAATCCACTTTATCATGATGAACATCCCTCCCGCCAAGAAAAAAAGTTATGACTCACCATTAGAACAACTGTCTGGGTTGGGCACCACTTAAGCTTGTTTCATTTCCCTATGTGTGTCACAGTAGATAGCTGGTGATACCAGTAAGGTTTTGCGTTCATGAGCCCATTCTCTTCTCATGACAAAACAGACTATTATCCTTGATGTGGAGATACCGCTGAGATCCTGCTGGCTTTTCAGTAAAATTTGGGAAACAAAGAGCAACCTTCTCAGTGAGAGAACTATCTTTAAATTTTAGGCTGGTTGATGCTAGTTGATGTTTTACTCTGTTTACTCCTCATCGCTTTCATAATGGCTCCTCTCTCTGTAAAAGTAATCCAAGACTCCAATCCTTCTGTTAGAACAGCAAGTAAACTGGACCTGCACCCTATGCCTTCACTGCAGCTGGCCCTATTCTAAGGCATCATTCATGCCAAGTCTCAGCCTACTTATTTTTTGGCATGCTGAGTTTGGGCTAATGCTGTGCCAGGTTATTTTTTACAATGGCCCAGTGATGGCAATGTCAGCAGCAGGAATCGGGCCAGCTGATTTTACCCAGTTCTGGGGCATCATTTATGTTGGTTCTCAGCCAAGTTGGGAAATCAGACGTAGCCAGACTTTTTTCTTCTGGCCTGCCAAGTTTGGGCCAATGCTGGGCCTGGTCATTTTTGACAACAGCCCAGTGATGGCAGTGTCAGCAGCAGGAATTGGGCTAGCTGATTCAGCCCAATTCTGGGGCATCATTCATGCCAAGTTTCAGCATAGTCAGGCAATCAATCAGTCAATCAATCAGTTTTATTTATGAAGCCCAATATCACAAATCACAATTTGCCTCAGAGGGCTTTACAGCATATGGCATCCCTCTGTCCTTAGGACCCTCGCAACTGATAAGGAAAAACTCCCCCCCAAAAAAAACCTTAACGGGGAAAAGAAATGGTTGAAACCTCAAGAAGAGCAACTGAGGAGGAATCCCTCTTCCAGGACGGACAGACGTGCAATAGATGTTGCACAGAACAGATCACATAAATTAACAGTAATACATTTCTTTTCCCTGTTTTTTTTTGGGGGGGGGGTCCTTATCAGCTGCGAGGGTCCTAAGGACAGAAGGATGTCATATGCTGTAAAGCCCTCTGTTTCTTAGCTCATGTTAGTACATGTGCCACTGTGTTATGAATTAGCTGGAGAGTTTTTAAAGACTTATTAGAGCTACCTGATAATAGGGAGTTACAGTAATCCAGCCTAGAGGTAACAAATGCATGGACCAATTTTTCTGCATCTTTTCGGGTCAGGATAGGCCTAATTTTCACAATATTGCGCCAATGAAAAAACACAGTCCATGATGTTTGTTTTAAATGGGAATTAAAAGACAAGTCTTGGTCAAATATTGCTCCGAGGTTACGTTGATGCTAGAGGCCAGAGCAATGCCATCAAGAGAAACTATATCATCAGATAAAGAGTCTCTGAGTTGTTTGGGGCCAAGAACAACTTCAGTTTTGTCTGAATTAAACACCAGGAAATTGGTGCTCATCCAGGTTTTTATGTCTTTAAGGCATTTTTGAAGTTTAGTTAATTGATCAGTTTCTTCTGGCTTTATTGATAAATGCAATTGTTTATCATTGGCATAACAATGGAAATTTACAGAGTGATTTCTAATGATGTTACCTAAGGGAAGCATATATAGAGTGAATAGGATTGGTCCAAGTACAGAAACTTGTGAACTCAACATGATAATGACCCAAAACACACCTAGTAGATGACATCTGCCTTGCTGAGGAAGCTGAAGGTGAAGATGAGGGACTGGCCAAGTATGTATCCAGCACTAAACTCACCTGTGCACCTGTGGGGCATCCTCAAGCTGAAGGTGGGGTAGTGCAAGGTGTCTTCACATCCATCTGCTCCATGATGTCATCATGAAGGAGTGGGAAAGGATTCCTGAAGCAACCTATGAGCTCTGGTGAATTCCATGCCCAAAAGGGTTAAGGCAGTGCTAGATAATAATGGTTGGCACACAAAATATTGACACTTTAGGCACAATTTGGACATGTTCACTGTGGGGTGTACTCACTTATGTTGCCAGCTGTTTAGATGTTGATGGCTGTGTTTTGATTAATTTTCAGAGGAAGGTAAATCTATACTACTATACAAGCTGTACACTGACTACTTTAAGTTATATCAAAGTGTCATTTCTATAGTGTTGTCCCATGACAAGATATAAGGAAATATTTGCAAAAATGGGAGGGGTGTACTCACTTATGTGAGATACTGTACGTTTAGCCTTAGCCAGAAGTTTTAAATTTGACTCAGTGTTGCCTGCTCTGGCCCCAGGGATACATCTGACTATGGTCGCTGGTGTTGCTAACTTCAGGTTTCTCAAAATAGAGCTGCCAATTACCAGAGTTTTCTCCTCAGCGGGTGTGTCGTTGAGTGGGGAAAAACGGTTGGAAACATGCACAGGCTGGTGGTAAACAGTGGGCTTTGGCTTGGTACTACGCTTCTCCCAGACAGTTACCCAGCCTCCCAGCTGCACAGGGCTTGCCAAGGGACCGCTAGCAGAGGCTATGTTAAGTGGCTCCACGCCAGCTACAAGGGGCTGGCCAACGACCACAGCTACAGAACCTACAGTACCAAGTTTACCAAGCCTAGCTCAACAACTCCTAACCAGTGATCAAGTGGACAACAGAGACCAGCCAATTCTCATGATATCACCAGCTAGCTTGTCAAAAGATGACTGTTCCCTGTTTGCAAAAACGTGAAATATAATCTATTTTCCTCACAAATCTAGGTGGGAATCAAGTTTGATTGCAGTGTTATATGTTGCCTAAGGTAAAAAAATCAAACAAACCACAGTCATAGCGTTCAGCGTTTTATCTTTAAAGTTTCGCTTTTTCAGATGTTCTGTGTAGAGTACTGATCCTAATGTTTGATTAATTAAATAAATATTTCACCATTTTTAGAAAGACACATTAACTTTCCTTCTGAGGGTGAGAGTGAGTCTGGACAGGTCTTAAGATTAAAAGCACAAAACTAGCATGCTGCAACAGGACACACATGTGAACGTCAGAATCATGTCTTTTTTAAATGTAAAGTTAGCACAATGAACTGCAAGGAGCAATTGGCGACAATATGACCATTATGACAACATGTGATTGACATATTATTACCTTAACAACTTCAGCCAAATTCTGGCAATCCAACTGATCAATGCATAACCTCATCCAAACACGAAATAGATTTTCTCATCTCACTCATGGAAAGAAGTGAATAAGTATATTTCTCAAAATGTTGAGCTATAGCTTTAAAAGATTATTTATTGAGCCAAAGTTTTTAAGGTCCTCTGTGACAGTATATTCACAATGCACTTCCTCCAGTTTTTATGAGGTATGCTTGGTATGTATCAGTGTGAAAACATATAGCAGCAGCTTGAAATGTTCTCCAGATTAACAACGTGATTCTTTTTAACTGTGCTCTGTGCTTTGCAGCATCACTTGCAATAGGTTAGTTTGCTCCAGTATCATTACTGGTTCACGTTGCAGACCAATGTATCAACTGCAAATCTGTAAGTCAGGATCATACAGGTCCAACTGCGGTGCACTTACTACTGCCATTTGAAAGTGACTATGAAAAAATGATAACCACTTCTTCATTAAACCTCTTTTGTCATTTCTGCATATAAATAGAAAAGAGTTTGAACAGTAATAAGGCCTCTGTCAGATATTTATTTGTGGATTCCAGTGCAAATAGTCTTCCAATAGTGCTTTTTGAAGGTCCCATCTTAAAGTGATGGTTCGGGTTTTTGGACATGAAGTTGTGTGAAACTCTGACCATCTGTAGCTCTGATGTGACGGTGTCACTACTGTCAACGAGCCTCCTGCTCTGAGAAATGGCCCATAGCTTACCGGAGAAAAAGTAGTTCTGAAGATATACGGGGGACCCGTAACCCGTAGGCAACTTTGGCTTGTGTCAATTGGGATGAACCTCGCTACCAAGCTGGCGAGGGTGAAGCAACTGCGCGTATCTCAAACTCACTTCAGCTGCCCACAGATCCCAATGGACAGAGAAAACGCAATTTCCGCACTGCTGTGCCCAAAAAGAGATATATTACCTAATACCAGTCTATATAACGATGTCTGTAACTGATTGTCTATAAAACAAAATGTTTGATTGAACTAATAGCCTGTTATGTTGTGGAGAGTACATTATAGGCGGCCTCGTTTTACCGTCGGCATTTAGTTTATTACATTAGGTGAACTGCTAAATCCATGACATGAGTAATCAATCACATAGAAATGTGAAGTCATATGTGATCATGACCAGTCTCTGCTTTGTTCTGGTGGTGGGTTAGCCAAAGTTGCCTACGGGTTACATCTGTAACAGGAAACCGATGGAACTGGGAGCCGGCGATGTTTTTATTCCCACAGCTGGGGAAATCACAAGTTCACACCATTTTGGTGTTCCTCTGTTTACCTACAGCAGCTGACGAGGGTGTGTTGTGAGCCTGAGCCAGTTTTCGCGCTGTAGTTGTAGGTATATATAGGGCTAGTGCATCTTCTTCCTCACTAATAATAGCCTACTGGTTCTCTGTTGGAAACAGCTGATGAAGTTTTCGTTAGCCATTGCTATCCTGCGCACCTGCATGGTGTGGTGATGAACTGTCTAACTGATTTCTGTTGGCGTGCTGTCTTGCGGGCCTGCATGGCGGAGTGATACTGGCCAGAAAATAGTCCTAATTGATAGCAAGGTCTGACGTAATGCGGGGATGTTTTAAAATTATTTAAATAGTCTAACAAAACACATGCATACTTTTTTTGTAGCATAAAACCTTTTGGTTACGTGTCCCCCTTATATCTTCAGAGCTACTTTTTCACCGGTAAGCTACGGGCCATTTCTCAGAGCAGGAGACTCGTTGACAGTAGTGACACCATCACATCAGAGCTACAGATGGTCAGCATTTCACACAACTTCATGTCCAAAAACCCGAACTATCCCTTTAATGCAGCTTCTGGATTTTCTCTATGTGGGTTCATCTCATTGTCTCAGCTGTATTTCCTGGAACAGAACAAAGTAATGTGCTCTGTAAAATTCACTTGAGGGAATTGTCAGAGGATTTTGTCACTTTACTCCAGGCCACTAACAATCTGCCTCTGCCTGCCCTCATCTATCAACATCTTTCCAAGCCAAGAGCCTTTCTTTCTCTTTTCTTTAGGACAGAATTGCAGAAGGGCTTATCAGTTGCCCTGGTGTATTTATGCTCATGCTATGCAAGAGCTGTTCTGTTATATAACACTGCTGCGTAAAAAAACAAAAACAAAACATATTTGAATGGAGGTGCATTGAATGAACACACGCTGTTGTGGTAGAACCCCTTTGGTTTCTTACAGTGTCTCTGTGTTTACATTTCACATACAGTGCATACTGTAGCTATGGAGACCTGACGCTGAGAGCCTGTTTATACCTGGTGTTAATATGTGTTTCTGTGATTCGAACCCAAGTTGATCACCGAGACACATTTTCACACATGAACTGATAGGATTTCAGTGGGAAAAGGTCAAAGTCAGTGTGACCTTGCATCTGTCTGATTCTCGTGAACATATCACACTGTAAGGGAGTTTCTTTAAATTTGACACAAATGTAAACTTGGACTGAAGACAAAACAGATTAGAATTTTGTGGTAAAAGGTCACGGTCAGTGTGCACACAGAAGGATTCACAAATACATGTTAAGATTTATATATAAATGACTCTCTCCACACAAGTATTTTCAATGCACACACATATATTTAGCATTTTATATAAATGTAAAAAACAATCCACAAATAACCAAAAAAGTTTCACAAATGTATTTCTGATGCACACACAAATATTTATTGTTTTAAATATATGCAATAAAAATCCACAAATATATGTATTTAAAAAGTATTTGCAATTTTCATCAAAACATATGTGGATGTTGATACATTCATTTACAAATGCTTTTATTTTGTGAACCTCCGCGCATTTGTGTGTGAATCTTTTTGAGACTCCCCTGACGTCACCCGATCCACAAATGCATTTTTTCTACCAAGGGGATATAGGTAGCCAATCAGATGTCTCCTTCCTCTTCAGCCAATCACATGAGCGTCCCGCCACCACCCCCACGTGGGGTATGTCTTAACGTCGTAGCGTCAGAAGGTGGCAGTAATGCACCACTACATTGTTTGCGACCGCCAAATTAATACGGAATAGAAGAAGAAGAAGGTCAAGAGCGTATGTCTATGGTCAAGAGGTTTAATTTGCAGCATGGCAGCCGACAATCGTGCACCTGTAAGGAGTAGCATCCAGCTGCAGCCCCGGCGCACAAGCCCCTGACATGACGGAAGTGATGCTGGATATTATTGTCGCGGTCTTTGTGTGGAACTGAGCTCGCAGGACACAGCATCTCAACGCAGCAGGTTTCAGGTAAGCTAACTGGAATAAATTGGCAGAAAATAGCTATGTTGTTTATTCTGTGACCGTTAGAAGAGGTCCCTGGTGAGTGGCGAGGGCAGGGCTCCAGACTTGGGATCCATTCACCTATGGTCCCGCCCGGGCCTGACGTCCTCAGTCCTCCAGCCTGACCTCCGCGGCCTGGAAGGATGCTCAAGCAGGGTGAGAAGGAGCGAAGAGGAGCGCGGAGGTCAGGCCGGCGGGTCGACACATGTGTATCCGAGAACGGGTGCTCAAGTGTGGGTGAGAGGAGCGAAGAGGAGCGCGGAGGTCAGGCCAGCGGGCCGACACATGTGTATCCCAGAACGGGTGCTCAAGTGTGGGTGAGGGGAGCGAAGAGGACCGCTGAGGTCAGGCCGGGCGGGCCGACACCTTGTAGTCAGGCCGTTACAACACTAAATTGAGCAGAGTGACGGACCCAAAGCCTTCAGTCTGGCTATAAGACAGCTGAAATGCGAAACAAAAAAAATACAGTGGTGAAGTTGGGATTTGTTTCTTGAAGTTAGGTGCTCATTGTCTTTTCTGTCTCTTGCAGGCTGCCAGGAGAAGCGGACTGGCCATCAGATATTGTTTGTGGAAATTTGAAAATAAAGTTTGTCAAATTGACTTTTGTCTCTTCATTGTGCACACTTACACACGAAATAGGGTAACAGTCAGCTATTTTTGAATGTTTGCACTGATTTCTCACATTGAATGGTGAAATATTTGTAGTTTGAAAGGTCCGACCTAAATGAATACAGGTCGTAGTTAACAAAGCATAGGAATATTAATATACAAGGAGCGCCCACTGAGCGCAGCTTCTTTTATTCATGGTTGGACGTGGCGATGTGGTCCAAAACAAACAAAAAACAAAGTTGACTTGTATGATTAAATAAAAGGTAAAATAGTTCATAGACGCTATGTTATGCAATTTTTCTTAAAAAAGGCTTGTGTCACGTCAGGGGCTTCTGCTCCGGGGCTGCAGCTGGATACTGTTGCCTGTAAGTGTATCCACTTGTTGTAAATCATGACTCTTTGTTAAATTATTAGTGATTGGTTTTGCTAAAGTGTGTGGTAGCCCAGTTAGTTAGCAAATCATCTGAAACTTGCTTAGTTGGTAGCCTATAATTGCACCGTGTAACTGACGCTAACGTACACCGTGCAACGCACACCGCCGCCGGCGCAGTGAGTTGTCCGTCAAGTGCCGCCCCCCAACACACATCGGCAGCGGCACCTTCGACACTATTTCCCACCCCAGCCTGCTGTTCCGGGACGGACATAAAAGGCTTTTCTCGCAGTGCTGAAGCACTCTACGCTCTTGACCTTCTTCTTCTTCTCTTCCGTATTAATTTGGCGGTCGCAAACAATGTAGTGGTGCATTACTGCCACCTTCTGACGCTACGACGTTAAAACATACCCCACGTGGGGGTGATGGCGGGACACTCATGTGATTGGCTGAAGAGGAAGGAGACATCTGATTGGCTACCTATATCCCCTTGGTAGAAAAAATGCGTTTGTGGATCGGGTGACGTCAGGGGAGTCTCAAAAAGATTCACACACAAATGCGCGGAGGTTCACAAAATAAAAGCATTTGTAAATGAATGTATCAACATCCACATATGTTTTGATGAAAATTGCAAATACTTTTTAAATACATATATTTGTGGATTTTTATTGCATATATTTAAAACAATAAATATTTGTGTGTGCATCAGAAATACATTTGTGAAAGTTTTTTGGTTATTTGTGAATTTTTTTTTACATTTATATAAAATGCTAAATATATATGTGTGCACTGAAAATATTTGTGTGGAGAGAGTCATTTATATATAAATCTTAACATGTATTTGTGAATCCTTCTGTGTGCATTTGTGAATATTGAGACTAATCTAACTCCATAGTGAGAATTAATCATATCACTTAAACACTAAAAAACAAGAAAAAAATTGCAAAGAATTTGAAAAAAAATGCTGAATACCACAATAATTATCTTTTAATATCTCTCTTAATATGAAAAGCAACTACAATCAATTGAAATAGTCTTTTTAAATGGTGAAATTATTCCCATACGCACAGAAATTAGGGCTGGGCCAAATTTAAAAAATCATGTATCACAATATTTGTGCCAAATATCTTGATATTGACATTGTGACAATATTGTAGGATTGACTATTAGTGTTTTCACAAAATATTTTTAGTGTTTTATAATGAGATTTGATAATCATCAGTAATGTGGATATAATGATTAAGCAGGTAAAGACAAATAAATGAACAGCTAGAACAGTCTGGCTTGCTGTTATAGCCTGAAACTGTTTTAGTTCACTCTCTAATCAGCCTTATTTCCAACTCCCAAAGGGAGATGATATTAAGAACCACAATTTGTTAACAGAAATTAATACAGTATCAAACTAGCAAAAGAAACAGTATAATTAAATTGGTCTTGGGGCTTCAATAAGTCTAACATAAGAGTTAGAAATGTGGCCGAAGTTTCTTGGTTACTAACACACTAACCCTGAAATTATACCCAGTTTCATTGAGAGAGAGGCAAGATAACACTGTATTTACATCTCAAACCACAAAAACCACAAAATTAAACATCAAATAAAATATGACTGAAATTTGAGTCATCAAAAGTACATGCTTGGAAGGTCCTTTACTGCTTCATAATTTGGATTGATTGATTCTAGTGTTATTTATTAGTGTATTATTTTATTAGAGTAATAAAATAACACACTGTCACCTTTTTTCCCCAACATGCAGAGGAGTCCTTAAAGTCCTGAATAGTGTCTGCAAAGTCTTCTGTCCTGCAGGGGCCCCAACATCCTCAACCAATCACAGGGCAATCTTTATGTGGCCTGAGAGACCCTTCTTCAGAAGCTTAATATGTAGGCCTAGATGAACTTATCAACCTTTTTTATAATTTAATCAAATCATTAATATATTTTTGTCAAATTAGTGTTTAATGAGATTTTAGAGAGTAATTCAGATTGAAATAGTAAAAGCAGAGGAGGCAAAACTATAAATTGGTGCATATATTTAAATACCGATTTAAATTAATTTAAAACTGGGATGATAATAATAGTAGAATAATCTCATTACCAATTAGTAAGTTGAAAATGTTTCAATATGTTTCTTTTTTTAACAAATGTAAAGTAGTGATATTTGATGCAAACTGGCATGTAAAGGGTTAATACTTGATTAAATTATCTAAATTAATTAAAAACATTTTAATAAAAACAAAAAAACAAAAAATC
Source organism: Epinephelus awoara (assembly GCA_035609425.1). Classification (NCBI taxonomy): domain Eukaryota; kingdom Metazoa; phylum Chordata; class Actinopteri; order Perciformes; family Serranidae; genus Epinephelus; species Epinephelus awoara. Next base: position 30,053,054 of record CM069316.1, on the reverse strand, counting down.
CTGGAGGAATTGATTTTAAAAAATGTGACACGTACGGTGCTTTGACAATTTTGTGGTCATAATGAGTATTAAGGAAGCATATACATATCTCTCTCTCTCTCTCTCTACATATATATATATATATATATATATATATATGTATATGCTTTCTTAATACTGATTGTGAGGGGGCTTATGATTTGGTGCATATATGTGTATATATATATATACATATATATCATAAATCATAAGCCCCAAACATATAATAGTTTGGGGCTTCATTTTATGATAATTAATGCGTGTCTGTCCTCTGAGGCTACACCTCCCTCTGTCTTTCTCTACATTACAATATTAAGCCACAATTTTCCTGGTAACACCTGGGTAAACAGCTTCAAGGGAAATTAAACAGGATTAGTGAATACGCACAGAGCACTCATCCCTTCATCCCCTTACTTCCTGCTTATGAAGTGAATAACAGCCAGGAACAACAAGAAGAGTTTTTCCTCTAAAATCTGTAGCATTTGGGGAAAGTTGCTTTAAGTCTTATAAATCACAGCTTCAATCACATGACATCAAATTCTAGTATTTTTTTAGGAAAATATCAGATAAGTCATATTCTTGCGTTAACGTACAATTTATCAGACTTTATCCTCTGTGCATTGGGAAAAATAAAGTGAAATGATGAGTTGCCAGGTCATTCTTTTCCCCAAAACTGCATAAAGTTGCATTTTGGAGGAGAACTCTTCGTGGCTGGAGTTCCTCGATCTCCATCCTGACAGATGTGTTGTTGTCGCCCTCTGCTGTCCATCTCTGACTGTGCCTTCTTGTTTCAGATCAGTCCAGAGGACTACAAGGACAGCTCCTTCATCCAGCACAATGAGGAGGCTGACATAGACGTAAGACAAGCCCAGCTTTCAGTGAAAAGAAGACGATTCAAAGAGAGTGTGGTTAATGTTTGTGTGTTTGTGACAGACCAAGCTGAGCAGACTGTGTGAACAGGACAAAGCAGTGAGGATGCAGGAGGAGAAACTGCAGCAGCTTCACAGAGAGAAGGTACAGCTCCCAGTGTGTGTATTCATTTTTGTGTCTTTGTACAGACTCATACGAGCAATAAGTTGTTTGTGTGTGTGTGTGTGTGTGTGCGTGTGCGTGTGCGTGTGTGTGTGTGTGTGTGCGTGTGCGTGCGTGCCTGCGTGCATGCATGCCTGTGCGTGTACGTGTGTGTTTTGTTTGGCAGCACACTCTTGAGACGGCCCTGCTGTCTGCCAGTCAGGAGCTAAGTGAACAGAGCAGCTCCAACGCTGCAGCCACCCAGAGCCTCATCCAGCAGAGAGATGTGCTGCAGAATGGCCTGCTCAGCACCTGCAGAGAGCTGTCCAGAGTCAACACTGTGAGCACACCCCAACACACACTTACACACACTCATCACTGAAGAACAAGAGGTTTATTATAGAAAAACCACAAAGACACCTCCAGACTGGCAGTCAAGTCCATTTCTTGGAGCATTTGGTCTAAAACTTGATGAACATGAATACAAATGCAGACCAACAAACAGCTGGGCCTGCATGTACCAAGTTATTTGGAGTAGGACATTAGTCATATCTGGTCCTAGTTTTAGGCACACATTACGTTTTCATCAGTAGTGAGCTTATTGAAAGGTGCCATTTTGGCAAAAACAGGTAATTTTTGTCACTGACCTTGTGCAAAAAAAAAGAAAAAAAAGAAAAGAAAACGTTTCTCCCAGTTCACATAATTATTATCATGCATTATCAGTGTGATATCAGTGTCATAATGGCTGTTAAGGTGATATGTTTAGCACTAAGGTCCCGATCATGTAGACAGCATTGTTTAGGTTGCAAAACATGAAGCACACCCATAGACTGTATAAAATAAAGGCACACCGCACTGCTTTTTTTTTTTTTTTTTTAAATTGAATGCCACTAGTAAAAAAAAAAGGAAAAAGTTTACTGCACATTTTTATTGTTGCCAGGCAACTACCCCATCACCTCCTTACCCTAACCTTCCCCTGTAATCAATCCACCATTTCTTTATATATATATTTTACAGTAATTAGTATCTAGTTGCTGAAATGGACAGGCAGACGGTACTTGCTGTAGCTCTGGTTGAGGGTGAGAGGCTGATAGCAAATAGCTTGTTGGGCACAGAGATCTGTGTGGGTACATTAGACCGTAAAAAGGACGGAGGATCACGGGGAGAACCACCAGCTGGTCCAGGAGGTTCACCTCCATGATGGCCATTTCCAGGCATAGTTTAGGATGATTTGAGGGCAGTTTAACAAGCTGCTGTCTATCACCAGGCCATATAGATCTGGGTATCCAATGGCTGAGCACCACCAGTCTCTCCCCCATTGTTTACACACTGTAAACGTGATGACGTTGGGCGTTTTTCTGCTCTGAGTTGAAATTTTTTCAATTCAGAGTTCAGAGCGCTCCAGCTGAAACGCCAGGTACCCAGAATGCAGAAACACAAGGCGCCTAGCAACACAGAAACAGCAAGCAAAAAGCTTAATTCTCATTAAAAACGATTACAAAAAGCCACCTCCAGCTGCTAAAATGTTTTCTGTGTGATCACAGCCCTACAAAGCAAACAAACACATTTATTATAAAGCACATTTCATTCAATATACCATATGTGTCAAAGTCAAGGCCTGTGGGCCAAATGTGGCCAGCCACGTCATGTTATGTGGCCCGCGAGAGCTTAAAAGGTCTGATTGTCTAAAAATAAATAGGTCAAAAGCGTGATTTGACCGAAAACTACATTTCCCACAATGCATGTCGATTATGTTACCCGCGAAGAGACGGCTTCCCGCCACTAGACAGCAGTGTTTCCACCCTGGGTTAGGGTTACGTTTTCTGCACACTGGGCATATTGTATATTGCAGGGGTGTCAAACTCATTTTCACCAAGGGCCACATCAGCATAATGGCTGCCCTCAAAGGGCCAGATGTAACTTATAAATGTAACTAAATGTAACCAAATGTAATGTAAAATAAATGTAACTACTCCTTAATGTTAAATAACTCTGAATTTATTACTTATTCAAGTTACAAATATTACAGTTGCATAGAAAAAAATATGTTTGCTTGTTGCTCTGTTATAACATAAATCCTTTTAATTTGTCAGGTTATGAAACCCACAGAACTCCATCAATCAAGGATCAAACTATCCAAGTGAATAAAGAAAAATAACATCAAACACAAGTTTTCACTTGTTGGATAAATCGCATTGATGTGGAAACACTGCTGTCTAGTGGCGGGAAGCCGTCACTTTGCGGGTAACATAATCGACATGCATTGTGGGAAAATGTTGTTTTCGGTCAAATCACGCTTTTGACCTATTTATTTTTAGACAATCAGACCTTTAAAGCTCTTGCGGGCCACATAAAATGACGTGGCGGGCCACATTTGGCCCACGGGCCTTGACTTTGACACATATGTTTTACAGTATTATTACTGTATTTTATTTAACTGTCATTATAGTGTTTTGTAACCTTGTAACTATTGTAATCTTGCACCCATCTCATACTTATGAGTGTGATGTCTTAAGAACGCCTTGAAGGTATTTTCTTAAATTTGGCACAAATGTTCACTTGGACTCAAGGATATATTGATTTGATTGGACTGGTCAGAGTTCAAGGTCACGGTGACCTAGCACCTGTCTCATTTTCAGGAATGTGATATCTCATGAACACCATGAGGGTTTTCCCTCGAATTTAGTACAGACATTCACTTGGACTAAAGGATGAACTGATTCAATTTTGGTGGTCAAATGCAAAGGTTCCATTGACCTCGCAAAACATGTTATTGGCCATAACTCAAGAATCCATATGCTGATTTTGACAAAATTTCACACAAATATCTAATAAGATAAAATGATGAAGTGCTGATGTTTTATATTCAAGATGTCAAAGGTCAGCTTCACTGAGTCATCATATTGTTCTGCAGAAACACTTTTCCAGCCATTATTCAGCATCATATCTCAGGAACAGAGGGGGAGGCATTTGGTCAGATACTGAATTGGTGACACTAATCTTGGGTGTCCACCTTGAAACTATGCTGATTGTATAGATCTTCTTTGCTGCCGGGTTGAACATGTATGCGTGTTTCAGAATTTGTAGCTTCTTGTAGCAACATACATATTTGAAGCATTGTCTGCTGTCATGGCTACATATGAGTCTGGACAATCATGGATGTAAACTGTCAACTGCGACTGCAACAGTCAGGCAGATATAAGTGGGAGAAATGCAAGATACCAGGAGCAAAGTAGCCATAGGGAGCGAGTTGGAAAGAATTCCTTGTGGGACACAGACATTAAAGCACACATACACACACACATGTAGGCACACACACAGAGTCCAGTTAACCTCCTGTCAGCTGATGTCCTGGTTTTCAGGAGTTGGAGCGTTCCTGGAGGGAGTACGACAGGTTGGGTGCAGATGTCACTCTGGCCAAGTCTAACTTGCTGGAGCAGCTGGAGGCCCTGGGCAGCCCACAGGTAGCATGCACGCATGCGCGCGCGCACACACATGCACACACATACACACACACACACGCTGTTTTTGAAATCTTCCGCAATCACCTGCCCCTTGCACTATTGGTAGTTCACCTACTTGACTGGCTCGTGGAGTGAATAGAGGAGAGGAGGGGAGCAGGCAGTATTGCGCATGTGCGGCTTCCGGGTGCGTTTGATTTGCAACACAAGACAACGAGCGTAAACTGACAAGAAGCGCATAATCATTTTATGTCAATTATTTTGTCTTCATAATCGTTGAAAGCCCAAATCGTGGTCTCTCTTATGATTTTCCAACTTTGACTATAGCATTGTTAATAATTAGATGCTAAAATCATAACATTCCATCCATTTCAACACTGGCACTCTTTAAAAAATCAATTTAATTAATCTCCAAGGTGATCAAGGTTTTAATGGCATTCACCTATGTATGTGTGTGTGTGTATATGTCTGTATGTCCTTAGACAGAGCCTCCAAGCCAGCGGCACATCCAGATCCAGAAGGAGTTGTGGAGGATTCAGGACGTGATGGAGGCTCTGGCCAAAAATAAACCACAGCGGAGCATAGACAGCAGTGAGAGTCACCAATAACACATGTTGAAGTCACACTCTCAGAGTCATTTCATAATTGTCTGATATGTTTACATTACATTTGTACTTAACTACAAATGCCTTTTCAGATGTCATGTTATGGAAAATGTCTTATTCCTCTTCTCTCTATATTCCCATATTCATCAGGTTTAACTGGTTCCAAACCGCTCTCCAGTCTACAGAAGAATGAGGTAAGACAGTGCCCTTGCCCACACAGCACATTCCACATAACACCACAGTTATTCTCAGCTGCATTGCTTAGCCTCTGGCCCCAATTAAATGCCTCAATAGTACTTTTGTAAGACAGAATGACTGTGATTTTGGTAGCAACAGGAATGTAATGGTATATGCATTTCTCCCAACATCATAAAGATTTTTCATCATGTGTTCTCAGCATTGGATCATTCTCCCAAAATCTGTTTTTTGTTTAGTTTTTATCTAGTTAAATACTAGTTGTGTTTTTTTTATTATTATTCTTTCTTTTCACCATTGCAAACTATTTTTACGAGGAACATCAGAAGTGTTTAGACTAATTTTCCTTTTACCAGGCCAACCCGGTTTCACTCTAAAGTGGTCAATGACAAAAAATGACCAAACATTCATATGTGAAAAGGTCGGAGTGAGAATGTGTTGATTGGTCTCACACTGGAATTGGTTTAGTCATCAGTGTGCCATGAAATGAATCTAAACTTGCTTGACATAGCTATTCTATCACAGTGATGTGAACCAAATGACACTGTGAGGTTTTATTCTGTGTCACTGGTGATGAGGAAGTACAGCGAGTGCTGGATGGAGCAGTGAGTGACAACAACTCCACCCACAATTAAGAGTACTGTTTGTGGTGGAAAACCTAAACAGACCTAGGGTCTAGGTACCATGTCTGAAGGATTACTTTTGATTCCAAAGGTACCATACCGAAAGTGTTTGGTGGAAATGGGGCTAAAGTGTCCCAGCATCTTTCAGCCTATTGTTTTGGTGTTACAGCCTCAAACTTAACTGTTTTAGTTCACTCTCTAATCAGCCTAATTTCCAGTAGCAATAGGCAGCTGAGTTCAGTGAGAAAAACTACTGATCCGAACCCATAACCATCAGTAGGTACAGTCCAGTAATACCCTGTGATTATCTTAGAATGAGACCAGCTGTGTTAACTGTTAACAGGCAGTGACGCTGCTGCCACTCAGTCCTCTCAAGGAGGGTGACAGCATGCCCCCCCGCCCGCCCCTTCCCCAGTACTACGACTCATCAGAGCACCCCCCTCACGTGCCCCCCCACCACTCACATCCTGGCGGCCGTCAGCCCCCCCACACCCACCGCACCGAGGATCGCAAGGCCAGCTCCAGGAACGGAGTTCACAGCGTAAGAACCACCGAAAACCTTCATGTCCCCCCCTCCCATGTCTACTCCATCCATCTACATCTTTGGTTCACCGAAAGCTGGCAGCCATGTGTGCGTCCAAACATTTTTATATTCTCGGTCATCATTGTCACACCTCAACTCCACCCTTAAGCCTAAATCACACCGAAGAGACTCATTCCTAAGCAAGCACCATTTTGGATATATGTATTTGATTTTAATGAATTGTTGGTTTTCTTTTTACCCCTGCAATCCATTTACCATCCAGCTGTCACTGTGTCGACCCCATTGTGGTCTAAACGTGGATTTATTTGTGGAATTTCATTGTTATGAGGGTGATGTTTTATTGGGTGGGTTTACACTTTTTTTTGTTTTTCCTTTTACTTCTAGTATGCACATTCAGAAAGCCTTTTTATAGCACCAGAGAACTCTCTTTAATGCCTCGACTATTGCAATGGCACTTTTTACTGCTCTGAAGATTCAATGTAAAGAGAGAAATTCATAATATTTTGTAAATAGATGGTGAAATATAACTTTATTCTCAAAATTCCTTTTAAAACTAAGAGTGTAATTTAGGGCTGTACCCACCTCAGCATTGTGCCAGTCAAATCAGATTTGGCCATTTAAATAGGCAACTTTTTGTTATTTTTCCATAAAAGGTTTTAAAGTTTGAAGGGGGCTCAGTGGGATGTTCAGTGTGACAACGGCATTCGTTTATTGTAGTAAACAAGCTAATGGTGCTAACGGTGGGTCGGAAATGTGCAATGGCATTTTCTGCCAACACTCCACGTCAAATAAACGCCAAAGACCATGTTGTACTAAGTATCTGTGATCTGTAATTCACAACTTCTCTGCAGAAGAGAGAAGATGATGTTATCTCAGAGCCTTACGGTGCAGAGTCTCTCCTTCACTGTGCCGCTTGTGTGTCCGCAGCTCCCTGTGCGAGAGAGTAGCGGTGGTTCTGATGGTTTGAATAATAATAATAACACCACTTGGGCCTGTGTGTGTGTGTGTGTGTGTGTGTGTGTGTGTGTGTGTGTGTGTGTGTGTGTGTGTGTGTGTGTGTGTGTGTGTGTGTGTGTGTGTGTGGACTGACCACATGGTGTGTATTCTGACCCTGAGCAATCTCTTCCTTACAGCAAGCTCCAGACTACCGGCTGTATAAGAGTGAGCCTGAGCTGACCACAGTGAAGGAAGAAGTAGACGAGGCCAACAGTGAGGACAAGGACAAGACAGAGACCTCTGTTGAGAGTAAGGACACTGCATCTTTAAAAGGTACTTCTACTCAGACTACATCCGCACTAAAATGTTTTTGATTTAAAATATCTAATTATTGCTACATCCACACCTAGTTTCCACATAACACCACCATTTTAGAACATTAAAATAGGGATCTTTAAAAGCAGAGCTGACCTGGTTTTAATTTGAAAACTCCAGGGTTGTGTTTTAGGCTGGACGGGTGGAAACAGAGACTTTTCAAAAATGATTAGACACCCAGCTTTGCTTACATATTGGATCTTATCACTAACGATTTGTCAAGCCGAAACATTATAGCTAAGTCCACATACCTTGTTATTCTCTCCTTGTGTGTGGAGTCTTTACCCTTTGCCTTAGATTCCTCCGGCCAGTGAGTCCCAATCTGCTTTCCACCACCTTGACAGCCTTATGCTTGTCTCAGCAAACATTTGACGTCGATTAGATCCACAATGGTCTTGGACAGTGCCTTGCAAAGACATTTTCTGGGGCAGGTGCTTATGCAAAAAAGGGCAACCCTTTTACAATTAAGAAATTAAAAAAATACACAGAGTAGCATATCTTTTACTTCATTACATATTATTTCAGTACCCATACAGTGATTCATTTGAACATTGCAGGGGACACATATCAAGTTGGGGGGTCTGGGGTCCTCCCCCATGAAATTTTGAGCCTCAAATCATCTTCATTTCCTGCATTCTGGTAAAGTTCTCTGCATCAATTACTGGCAGAAATGTCTTGATTTATGTAAAGGAAAACTCAAAATTCAGGCTGCAAGTGAATATTAAAAAAAATAATATTATGGAGTATGACGCAGTCGGCTGAGACTTAATCATTCTGTATTGCTTTCAGATATTTCTTCTCCTGGAGATCTACTTGTTTCATTTACTGTTATACCTGCTGAGTCAACACACGTTTTACTGTGCATAAGTTAGCGACTGTGTTTGGCAGTGAGGTTTAAATATTTCTGGATGAACAGAGTAGAAGCTGCGCTGACACACCAAAACTTTGAGGATGATTTTACTTCAAAGTTCTTCAATTAAATATGCAATTCACAGAGTGCTGGAGAGAGGAGGCTTTTTGAGGGGGGAGTTTGGTTCAGTTACATCAAATTCAAGTTCCTACAAACATGTTTCTTTTCTACATGCCTTAAATGCAGGGCTTATTTTTATATTTTCTCTTGTAGTTATTTTCTCATCAAAACCCCTTAATTTAACATGTGATCCAGTTAAATGGTGCTTTATTTCAGCAACTGTGAGCAAGGAGGGGACAGAAACTTTTATCGGCTGGCTTCTAAAAGCTGTGACTGGTTGTTACAAAAAGGAAAAAAGAAAAAAAACAAAACAAAAACAAATGCACTCCTAGTAAGGAATGGACAGTAAAATCAACCGATCATAGAACTTAGACTGTATTAAGAAATGTGTAATCGTGAAAATAATTTTATGTCATGATGATGAAACTCAGCAAAATTAAATTAATTGTTACACAGCTTCAAAATGTTTGAACTTAGTCATTCACATGCTGATTCTTATATTGATTTGCTTATTGTTATGTTTACTCACAATGCTGGTAATTTTACGACTTAATCTATTTGATATTAATGGTGGACGCAGACTCAGCTGTCAGCAATTACTGTGATTGCTGGCCTCCTTGTAAAAAGCGTTTCATTTGGCAGAATGACCAAAACAACGAAATGGAGAAAAAAAGAACGAGAAAGCCGAACTGGACATAATAGCAGTGCCTGCTGCTGGCACAGCTCATGGAGGAGAACAAAGGAGTTTCAAGAGGGAAATTTGGTCCCGGGATCACGGCACAAGGGAAGAGGCAGACTTGGGAGCACATTGCCCAACAAATCAATGCGTCATTCCCTCTCCTTTTACGCACAAGCGATGAGTGTGAGAAGCGCTGGTATGTGCTGTAATCCAAAGCGGGCGCTATTGCGTTATTACGCTGGGCGGGAAAAGTAAGCTCATCCCTGGGGAGCTCTCTTAATGCCTAAGATGATTTGTGAATAACTTTTATCTTACCAAGGGAAAATTCGAAGAAAAATCGTAGAATTTTTTTAGAAGATTTTTCTTAGAATGACGTCACTAAGAGCTACTTTTAGTCTTAGGATTCTTTGTGAATACGGGCCCAGGTCTTTTCTCTCTCTGCCTCATCTCAAGGTCATCCATGTTTTTATTTCAATTCAGTCAATTCAGTTTTTTTATTTTATTTATAAAGCCCAATATCACAATCACAATTTGCGTCAGAGGGATCCACAGCATATGACATCCCTCTGTCCTTTGGACTCTCACAGCGGATAAGGAAAAAATCCCCCCCAAAAAAACTTTAACAGTGGAAAAAATGGTAGAAAACTGAGGAGGGATCCCTCTTCCTGGACGGACAGACGTGCAATAGTTGTCGTACAGATCAGATCAACATAATAAATTTACAGTAATCCATACGACAAAATGATACATTAAAAGAGACAGAGAGAGGCAGAGTGAGGGAGAGATGCAGGGCAGCAGTAATGACAATAGCTACCATAACATTAATTTTAGTAAGAATATTCTAATAATAATAATAATAACAGTAATTGTGGTACCATATGTTGTAAGTAAATATTAGATTTCAGATTTTCAGATTTTATTTTTAAAAATGGGAACAGTACATATTAATGGACATTTACATGTAAATATGTGGGATTATATATATTCGAACTTCTCCGTCACTCCGTTTCGTCACGGTGCAATTCACCGCCAGAGCGGTAGGAGGCTGCGTTCCTTTCCTGAGTGGTTATCGTCGTCTCTAGTTGATTCTTTGTTTAGCTTCCGGCTTTTCCGGTCACAGAGAAATGAATGCGGAGCACGGACAGACGGCTCCGGCCATATCCGTATCCGTATCGAACATTGAGCATAATGGCATATATATAATGAGCCTTAACACTGCAACATCTACATCGCAACAGAAGATGTTTAAAGATGGGAGGGATGGCGGAATCTGGAAATACGGAACCGGAAATGCATTGCTACCAAGCAAACCAATCACAGCCGTGCCGGTCTGTGCTGGGTCTGCGTCGCCTCGACGCGTAGTTACATTTTTGGGGAGGTGCACGTCAGGCTACGCCAGGGGCTACGGCAAGCCTTCTGCGTAGCCTCGTACCCTACAACGTAGCGACGTTGTCGATTCAACTTTTGGAGACTTTAGGACCTTTAGTAACCCTGCATTCTCAGGGCGCAGTGTTCCAGTGGGATAATTGGGCACTATGAGCTCTCAAAATATGACGGAGCCTGACCATTAAGAGCTTTGTAAGTTAGGAGAGGGATTTTAAATTAAATTCTGGATTTTACAGGGAGCCAGTCAAGAGAAGCTAAAACAGGAGAAATATGATCTCTTTTCTTAGTTCCTGTCAGCACATGCCGCTGCATTCTGGATCAGTTGGTGAGGTTTTTTTAAAGATATGTTTTTGGGCATTTTGCCTTTAATGAATAGCACAGCCAAGTGTGAGGGGGGGGGGATGACATGCAGCAAAGGGCCACGGGCTGGACTCGAACCCGGGCTGCTGTGGCCGATGCCCCAGCTGGTGAGTTTTTAAAGACTTATTTGAGCAACCTGTTAATAAGGAATTGCAGTAATCCAGCCTAGAGGTAAGAAATGCGTGGACCAATTTTTCTCCATCTTTTTGAGACAGGATAGGCCTCATTTTTACAACATTATGCAGATGAAAGAATACAGAACTTCAAGATTGTTTTATACGGGAGTTAAAAAACAAATCTTTTGAGGTGTTTAGGGCCAAGAACAATAACTCCAGTTTTGTCTGGGTTTAACATAAGGAAATTGGAGCTCATTCAGGTTTTTATGTCTTTAAAGCATTTTTGAAGTTTAGTTAATTGATCAGTTTCTTCTGGTTTTATTGATAAATACAATTGTGTATCATCTGCATAACAATGGAAATTTACAGAGTGATATCTGATGATGTTACCTAAGGGAAGCATATGTAGAGTGAATAGGATTGGTCTGAGCACAGAACCTTGTGGAACTCCAAAACAAACTTTAGTACATAGAGATGATTCATCATGAACACCAACAAACTGAAATCAATCCGATAAATAAGATTTAAACAGCTTAGTACAGAACTTTTTAGGCAAATTAAATGTCGTCTCTGTAGCAGAATTTGATGGTCAATTGTGTCAGTGAGCATGAAGATTTAATAAAACAAGTACAGAGACAACTCCTTTGTCTAATACAATCAGAAGATCATTTGTAATTTTTACCAGTGCTGTGGAAGATTGGATATGTGTCTATAGTTGGCACCTCTGGATCCAGAGTGGGCTTTTTTAATAGAGGTTTAATGTTGGGATGGGGTCGAAGAGCCACACTGATGATTTAGATGAGGAAATCATTGAAGTCAGTTGCTGAAGGTTAATTGGAGAAAAGCAATCCAAATATTTATCAAGTCTTATAGCTGAGTTTAGGTTTCCTGTGTTTGAAGGCAGATTGGTACTGTCTTAGGGCAAGAGGTCATGAATTTTCCCTCTAATAGTTAGAATTTTGTCATTAAAAAGGCTCATGAAGTCATTACTGCAGAGGGCTAAAGGAATACAAGGCTCAATAAAGCTGTGCCTCTGTCAGCCTGGCTACAGTGCTGAAAATAAACCTGGGGTTGATCTTATTTTCTACTATTAATGCTGAGTAGTAGTTTGCTCTGGCATTGTGGAGGGCCCTCCTATAAATTTCAAGACTGTCTTCCCATACTAGATGAGGTTCTTCCAGCTTGGTTAAAAGCCAATTCCTCTTTTTTGAAATATTTGTTTTCATTTTTGGGGTGGGGGAACTCAAGGAACCGATTAAATTAAGGGGGTCAAAAACACTTTGAGAGAATTTCTTTATATGCGGCACAAACATCTACTTGAACTCAAGGATGAACTGATTAGACTTTGGCGGTCAAAGGTCACTGCGACCTTGCACCAGTCTCCATCTCATTTTGTGAATTTTGTGATATCTCAAGATATTTCCTCAAGTTCCTAAATTGATAAGAATTTGGTGGTTGAAGGTCAAAGATCAAGGTCACTGTGACCTCACAAAACATATTATTGGCCAAAACTCATGAATTACACTACATACATACACTAATTAAAAATGATGACATCATGACGTTTTAAATCCAAAAGGTCAAAGGTCAACTTTACTGTGACATTATAATGTTCTGCATTGTCAAATACAAGACACATTGTCAAATACTGAATTGGTGACACTAATCTTGGGTGTCCACTTTGAAAGTGTGCTGATTGTATAGATCTTCTGTGCTGCGGGATTTAAGATATGTGTGAAGCATCCATGTTTTGCCAGATCGCATACTTAATACATTTTATTAAAGCAGCTGTGCGGAACTTTTCGTTTTTGTTGATTATAGTGCCCCTTTGGTCGAAGCAGTATGACGCCCACAGCCTGGTGTCGTAAAGCCGGCAATTACCGCATGCAAGCCAAAGTTGCCTACGGGTTACAGTAACAGGAAACAGATGGAACTGGGAGCCGGCAATGTTTTTATTCCCACAGCTGGGGAAATCACAAGTTCGCACCATTTTGGTATTCTTCTGTTTACCTACAGCAGCTGACGAGGGTGTGTCATGAGCCTGAGCCTGTGTTCGCGCTGTAGTAGTAGGTATATATAGGGCTAGTACATCTTCTTTCTCACTAATAATAGCCTACTGGTTCTCTGTTGGAAACAGCCGATGAAGTATTCGTTAGCCGTTGCTATCCTGCGCACCTGCACGGCGTGGTGATGAACTGTCTAATTGATTTCTGTTGGCATGCTGTCTTGCGGGCCTGCACGGCGGAGTGATACTGGCCAGAAAATAGTCCCAATTGATAGCAAGGTCTGACATAATGCGGGGATGTTTTAAAATTATTGAAATAGTCTAACAAAACACATGCATACTTTTTTGTAGCTTAACCTAACCTTTTGGTTACGTGTCCCCCTAATACCTTAAGAACAACTTTTTCTCCGGTAAGCTACGGGCCATTTCTCAGAGCAGGAGACTCGTTGACAGTAGTGACACCATCACATCAGAGCTACAGATGGTCAGCGTTTCACACAACTTCATGTCCAAAAACCCGAACTATCCCTTTAACGTTATTTTTACATGTTTTTTGTCTTTGGTGAAATGGAGCATGTTGTATGATCTGGCATAACATGAGCAATTAGCCTGATTGCAGTGTTCGTTTGCCAGTGTGTAAGTGACAGGATTCCTTGTGATTGTTTTTCTTCACTATCACTGTCTTGCTATTGCCTTTCTATTATTACATCTTATTATATAATGATGAAAACTCTGTCTGTGGGTGTGTCTGTGGGTGTGTCTGTGGGTGTGTCTATGGGTATGTCTGTGTGACTGTTCCACGTTTTTCTCCTCACTGACTTGGTCAACCCATGTGAAATTTGGCACAGTGGTAGAGGGTCATGGGAGTATGCAAATAAAGCAATATTACATCAGTTGGCCAAAGGGGGGCGCTATAGCAATCGATTGAAATTGCAAATTTTGAATGGGCATATCTCATGCTTCATATGTCGTGGAGACATGAAACTTTGCACAGAGATGCCTCTCCTCACGAGGAACAAATTTGTCTAAGAACCCATAGCTTCCAGTTGTATAGATTTTCTGCCATTTTGATTTTTTTGAAAAACACTTAAAATCGATCTCTTCCTAGGAAGTTTGAGCGATCTACATGAAACTCAGTGAACATAATCTAGGCACCAATATCTAAAGTTCTCTCTTGGCAAAAGTTGGAAAACTTACTAAAACTGAGCTTCTATAAGGCAATGAATATTGCGGAGGGCGTGGCTCAACACATAAAGGAGTATAACATAGAACTCAAGGGTTTCACCGATCACCATGCAACTTTGTAGGCGTATGACCACATCTGAGGGGACCCCTCCACTATTGACCCGATCAAACAAAAATTGGGACCCTAGAGAGCTAATTTCTTATCTAGGCCCAACCGCCATATCGATTTTTACTAAACTTGGTAGACATGTAGAACAGGATGCCTCAAGGTCACTGGAGGAAATTGAACTCTAATTGGCAACTGGGTGGCGCTATAACAACAGAAAAATGCTTAAAAATGGCTAAAATGCGACTGATCGGTGTGGCTCCCCCTGTGGCAGAATGTTTTTTGTTGTTTTTTTCTCTAATTTTGGTATGACTAAGTCATGGTATGGTATGCTGTACATAATCACCGAAAATGTCAGTGTGTCATTCTGTCAGTCAGTCAGTCAGTCATTCTGTCTGTCCGACGTTTTTCTACTCACTGATGTGGTCGATCTATGTGAAACTGAACATAGGCATTGAGGATTGGCATAGGTAGAAATTGACAAAGCTACTAATGGGTATGGACTAGTTTATTATTATATTCATATTGTTGAACTTTCTATATTTGAATCTGTGTAATTTTTACTGTACTGTCGGTGCTGTGCCACTGCTGGAACTGAGGGAACCCTCCCAAGGGATTAATAAAGTACTATCTAATCTAATCTAATCTAATCTCTCCAACAGCCTCCCCGTACCCAGTGGGTATCATTCAACCCAGGACCAAATCTCCTATGAGCCCTCCTGAGTCCTCCACTATTGCCTCTTATGTCACCCTGAGGAAGACCAAGAAGCCTGAATCCAGAGCTGTAAGTCTGCCCTCAGCATCAAGAGAAACAAAAAACTTTAGATGCAGTTGTGCTCCAGTTAATATTGTCCTCCTGCTCCTGGTGGAATCCTAGATATTTCAAGTAACTAACAAATGACTCAACAAAGCGGAGCATTCTGCAATGGAAATAAGGGTGGGAATCATAAGAAATTAGCTGAACTGGGAACAATAAACGCTTTAACGGGAGCAGAGAAGAGGAAACATGTAATAAGAGGAGTTTAGTACCAAATTGACAAGTGCAGAAAAACATTTCCTGCACATTAAATGTGGGATTAATAGAGGTTATCTTATCTTATCTTATCTTAAAATACTTTCTGCACCCTAAAGATCTTAGGCTGTGTTCTGATTGGCATACTCTTTCTTTTTACTTTCAGTATGTACAGCAGCTGTCTATATAAAGTACACACTGTTGCATGCAGTATGTAAACAGTTGGGACATACCACCTTGTTATAACATTGCACCTTAAACTTTCACCTGAGTTGAGTTTTCTTGACAGTAGTTCAACACTGATCAAGACACAGCAAATTGAATTCCAGCTTTTATTTGAGAATTTAAAGTAATAAGCAGTGATGTGACCTATAATACCAAAAATGTGTTGGACTCATTCTGCTACATCAAAGTTAAAAATAAAAGTCCCCTGTAACTACAGATGAAGCCTTGATACATTTACCTGAAAATAGTATCTGATGTAGCCTGTAAGCAGTTCATATGTGGGAAGATATTAACCTTTTTTATGTCTACGTGTCGGCAATAGCCGTAGCCGGAGGCATTACCTTTTCGGGTTGTCTGTCTATCTCATTCTTGTGAACACAGTATCTCAAAAACATTTTGAGGAATTTTCTCAAGAACTGAGAAATTATCAAGAAGCCTTAGGGGGATTTTTTTTCCAAATTTGGTGCAAACTTTCCCTCAAACTCAAGGATGAACCATTTAAATTATGAAGGTCGAAAGTCAAGGTCACTGTGACCTTGCAACCATCTCATTCTTATGAATGTGATATCTCAAGAACACTTTGGCAGAATTTCCTCAAATTTGGCACAATCATCACAAACATCACTGTGACCTTGTGCATTGCTTTCTTGTGAACACATCTCAAGAATGCCTGGAGGGCACTTGGATTCATGGCTGAACTAATTAGACTTTGGTGGTCAAAAGTCAAAGGTCACTGTGACCTTGCGTCAGTCTCCATCTCATTTTGTAATATCTCAAGAAAGCCTTGAGGGAATTTTCTCAAATTTGGACTCAGTGATTAACTAGTTAGAATTATCATTGTAGTAACATTAAAAGTGCCACCAGATGCATTAGCCACATTAAAAGTACCGCATTTAAACTATGCAAGTCAATGAATCCTCCACAACAAGTCCCTGCAAATGTTTCACAATAAAAGCCTTTTTAAGAAATTGAAGGGATTCTCTCAACTCAAATTATAAGGGGCTTTTAATTTTAAACAGATACATAAGGGTTGAGTTTGATATGACAGCCTGATGCATTAACTTTAACAGGACAAACAGGTGCAGATTAAAAGTTAAAATGGAAAAATACAGAGGGAATAAGAAATAAAGGCCCATTTCTAATGTTGTCTGTTTCAAATGAAGCTGGTACCCTCTGCAGTTGTGGTAAGCAACAGCCCTGCCGCTATTTGTGAATTTTATTCCTTTATGTTTAGTCTGAACTTGGCACAAGTGCAACTTGACTGGTGCACAGAGCCGTAACTATCCCAGCTGTGTGTTTGAAATATATTCAGTTTTTATATTCAGTGTTTTTCATAAATTAAACGTCTTTATGGTTTAAATTTCAGTCTGTTCCGCCAAAAAAATCAGTATAGGGCCAGACAGCAGCTGCAGTGGCTAAATGAAAATATTTGTATAGATGATAAGCCTGTATGCTGGCCTCTACCTTTAGATAATCATATTTATTTTGTGAGTGCTACATTGCATGTTTGGGAAAATTTTCTTACCTAGGTTGTCTAATTTTTTATTTTAAAGTATGGGGATTATACGTACAAGACATTGCTATGTGCAGTTATAGCCTGCAATCAATCAATCAGGACTATGATCAATTAATGTCAGGATAATTTAGGTGTCTCTCGCACCTGCATTAGACATCATTAACATTTCGGGAATTGTAAAATTAGCTCAGATATGAAACATTTCTTTATGTCTCTAAGAATATCAACCTCTCATTCGTATCAGTTTCAAACATATTGGAAAAAATGTGTTTGATACTTCTCTTCCTTGGTTTAATTTGTTGGTCTATTTACTGGTCAAATTGTTCTACTTATTTATGGCCTTCCTGTCAATTTTTTTTTGTTGTATGTTATGGTAAATGGACCTGCATTATTTGTATAGGGCCTTTCTTGTCATGCAACCACTCAAAGCACTTTTTACACTAGAGTCACATTCACTCATTCACACACACATTTACACATTCTGATGGCTGAGGTGACCATACAAGGTGCCAAGGCTACCGTACAAGGTGCCACCTGCTACTCAGTTTAACACACTCACACACCAATGGAAGCAATTTGGGGTTCAGTATCTTGCTCAAGGATATTGACATGCAGATTGGAGGAGCCGGGGATCGACCGCTGATCTTCTGATTGGTGGACGACCCCCTCTATCAATAATAAAAATTCTTAACCTTTGGACAACAACAGAAGATAATATGTTTAGATTATGTGCCATTTAGGAGGCGGACATTATGGATTTATTTTGGCATTGTCCAGTTGTTGCATCATTTTGGCAGCAAGTAGCAGATTGGTTATCTAAACAAGCAGTCCATTCACCTTTATGAATGGATTGCTCTCAATATCTCAGTATCAATCAGTCAATCAATCATTTATTTCTCGTGAATTATACCATAAACACTCCATAAAATGAGACTAAAAACAAAGTCCATCCATACTGACAGTTTTGCCATGGTCAGGCAGTCAGAAATCATTCTCTGGACAGCTTTAATATTCAGAGCATATCAGGGATATTCAGCAGTTACTTTGAGAGAAACTCTTGCTGTAGGTAAAAGCCGACAGACCAACATTTAGGCTATTGATGCAAAAAGACCCAAAGTTTCAAGCAAAAAGCAAAAGAATGTATCACTGAGTATTGTCCTACAGGACCGTCCCAGGAGTGCAGTGGATCAGACGGGATTTGGGGAGCGAGAAGTTGGTAGAACAAGGATGAGTGTGGAGGAGCAGCTGGAGAGGATTAGGAGAAACCAGGAGGCCTCGTCGCTCCGAGAGAAGAGGAGAGAAACGCCATCCCGCTCGCCCTCTTTCAGCAAAGACAACCCTTTTCTTATCCAGCAGGTGACCCCCCCCACCACACACACACACACACACACACCAAGAGCGTACCAAGAGTGGACTTCAGTTTCTGGGCATTGCAAAAATACAAAAATAGAGTACAACATTAACCTTTAAGCTCTTTTCCCATATTGTTACTGCAAATGTGCTTTTTGATTTTTTTTAAATACACATACATACACACACACACACACGCACACAAACTACTTTGCTCTTGTGCTAACCCTTACCTGGGGTCTTTAAAAACTGTCAAACATTTTAGTTTATCAATAAAACCAAGTGTGTGTTTGTTTGGGGTTTTTTGTGTGTGTGGCTACAGAGTCGGATCCAGGCGGAAGGGGCCTGTGCGGATCCTGTGGAGCTAGAAGCGGCTCTGCAGCAGCTGAGGGCTGCTCACATGGAGCAGAGCAGGATGGCTGCTGAGGCTGCCAAGACTCTCACAGAACCTGCACCACAGGTTCATGGGATCATTTTATTTTACTAGTTCTGAACTTCACTCTATCCTGGCAACCTGTTTTGCAAAATACTTACTAAAATACTTACAATAAATACAAATCATTTTTTATTAACTTTTATTAAATCACAATATATAAACAAAGTACTGGTAATAGTATTTTTTATTGATTGATGTCAGCACTATACTATAGTGCCATTTTTTTTATCAGTGTTACCATAATAGTTAAATAAAGGGTTGGTTATATAACTTTTACTCTGTATGTCCTGGAAATGAATGTTTATATCATCACAAATAAGATGCAAAGCTTCATGCACATTTCCAATGATGACTGTCAAAACAGCTCATGACAAAATTCTATTTCAATCTCCAGGAGTTGCAGAGAGTGGAGGAGGTAAAAAAGGGCGAGTCTGACGACGTGCAGCGGGACAGGGACATGACTCTGCAGACTGTGAAAGAGCTGCAGGCTGCGGCCAACAGAATAGACAATGAGGTACTGTGGACAAAGCCTGCACAGCCAGGGAGGACATATACTGTAGATTTGTTCCTGTTTTAGCTTCGATTCATAATCAGTATGCCTTTCCCTTGAAAGGTAAAAATTGAACTGTTTGATTTGTGATTAAAGGATAAGTTTTTTTTGTTTATTTTTATGCTTCTATGCTGGCGATAGCTGTAGCCAGAGGCATTGTGTTTTCAGGTTGTCTATCTGTCCATTTGTCCCATTCTCCTAAATGTGATATCTCAAGAACACCTTGAGGATTTCTTTTTAAGAATTTTAAATTTCGCATAAATGTCCACCTGTACTCACGGGTGAACAAATGAGATTAGATTGGTGGACAAAGGTCAGAGTCACTGTGACCTTGCATATGCCTCATTCTTGTAAATGCGATGTGTTAGTTGTTTTTTTGTTGTTTTTTTTCAGAATGGCAAAAAAAGTCCACTTTGAGTTAAGGATGAACTGATTAGAATTTGGTGGTCAAAAGTCAAGGTCACTGTAACCTTGCATCCATCTCATTCTTGTGAACACAATATCTCAAGAAGCCCCTGAGGGAGTTTCTTCACATTTAGCACAAACGTCCACTTGAACCCAAGAATGAATTGTTGAGAGTTTGGTGGTCGAAGGTCAATGGTGAAAGTCACTGTGGCCTCACAAAATATATTTCTGTCCGTAACTAAAGAATTTATATGATATATTTATAATTTAGATGGTATTATGACAGAATTTCACACAAAAGTCTAAAGGGATATAATGATGAAGTTATGACATTTTATATTCAAAAGGTCAACTTCACTTTGACATCATAATAATCTACAAAAACACTTTTCTGGCGATTATTTAATGCCATAACTCAGTCACAGAAGGGGAAACATTTGGACAGATTCTCAATTGACACTCATCTTGTGCTAATTGTATAGATCTTTTGTGCTGTTGGGGGTAAGATTTGTGTGAAGCATCCATGGTTTCACAGACTTGGAAACTGTGAGTGCAACTTGACTGGTTTGTGGAGGCATACAACTGCAAAGTGGTAATTCTAGTTACTTACTTACTGACAACAAATCTCTTGAAAAGACAAAAACCAACAAACCTTAGCACCCACCCTGTTGGTTTAAAAACAGCTCACAATTATGCAGTTTTAATTTTAAGTTACTCAAACAGGAAGAAAGTGCATTTGTTAAGGACTTTTTTCAGATATGAATTCATTCACATTTGTATCATGAGTTTTTCTGGCTGCTGAATGGTGTATGTGAGATGGAGTCAAAACAAAAGCCCCTCTCAGACATCCACCCCTTTACGCTGATCTGGTGGCCATTTAACATGTCGATCTTAAGAATGAACACAACATTGGCATTAGGTACTTACAATGGGCCCCAGTGCACACTAGAAGGGGGTTTGTCAGTCTTGGTATGCTGAACAAAAAAATTCAAAAGCAACACTTTTGTTTTTGCTCCCATTGTTTAACAGGTTGTAGTGAAAGATCTAAGATTTCTTTGTGCTTTCAGTGGATATTTCTCTCAATTTTTTTGTAAGTGGGCACTTCTCTTCCTTGGTACTCCATCCACCTGAGGTGTGGCATATCGAGGTGCTGATAAAACACCAGCATTACTACACAGGTGCTGCATATAAAAGGTCACAGATATAAAGGAATGATGTATCGTGTTGTTGATATTACTGCAATTGCTCTGGCAGTAAATAGTGTAAAAGTACCGTAAAAAAAAACAAAAAAAAAACAAGACAAATAAACAAATACATGCCTGTCTAAATTAGATGCATGGTCTGGATGCCAAGCAGTTCATTTTTTATGAAAGTTCTTTGGATGTATAAAACCAGGTTGTTGGCTACCCACTCAAGCAAACATTAGTTTGTTGTTTAGATTATGCAAACAAATATTTATGTTTAATCTTTTGTCAATATGGAGATGCTGTTAGTTCGTTTAGATTCTCCACAATTCAATTCTTCAATTCATTTTACTGGAACCATAGCACCTAAGAAGACAGTATTTCATTCAGATTTAGCTGACTGGTAAACGAGAGGAAAAAACATGGTGGCTTCCTGCATTACCTCTGAAGCAGTCATATAGTCAGAATATGTGTCCGTTCCTCAATTACCCTGTAAATTATTTATATTCCATCAAAATAATCAAAGGGTTTTTCACAAAAATTAATCCAAGTTGTGAGTATTATTTTAACAGGATAAAGTGGTGTTGTGTCAGTATGCCAGGTACCTTAAAACAAGTGCCGTAACTTGGAGCTGGATCAAATGATTCATAATTCATATCTTATTCAAAGCCAATTTTTAACTGATATTCATACTGGTTCAAATAAACAATTTTATTGTATTTTCTATCTTTGCAGTTTTGTGTAAAAAGAATTAAAGGCCAGTCCCATATTAATGCCTGTCCCAAATATAGGCCTGTTGAGTTCAGTGATTTAAACAAATAATGGCCAGGGCTACCCATATAAGTTTTACGGTAGTCTTGATTGTTTCTAGAAGAACCAAACACCAAAATCAGTAAGAAAATAATAGTTCATGACAGTGTCCACCAGGATGATGACCTCATAAACAGCCCAAACAAATGTGAGACATATTAGTCACTGGATATAAATACCTCTACAGATCGGATAGATGTATTTTTTATTTTATTTTATATACTTTATTAATCCCAGAGGGGAAATTCAATTTTTCACTCTGTTTGTCAAATACACACCAGGTCCGAACACACACAGGAACCCTCCGGTTCCCAACCCATGTCCCTGTGGACTGAGCTACTGCTGCCCCATGTACAGGGCATCTGTCTCAATGATGTCAGTAAACAGTAAACTGGTACAGTGCAGTCTACTGGAGGCAACAGGTGGAGGAGAGTCAAAGGAATTCTAACACACAGCTTCACTATACACAGGTCTCTCTGCCAAATTTATCATGTGTAATCCCAGCCTGATCTGCCACACTGCAGATAATCGACTATTGTGGTTCTAACATCTCAGAGTGTAATCTGGGACAATAACAGAAAATTTGTGGGAATGTGAAAGAAGCTCAATTGACTTTCAGGGGTTTATCTCCTGGATTCAGACAGGATTGATAGCTTGGTCTGGGCTGCTTTCCAGTGGGATGCCACTCCGGAAGTTCAAGGAGCCCTAGACTGTACACACCACCCTCATTCCACAGCAGAGACAGACAGAAGTATTTATTATTACTAATAATGACTTATTCACTTGGTTATTGATTGTTGTATTCATTCTTTCCTTATTCATCATCCATCTGCTTATTTCTTTTCTGAAGTGACTTATTTCCACATGTATTTATTTTCTTATTTTTGGTTCTCACTTGATTCATTTATTTACTTAATCACTAACTAGCCTCTGTTGGCAGACATCAAGTATAGTTAAATATTTCATTGTTTGCCACTTTCTATACCCGTATACCCTGTAGTGATCACTATTTCTTTTTGTTTTTGAGTTAAAAAAAAAATATGACATGGCAGCACAAAATCAAAGTCTTGCTGTCAGGAAAGATACACATCAGTAGTCTTGCACTGCATGTAACAACACTGACAGCACACCTGAAAGCACAGTCCTTACCATTACTGTTATAAAAAAAAAACAGTTTGCTTTAAAAAAAAAAAAGAGAACTGAACTAATTCCTTGTGCCAGTACTACTTTTTGTATGTAATTCTCAGCACATCGCAGCCATGCATGTTTATGTATGAGCTTTTGTGTGTGTGTTTCAGCTGTGTGAAAGTCAGAGGGTGGTGATTCTTGACCTGGGCACAGAACCAAAGCATGTGGAGATTGTAAACCTTCACCCTTTTGAGGATGACGACAGCAGAGAGCAAGATCTGACCAGCTCGCCAACAAACACCACCACTGAAAACAGGTGGGTATGTGTGTGTCCCAAAATTCCTACTACCCCAACTTTAATTGACGTCACCCATAGTTTTTCTTTAGTAATAAAACAAATATTAATTAGTGTAGCACTTAACCTCAATATGTCCCTAATGGAGTGCTGATTCTCAAAATCTACACTATAAATAATTTCACTATGAAATAACAGTAAAGAGCTGGTAGCACAGGCGCCAGCAATATACTGGAATTTTATAGTATCCATACTATAATGTTTTCACAGTCTACTACTCTAAATTCAATGTGGCAATAATTACTACTGATCTAGTACTTTAATGGTACTGTCATCAGTTTGTTTTTGTTTTGTTTTTTTGTTTTTTTATATATATAAATATAATTATATTATGAATTATATTCATAAAATCCAGTATTACAAATCACAGTTTTCATCCAAGGGCTTCATAGCATATGACATCCCTCTGTCCTTGGGACAGAAAAACTTGACACTGCCAGATTTTCCGTGAATGTTAGACCGTTTTGCCGGCAAGCTGCGAGTGTTTAGATGCACAGAGCCAGATTGGCGAGTTGATCTGAGGTGCTGCCTCATAGGGTAGTCATATTGGCGGAACCTTTTTAGTTAAAACAGACCGAGGTGGCCTTCCACAAAGGGAGGGGCAGTTGAAGACTTGTAGGAGGAGCTGTTGATGACGCGGCACGTGCAAGCCACTGGCGGTGGATAAACAGGGAACAGCTGATAGCAGGAATTAACGAGCAGCTAGTAGCAAGAGAGAAATGCAAACCTGATAGACACTGTAAAGATGAACAACTGGGGAGACAAGGAATTGCGCGCCTTCCTTGCCCTCGCAAACGAAGAGGCCATTAACCATCAGATGATGGGAACGGTGGGGAACGGTGCAGAACGGAGCAACTTACAAGAGAATCTCAGAAGGACTGACTAGCCGTGGCTTCGCTCCCACGTCACCGGTTACGTCACACACTGAGCTACACGTTTTGTTACTTGCTCACGCCCCCCATTGCCCTGAAAAAGATGCACTCTGTATAAACAAAAGTAGGTAGACAGCATCCACGATTTTGTTTTTATACTGCCAATGCTGAAAAAAGACTGATTGGGCTTTCCTGTAAATTTGCACAATTCCTATCTAAAAAAAGGGCTTCAGAAACCTGATTGAATTACTATTATAGACTATAACACATCTGACGTGGATGGGGTAACGGGAGATGAACTATGAGCTTGAGGGTCAAAAACATCGCATTTCTCTGCCTGCATATGATGTACTTTCACTAGACGCTTGCCCATGATTGTTCATGTTTCTGCTCTTACATGCGAAGGAGTTGTTGAGGTTTACTCCATAGGTTTTACTTGCTCTGCCATTGTCACTGAGAGCAGGGCCTCTGTGTGTGTGTTTGAAACAGATCGACATAGCCGGCCCCACCCTTCACACATGCAGTAGGCAGGTTTCAATACCCATCCCTGTCAAAATCACACAGTAGAAGAAGTTAAATCAATTTCTGTGACCAATTTTGTGAAAAAAGTCATTCATGAGAGTCAGTATAATCATGTGTCAGTCTGAGATGGAGCGAGAAACTTGTGTTCATTGGTGAAACTGCAGATTGAGCATTAAGTGTTTAGAGCCATGGCAAAGGCCTCTCAAGAATACAAAATACTAGTCAGATACTAATACTAATAGTCAGAGTATGAGCCATTCTGTTTCTGGTGATTGTAGCTTCCAGACTCCAGAGCCTGACACGCCAAGCCCAGAGCCAAAGGAGGAGGAACCAGACTTGACGCAACAAACCACCAGAAAGGAGAAGCTGGAGAATAGAGTGAACTCTTCCAACCAGCTAACAGCAGATGACAAGAAACACAATAACAACAACAATAACTTGTTGGCTTGTAAGTAAAGACTCCCTCCATCAGTTTCCTCTTCACCACAATGGTCCAGTGAAACACCTTCATCACTGCTGACACCACGCTAAGCCGCCTATCGATCTCACACTCCATTTTACAGTCACTTGTGAGCAAGACCCCAAAATACTTGAACTCCTTCACTTTGGGCAGTAACTCTCTCCCAACCCAGAGGGGGCAATTCACTATTATCCAGCAGAGAGCCATGGCCTTGTAATAATTAAAATATAATGCATTATTATTCATCACTATCCAGCATTATATATTATTATTACATATACATATATACATTATATAAGAATTAAGGAGTTCATCATGAACAGACATTAAGTATATTGAAGTACACCGTGCTCATAATGCCTCTGTGTTTTTTTTTACTCTTTGCTTTAAAGCTGCCCTGTGGAGTTTCTACATATAAACCAATGTCCGTTACATTACAGCCACTGCCAAACGAGTTATTAGGATGATCATTGAACGCATCTCCACCACACAACAGTCTCTGGTTTGCTTAGAAGCGCTATTGCCTCTCAGGAGCGACATTCCCGCGCTGTCGCTAGCAGAGAAGCTACTGAAAGATGTCTGACAACCCAAAGAAACGGCCCAGGAAAGCTTCCGAAGCTCTGGAGCTGGTCCCGCTGGTCCTCCCCAACCTCTGTGATGTTCAGAAGAAGGAAAAAAGGCAAAACGAGGGAGTGACAAGCGCAGAAATAAAGCCCGTTTCACACAGAGCACGCAAAGCGCAGACCTCCGCCGACGAACCCATTCATTGTGTATGTGCTACCGTGGCGCAAGAGCACACCGCTCTGCCGCCAAGCTGTCTGTATTGTAATGAATCACTCACGAGCAGGAGACCAGAGTAGCATTCGGGAAAAAGGCCTGATTATTTGTGCACTCCAAAAACTTGGGTAACACTCCAGGGGGGTAACACGTAAAAGTCTCCATCCCAAACTCTGACTCTAGCGTAGCACACACACTTCATACACACATACTCACTTACAGTACCCAGCGGGGCAGCCCTCCCCTCTCTGCTCCACCAATCTCCAGCCCACACAGTGACTGACAGCTGACTCCACTCTCCACACTCACCACTGCCCCAGGGTCGTATATTTGTTCATAGCAAATAAAACAACGAAAATTACTGGGTAGTAAATAGCTGTGTCATTTAGCTTTGTGCGGTGCAGGAGTGTCTCTCGTATTGCTGATGTCATCGAATGGCTTACGCTGACTGTTATTGTTGCAGTACTCGGAAAAACATGGCAGATGGCGCAAATGGGCAAAACTCCACAGGGCAGCTTTAAGTAAAAATCTGAATGCAAGGCTTTTACTTTGTGGTATTAATAATTTAACTATGAATAGTGCAGGGGTGAAAGTAAGCTGTGTGTGAGCTAACAATCTGGGATTTCACTCTCAGCAGTACGTGACTGTGCATGTGTGTCTACTTCTGAAACACAGCGGTTGGGGTGCGTTTGAATTTTTTTGTACTGGGACATTTGATTTTCCACAACTGGGCCACGGACGTCAAAAAACGCTGTTTGCACCGGACAGGACAAACAATACATTAAACCAACGAAATTCTACACATTCTTGTGGTTGGCTCAAACGCTGTCAGCTTGATTTAAATATCTTTGATTGTTTTTGAATATAGTCAACTGAGAGAAGGACGTCAAAATAATAATTTTTGGTCAGATCTAAAGAATGAAAAATCATAATGCAGAGAAAAATTACTCATTTGTTCAAAAAGACTTTAATGTTTATTGAGTTTATTTTATAGTTTATAGAGTTTGTTGCGGATGTTGATCAATGTTTTTTACCATGAAAAATAGGTAAAGAGGAAAAGAGAAAAGCAAAAAATGACATGCATGGTTTTAAGTGTTCATTAAAGTTTCATACATGCCAGCGACACAGAAAGAGCTGAGCTAGGTCCTATTTTGTTGTTCTTTGTTTCATTTGTTTGGCACAACCCCCACGGTTCCTCCTTCCCCCACATTTCAAAGCCTTCATTTGTTGTTTACTTATTTAATCAAAGAAGATAAATAAATCCTTTTTTTTTTTTTGACTGCTACACATCCGCCTTAAGTTCTGTCTTTATTGATTGTCAGCGTTATTGTTTCTGTTTGCTTCTTGTAAAGAGAAACGTAACAACCCGAAACATTAGAACAAATATTTTACTGTACACGTTGTGAAGTGTTTTTAATTTCTTTCCACTTCTTACAGGTACAGTAAAATATTGAAATGTTTTTATTTGTTTGTTTGGTTTTTGACTTTGCTTTTTAAAAATGCATGAAGCGAGGAGAGGTGAACAATATGAAGCAATGAAGGTTTTGGTAATAGCACCAGCAGAGAAAACGTTTTGAGTATCTCTTCTATCACTACCAATACCAGGAAGGGTGAACATAAAGCAAGACATCTCTTGACTGGAGCCCTCAAATCACTAAATATGCCCCTGAAGATTACACCACTGAGATATTAGCGTATGTATTGATTTCCTCATAGCTGTATTATTTGCTTGCTTTGACACAATTTCTGATTAGGTGGACATGATAACCCTGAGTACACATAACAATATTCATCCCTACAAAACAGAAGATACTTTTTCCCTAACCTGATGTGAAGTGCGCGCTGCACATGCCAGCATGTTTAATGGTCGCCTCCATCCCGACCTTTCCTCTTATTGCATTTAACCATAGTTGTCTTTGTCTTTGATGACGAGCAGTGGTGGTTGGCATGCAATAAAATTTAAGTTTTGAGCTATGACTTTTTCTATTCTGGCTCCCAATAACACAGACTCTAGCCTACAGCCCTTTGGTGGTGAGTCATTTTTTGCCTCCAGGTGATAACCTGAAGTCATTGTGGTGTTGGCCCAAAAAGGGTCTATAGCAGACTCACTGGAGGTAGGTGAAGACATACTTGATTCTGTCTACAGCAACATGGTCATAAAAGAGAGCATGGATATAAATAGTGGGTATTTAGTGCGCGTGCACACACACACACACACACACACACACACACACACACACACACACACACACACACACACACACACACACACACATGTCACCCAGAACATGTCACCCTGTTCTTTATCTGTCCTTGTGTACTGAATCTTTGTTTCTATCACAGTTGTATCGGTATGTGCATCTGTAATTGTGATTTTTTTTTTCCACTAAAAATAAAAAAAAGGAATATTTAATGAATTTGCAAATAAATTACAACAACAAATACAGTACACACTGTGAAAAAAAATTGACATTGCCAATATAACTACTCATCACTGTAGAATCTCTGACTCATTCTTTTTTTTAATTTCTCCCTCTTTTCTCCTCCTTCCAGCACAGACATTCACCTTGGTGAGAAGTGACACGTGAGCTACACCGGCCTCAACATCCACACTGGCATCCTGTAAAGCCCAAATGTAGCCTGCTTGCATAGAGCATGCTCCGTGGCTTCCTGTGTTTACAACAGGACTATTTTAATACTACTGTTAAATGCCCACAAGGAGACTGAGACTGAGAGGATGACAGCCTTGCTAAATGACTGACAACACAGATGGGCCACCATCACATCCAAACAGAGGGAGAGGCACATGTACTGTATCTTTAGCACCTGTTAGAGCTGTCCATTCTGATATGTCCCTGAGAAAACATTAATTCTATGGAGTCAGATTTGTCTCAAAACATTTCTGTATAAAAATAAGATTGTGAAATGGTGAAATCATGAAAAAGAAAAATGTTTTCTTGAGTCTTGAGAATTTTACTATGCTCCCAATAAGTCTCCAGCTTTGCAATAACAGGTAGTCATACAAGGTCTATAACTGAAGAGAGGGTGGTTGACAAAGGAAAAAGTGACTGAAGTGTCAATTGATTTCTTAAACTACTACTTTACTATAAACTACGTTTGTCTTGTGTCTTTTCAGAAAAACTGAACTTTAAAGAATTTATTTTTACCTCTTTATACTGTAGAGTTTTAAATCTTAATCGAGGGTAGGCTTCCTGAACACTGCCTCATTTCCACCAAGCAGTCCGGCACAGTTCAGTTCCGTTGATTGGTCACTCTGCTCAGGGTCGAGTTGTGGCTGGTTTTGAAGCTTAAGTGTCCATTGTTCATACCATGGCAAGTCTTACATATATTAGTAAACTATAATTATAAAATGAAAGAGTATTTTGCTGCCTCTAGCAGCAACTGACAAAAAACAAAACAAAACTCAGTGCATGAGCTGACAACGTGAATCCATCAGGACACCTTAAATTAGAATATGACAACTTTGACCATTCCATTAGTTTTTTTTCGTTGTTTTTTATATACTTTATTAATCCTCCTGAGGGGAAATTAAAATTTTTCACTCCATTGTCATTAACACACAGGTCCAAAATACACACACATGCACAAACAGGACTCATACATGCACAAAGTGGAGACATATCAGAGTGAGGGGGCTGCCATGCACAAGCGCCCCGAGCGGTTTGGGGGTTCGGTGCCTTGCTCAAGGTCACTTTGGCAGTGCTCAGGAGGTGAACTGGCACCTCTCCAGCTACTAGTCCATGCTCCGTATTTTGGTCTGGACGGGGACTTGAGCAGGCGACGGTTCCCTATCTAAGTCCCTATGGACTGAGCTACTGCCGCCCCTCCGTATTGTCTCTGTTGGATGACATACATTTTTAGTAATGACTGGGTCTTTAAGCATTTAAGAATATATATTAATTTCAACCAGATTATGTGATTATGTGCATATATTGTAATCCTCAAAAGGAGAAAAAACAGTGTTGCAGAGCGTCATTCCTTCAGCTACGGCAAAACTAAACCCTTGCGTTTGCCTGAGAAGGACTAAATGCACAAACCCACTATTTTTAAATATCCCATGGAGAGAGACTCTTACTGCAACCTGTTCTAATTTGTTCTGAAAATGTTGTGGACAATAAATAAGATGCATACTTCCCTCTGTGTCACCGGTGATGAGGATATACAGCGAGTGCTGGACTTACCAGTGTGAGTGACAACATCCCCGCCCACATTTAAGAATACTGTTTGCAGTGGAAACGCTAAACAGACTGAGGGTCAAGGTTTATTTTTGGTTCCAAGATACCATACCGAAAGTGTTTGGTGGAAATTGGGCTTAAGTTCACAATAATACATATGAACACCCACTGGCTGCCCAGGATAACCACGGTCTGATTTGTTGGCCACACAAGAAGTTAGGATGGACCATGTCTACACAGGCTATTTATTAAAAGTAGTACATTAGCAATGCAGCAGCTTCAGCCCTCCCGTTTCTACACAGGATGCACTCAGGCACAGCACTGGGTGTAGGTCATCCACGTCTCTGCAGCAATCAGAGCCCAACACACAATTACATTAGTTAAAATGCATAAAACTGAAGAAAACAGACTTTAAGGGAAAAATACGCTTTGTGGCGTAAGTACAACATGCGTTGTTACGCAGCCTATGTAGACTGCTGGATTGATTAAAACAGAAGCATATCTTTGCCAACACACTGAAAGCTCTTTTAAAGCCCCTGCAACCAAGGTCAGAACTGAAATTCAGATGAAAAAAAGACGGTGCTATGACACCGGTGTGAATGTTCCAGTAAGACATGTATGTGCACAAAGTTGGTGAAGATTGAATTTCTTGAAGACGTTTCAGAACTGAAGAAGCCTTTTGGATGAGAGGTGAAACATCTTCAAGAAATTCAATCTTCACCAACTTTGTGCACATACATGTCTTACTGGAACATTCACACCGGTGTCATAGCACATGGCTGGATGTGGTCAGGAACAAGATATACCATTTGTGGAATTGGGTTATCTTAAGAAATTCTCTTTTTTTGTGTATTTCAGACTCAACATGCCCAGTCTGTTGGTTGACAGTGTTTCCTATCCTTGGGTCAGCTAGGCTACTGGCTAATATTACCACGGACCCTTTTTATTCTCTGCAATTCTCTGTTTCTCTAGTTTTTTTGTTGCTGTCGTTAATTGGCCATGCTTTTATTGATATAAATATCTAAAATGAAACCATTTCACAATCTTGACTGTACGTATGAATTGTTTGGGGGTAATTTACTGTGGCTCCATAGATAGGTGTTGCCAAATGTATACACACACATCAATACACAGAACTTTTGATACCTTACTAAGTATTACAGTCATCTTAACATAGTTTCTTGCATATTCTACTGATCTGGAGGAGGGTGTATTATCTGTGCTGTGTTGTAGGAGGTGAGTGTACAGCTGCATGTAGGAGGACTTGAGAAGTCTCACTGCAGATGGGCTAAGCACCAAATCTCAACACATATGCAGTGCTTTACTTTAACCCCAAAGTGACCGCTGATGCTCTTGAATTTTAACCTGCTCTGATTTTGATAGCTCTGTTCCCTTAAGACCAGAGGCTCCCTTGTTATGCTGTTTTCATTTTGCATATGCAACATGACAGATTGTCCTGTATCGGATATACCTAGAGAGAGAGAGAGAGACAGAGACAGAGAGAGAGAGAGAGAGAGAGAGAGAGAGAGAGAGAAAGAGAGAGAGAGAGCAGATTTTTACTTCAACAAGGTGCCACTTCATGCTGCTGAATTTTTTTGAACACAACTAAGTATTGATGACACACACAGTATGTGAATGTTTTGGATTTCCAGTCTGCTTTTTCAGTTATGTCTCTTTTTGTTTTTAACTCTTTGGTTTACATGACGTAGAAGATGTACAGAGGCTGAGGACATGACACAGATGAGATATTTTGCATTTAAATCTGTTCTAGGTGGTGAAGAATTGGACAATAGCACATGTACCAAGCAATAAGTAGGACTTTGGAGCTCCAGGACATAAAAGAAATTTAAAAGAGATGTATAAACTGTAAAAAAAATAAAAATAATAATAAATACAATTAAGAAAAAACAAAAACAAGATAGCATAATTTATGTACACACTGAAAAGAACAAGATAAGAATATTATAAGAGGTTATTATTAATATTATTAGGGTCAATATGCAAAAGGTTCATAACCCATCTGTTTTATATCATGTGAAATAAATGTTGATGTTCTTAAAACATACTTGTCACTGTCTTTTGTTTGTTTGTTTTGTCATCTGCATGTCAGGTCAATTTCTGTAATCTTTCTTCTTGTCCATATATCTGACATGTTTGGACTTAATCTGTCATTCCCAAACTTTTTGGCTTGTGAGTCCTTAAAATTAAAAAAGTCCACATGTATTCACATCACAGGTTATGGACACAAGTTGTGAGCAGTTCCACCAAATGTCAAGATTCTTTTGAAGGGCTTTTTTTTAAACACCTGAAGAGGTGAAAGTATGAGAAAAAAAACATGTTTAATTTTTTTTACCTTTTTAAAGGCTTAAAACATGTTAAAAATGCTTCTAAAAATTGTACCAAAGTGTTACTCCTCCAACCAATCTAAACAATATCATACCATGCATTAAAGGATACTAAAGGAACGACTGTAATGCACACACAAGGGGGCAATTGAACACCGCCAATGAATGTCCAATAAAAGTGGTTATTTACACTTGTGACAGCCACAGGCCTTGGTCAGTGTGTGTTCCTGCATTCCTGCTTTCCTGTTCCAGAGCTTCCTTGATTGCTTGCCCCTCCCACCTCATTTAGGGATTGGCTTCACCTGCTTGGGGCTTTTAAAAGCTGGGTGAATTCAAGATGGCTCTCTTGGTGTTTGGGAGGTTGTTCCTTTCCTGTTGACGTCAGGGGCTATCTGTAAGGACAGAGGGTGAACGGATCCGAAAGGTTGGCGGGAGATGGCAGCGGTGTCAGCCGGGCACGGACGGGGTAAAAACAATCGGCAGATTGTGGGAAACCCCAGTCCTGAAAATAATGTCCTGGCGGTTGAGCACAACTGTTCCGTGAATGGATCAGAAGTAGGCAGTTGGGCAGATATGGATGAGGAGGAAGGGGGAGAGATGGAGTTTGAAAGGGGAGCGAGTGGATGGAGTAATGGGAGGAATAAGAGGAAGAGGAACGCCTGTGATGGCAGTTCTAGCAGTGAGGAGGAAGGAGCTGAGCATGTTGAGAAGGAGACACCTGAGAATTGTTTTGTCATCTTACGATTCAATGAATTGACACAGGAAAACATGAAGAAGCTTAACCCCTTTGTGCTAACAACAATTCTAGCAAGTAAAATAGGAGAGATACAGTTTGCAAAGGTCCTGAGTAATGGCAATTTACTGGTGAAGTGTGCTAATAAAGAGCAAGTTGAGAAGGCACTCAAAATGAAAGAGCTGGGGAAAAACAAGGTGGCAAGCACAGGGAGGGTGGGAGCACGAAATGGTGGTGGGTGTAAAGGAGTGATTACAGGGGTGTCACTGAGTGTGAGTATGGAGAAACTTAAGAGGAATATTAAAGGAGGAAAAATAATGAGTGTGCAAAGAATGAAGACAACAAAAGGAGTGAGAGTGGACAGCGAAACTATATTGATTGAGTTTGAAGGACAATGTGTGCCTAAGAAAGTTTTCCTGGGTTTTATGAGCTACCCAGTGAGAGTCTATGTTCCAAAACCATTAAGGTGCTTCAACTGTCAAAGGTTTGGACATATAGCCAAGAACTGCAAGGAGAAGAGGAGATGTGCTAGGTGTGGGGAAGACCATGAGTATGGAAAGTGTGGAACAGGGGTGCAATCAAAATGTTGTAACTGTGGAGGAGTCCATAACGCGGCATATGGAGGATGTGAGGTTATGAAAAGGGAGAATAATATCCAAAAAGTAAGAGTGGAAAGAAAGATATCATATGCTGAAGCTGTAAGAGTGTCAAGGGGGCAGAATAATGGAACTAAAGATCAAGGAGTAATGGGAGGTCGAGAGGGACAACAAAGAACAAATGACAGGATGTATGTGGATAAAAGGGATTTAGTAACATTCATTGCAGGGGTGGTCAACAGTACGGCTGAGGTGAAGTCAAAAAGTGAAAAAATCCAGCTGATAGTTAAAGCAGCAGTGCATCATTTGGGATTAATGGGACTGACATGGGAAGAAGTGAGGGACAACCTCACTAATCAGTCAAGTCAGGAAACACCATGGGTTGGTTAATACTAATTATGGTAATAATCCTACAACGGAATGCCAGGAGCTTACTGGCTAATGGCCAGGAATTCAAGCATTTCATAAAAGAGATGGCTGAAAAACCAGATGTAATGTGTGTGCAGGAAACGTGGTTAAAACCAAATCTAGAATTTGTGGTACATGGGTATACAGTGATAAGGAAAGACAGAAGTCAAGGGGGAGGAGGAGGCTGTGCTACATTTATCAAACAAGACATTCCATATAGGCTACTGGAAAAGGGAGTGGACCAGGAATATGTAGTGGTAGAAGTATGGGAGAGAGGGGAGAAAGTGGTTATAATTAACTACTATAATCCATGTAAGAGGTTGGTTTTGGATAGCCTGTTAAGGATAAAAGGACAAGACAGAAATAAGGTAATTTGGTGTGCGGATTTCAATGCTCACAACACAGTATGGGGAGGATTACAGACAGACACAAATGGACAGGTCATTGAAGATTTGATGGATGAAAGGGATTTGGTGTGTGTGAATGATGGCAGAGGAACAAGGGTAAACATAACAGCGGGTACTGAGTCAGCATTGGATATAACTCTAGTGTCTAACACATTGGCTGGAATCAGTAACTGGGAAGTTTGGATGGCATCAACAATAGGAAGTGATCATTACCCAGTCTTATGCATGGTGGGGGAGAGAGTGGAAGTGAGACAAAGTGGGGGAATTGTAAAATGGATATTCCAAAAAGCAGAGTGGGATGAGTTTCAGAGACTGAGTGAGGAATCAATGAACAGGATAGAAATGCTTGGAGACATTGATGAAATAAATAAACAGGTGACCTCAGCAATTGTAAGGGCAGCAGATGGCGCTATACCCAAGAGTAAAGGCAAGAAGATCAGGAAGATGGTACCATGGTGGACAGAAGAATGTCAGCAGGCTGTAAGAAATAGGAACAGAGCATTAAGACAAGTTAAAAAAAACCCATAACATGCAGAATTTGATTCAGTACAAAAAGGCACAGGCAGTGGTGAGAAGAACAATACGTCAAGCTAAGAGGGCAAGATGGAGGAATTTCTGTGATGAGATAGGAAGAACTACACCAGTGGGAGAAATATGGGGAATGATAAAGAAGATGGGAGGAGACAGAAGGGAATGGGACTATCCGGTCATAATATCTGAGGAGGAGACAGCAGTTTCCAACAGGGAAAAGGCAGAGATCATGGCTAGGGCTTTTGTAAAGGTGCATAGCTCAGACAATTTGTCAGAAGAGGGGAAACAGAGAAGAAAAAGAACTATGACTCAGTATCCAGGGGTTTTAAACAGGAGGGAAAGTACAGCTGGCTTGATCGATGAGCCATTTACCTTGGCAGAGATGATGAGGGCTATAAAGAGATCACGACCAACTTCTCCAGGGAATGATCAGGTGTGTTACAGCATGTTAAAGCATCTGGGGAAAGGAGCATTAGTGAAGGTGCTGCAGCTTTATAACAGAGTGTGGGAGGAGGGAAGGTTACCAGGAGCCTGGAAAGAAGCAGTTGTGATTCCAATAAGAAAACCTGGCAAGGATCCACCCAAACCCACTAGTTACAGGCCAATAGCATTGACATCAAATATGTGCAAGGTAATGGAAAGGATGATAACGGAATGGTTGTCATATGTACTTGAAAAGAGGGGACTTTTGGCAGGTTATCAGAGTGGTTTCAGGAAAGGCAGGAATACCATGGACTCAGTGGTAAGGTTAGAGTCTGAAATAAGGAAGGCTCAGGCTAATAAAGAATCAGTTATAGCAGTATTTTTTGATGTTGAGAAAGCCTATGACATGATGTGGATGGAGGGGTTGATGATAAAGATACACAAGATGGGTGTTGGTGGGAGAGTTTTCAACTGGATAAAGGATTTTCTATTTGGAAGAAAAATCCAAGTACGCATTGGGTCAGAAATGTCAAGTCAGTATACAGTTGGAAATGGAACACCTCAAGGGAGTGTGATAAGCCCGCTACTCTTTATCATCATGATCAACGACATATTTTCAAAAGTGCCAGCAGATATAGGTAGATCACTTTTTGCAGATGATGGGGCCGTGTGGAAAAGAGGAAGGAACATGGAGCACGCTATGAGGAAAGTTCAAGGTGCAATTGATGAAGTGGTGGAGGGGGAATATGATTGGGGGTGCAGGTTCTCAGTGGAAAAAACACAAACAGTATTTTTCACCAGGAAAAGAATTCAGGAAGGGATGAAGTTGAAGATGTATGGGGAAACTTTAGAAAGGGTTGGAACATTTAAATTTCTGGGAGTTCTTTTTGATTCACGGCTAACATGGAGAGATCATATCAGGAGAATTGAAGAAAAGTGTAAAAAGGTAATAAATGTTATGAGATGTTTGACTGGAAGGGAATGGGGTGCAAGCTGTTCAGCATTGAAGAGGCTATATGTAGCACTGATAAGGTCTGTGGTTGATTATGGCAGTGTAGCTTATGGATCAGCAGCTAAGTCTCTCTTAAACAAATTGGATGTGATTCAGGCACAGGCCTTGAGAGTGTGTAGTGGGGCAATTAAGACATCACCAGTTCCTGCCCTACAGGTAGAATTGGGTGAAATGCCTCTTGACATCAGGAGAAGGCAACTGATGATGAACTACTGGGCTAATTTGCAGGGGCACAATGATTCTCATCCCACGAAGGGAGTCTTGCAGGAGTGCTGGGAGGATGGGAGGAGCCAGAGGCAAAACTTTGCTAGAGAAGCGAATAATATTGCAAAAGAATTTGGGATATTCAATTTGAATTTAAGTCCAACAGTAGTTTATCCAGAGGTGGCTCCATGGATGCTTGTGTGGCCTGAGGTTGACTGGCATTTGTTAGAGGCTAAGAGGAAGGAAAAAGGTATGGTTGACTTGGTGAGGGCGTTTAGATGTCATGTAATGACAGATTATAGTGATTTTACACATATATACACAGATGGTGCTAAGCAACCTGAGACAGGAGTGACAGGTTTTGGGGTGGCAGTACCAGCAAAAGGAATTGGGATTAATAGAATAACATCTAATAAGTTAGGAGTGTACACAGTGGAAATGGTGGCAGTGCTGGTTGCGCTACGAGAAAGCTGGTCTGGATAAGACATTGGTATGCTCAGATTCATCTTCAGTGCTAGCAAGCTTAAGGTCATTCCACTCAAACAGCCGTCAAGACATACCGTATTCAGTCCGTCAGTCAATTACAAGAATAGTTCATCAGGGGGGTCAGGTTAAGGTTTCTGTGGGTTCCAGCGCATGTAGGGGTGAGGGGGAATGAGAGGGCGGATGAGTTGGCTAAGAGAGCTTTAATGAAAGGAAATGTAGATATGCAGATCAGTATCAGCAAAGCAGAAATTAAAAGTGTAGTCTGGGAAAAGACCAATGTAATGTGGCAAGAAAGATGGGATGGAGAGGAGAAAGGGAGGCATCTTTATCAAATTCAAAGGAGTGTTAGAAGTGGGAGGATGAGCAGTGGTTACAGGAGAGAGGAGATTGTGCTGACAAGGTTAAGGTTGGGGCATAGTGCACTAAACAATACACTGAAACTAATAGGGAAGCACCATACAGGCTTGTTTGAGGGATGTCAGGAGGAGGAGGAGTCAGTGAAGCATGTAGTTCTGAGGTGCAGGAGGTATGAGGTGCAGAGAGAGGATATGATGAATAAGATGAAGGACTTAGGGATACAGGAATTTACATTAAAAGGATTGCTAAGTATGGGAGAGAAGGCACAGGTTAGGGCACTGATAGAATTCTTAAGGGGGGCAGGGGTTTATGATAGAATCTGATGGGTACGCAGGGTTAAAGAATAGGGGTTAGGTTTTTTTTTTAGTTGTTTTTTTTTTTTGTTTGTTTTGTTTTGTTTTTTTGTATATATGTAAATAGTGCTTTTGAACTACTCAGGTAAAGGAACAAGACTGTAAGTCTACTCTTTGGTACACACTCCGGAACAGAAGGTGGCGGTAATGCACCATTAAGCTGGATGCCAACCACCGTTAAACAAGAAGAAGAAGAAGAAGAAGAAGATGGCTCTCTCTCTCTTTCTTCCTCCTGGAAGGCTGGTGCCTCTCAGGCACTCTCCTTGGTTTGTTTGGTTTAGGTTGATTATGTTGAGTTTAGCCTTGGTTTCATTCTACACATAGCTTGTGTTTGCACCCACATACTCATGGCACCCAACATCCCCACCACGCTACTGATGGCTGACATAACTATTAGTTTTCCTTTGATTATTATAATAAATTATTTATTTAAAAGCTGTTCCTGTGTCAACCTCCCTTGTTTGTTATGCTCTCCAACAAGCTGGGCATAACAAGTTGGGGCTCATCCAACTTTGAAACTTAAATATTACCATTTTGGTTGTGTTTGAGTAGTCTGGTTGGGTGGGGAGGCCCACAGTGACAGCTTTCCTTATGGTTAAGTTAAGGAGGTAGGTTTTGGGACTGTTTATTTCCCTAGTGTCTTTAGCTGTGCATCCAGGTAAAATGGTGAGTTTGAGTTATGCAATGTACGACTGTGGGGATGATTATAGCTGGGTAGCTGTGGTATTTTGCCGTCTGGCTGGAGCTTTCATTGTATCCCACAGATAGGCTGAAGCAGCAGTCATCTCATAAGGAGAGGTTGATGATGTTTTGTTTTCAGGGCCATTTGTTGTTTTTGTGTGTTGTAGCAGCAGTGGTCTCGGGAGCGCCCCAAAGTATTGGCTGAGACAAGTTGGCTCCCCATTACAGACAGTTTGCAGGTGCATAAATAGTTACCCACCACCAGTAGGCACATGAGGACTAGGGTTCAGTTAGTCAGTTAGGAGGGGGCACTCCATAATCACTCAATCTCCCTGTGGTTGTGTATTGTGTGACTCAGACTGCCTTATCTATTTCTTTGGATGTGCTGGCTAGGTAGTCAGTGTGGCTGTGTTAAACTTGGAGACTGAGCATAGTAATACTTTGGTCTCTGAGTTCCTAAAAAGACCATACTTTAACTCAGTTTACAAAGGCAGATTTAGTTGATCTGGCAATTCATTTGGGCTGGTCAAAAACTGACAAAATGCCAAAAAAGGCTGAGCTAGGGGCATTGTTGAGGGGTTAGCTGTATCTGCCAACCTTTTGGGGGAAGTTCAGGCTCCAGCAGCTCCAGGCCTGGTCAGTTCTGAGCTTTTTGGTGGTACTCTGTCATTTGAATATCTGCAGCTAGAGAGGGAAAAATGTAATTTGGAGAAGGAGAGGTTACAGTTTGAGTTTGAGAAGGACAGAATGAGGGCTGCGATAGCACTGGAAAGGGAGAGAGCTAAAGTAGAGCAGTTGAAGTTGGAGGAAGACAAAGCACGTGAGTCATTGTTGGCCAGTGGTAGAAGTGGATCTGCTGGTTTTGAGGTTGCTGAAAGCTTGCGTCTTCTGCCTAAGTTTGATGAAAAAGATCCGGACACATTTACTGTTTGAGTGTGTTGCACAGGTTAGAGGATGGCCGGATAGTCAAACTATCATGTTGCAGTGTATTTTCACAGGCAAGGCCCAGAGAGCTTTCTCTGCCCTTAGTTCTGTTGAAAGTGGCAATTATGTTATAGTTAAAGCTGCAGTTCTTAAAACATATGAACTATTTCCAGAAGCCTACAGGCAGAAGTTTAGGAAGTGGAAGAAAGGGGACAAGCAAACCCATGTTGAATTTGCCCAGGACATTTTGGCTCATTTTATACACTGGTGCTCTTCTTCTGAGGTAGACAATTACAGTAAGTGGATTTGTGTGATTTAATTGTGTTAGAACAGTTTAAATGTTCATTGCCTGCCTACCTTGCAACTTATATCATTTAAAAAAAAGGTGAAGACAGCATCTGCGGCTGCAGTTCTTGCCAATGAGTATGTTTTAACACGTGTTAGTGATTCAGTAGTTGGTCAAGTCCACAGAGAAGGTCAGCAGAGGATTACAGAATTTCAGGTTTAGGCCTAATAAGTCTCTAGGGGTCACCAGTGAGTCTGCTCATCAGGCTGTGAGGCATGTTCCAGGGACAGATGGCAAGTTTGATCCAGCCTGGGTGTGTCATGCATGTAAAAACAAGGGGCACTGGAAAGGTGAATGTCTAATCAGTAAATCTGGCCTAACATCAGTTGATTCCAGTGTATATATGAAGTAGGCTGGCTTAGTCTCCTCTGCATCAAGCGCTGGTATGGCTGAGTTGGTTGTGTTTCCCCTTAAGCCTGCTCCATCTAAAGGTCTTGATGAGGCATTATGCACCTTTTTTCTCAGATGGTTGTATGTCTTTGGATGAAAAAAAAACAAGATTCCTGTTAAGATTTAGCGTGACACAGGGGCTGCTGAGTTTGATTGTGGAGAGCATTTTGCCTTTTTCAACCTGTACTGCAACTAGTACACAATCTCCTGTACCTAACATTGGATTGGTTCCACTGTGGGTTCCTTCACATCATTTCATTTCTTCTCTGATCTGGTAAGTGTAGAGGTTGAAATGGGTGTCTGTCCTCAGCTGCTGATTCAAGAAATAGACATTATTTTAGGGAATGACTTAGCTGGGGCTAGGGTTTGGGAAGATGGTCCTCCACTGTGTGTTGGTTCACCCTTACAGGAATCTGAGGAACTACATGAGTGTAAAATAAAGTACCCCAAAGTCTTTTCTTCCTGTGTAGTGACATGCTCAAGAAGCAAAGCCGAGTCAGAACAGTTTCAGCCCTCTCAGAATTCAGTTTCTCAGGTTAAAGACAGTTCTGAGGGAAAGGAGCAGTTTAAATTTCTATCCCGTTGCTGTCACTTTCTAGAGAAGAGTGTATTAAAGACCAAGCCTCAGATCCCACATTGAAATCCCTGTTGGAGTTGGTTTGTCCAGAAAGTGAGCTCAAGTCTGTTCATAGTGACTATTTTCTTAATGATGGATTGCTATTGAGGAAGTGGGCCCGTGTGGTGAATGGTGGGCAGGTAGACAGTGTTATTCAGGTTGTGGTCCCTTTTAAAGTTCAGAGATCTTGTGTTGAGCACATCTTGGTGTGAAGAAAACCTACGACAGAGTGCTCCACCATTTTTTCTGGCCTCGTTTGAAGAGGGACGTAGCAGTGTATTGCAGAACTAGCCAACGATTAAGCCAGCTCCATTGTACCCCATTCCAGTGGTTGAAAAGCCATTTGAAAAACTGTTACTTGACTGTGTGGGCCCACTTCCAAAAAGTAAGGCTGGGAGTAAGTATTTGTTGACTGTTATGTGTAAAAGTACTCGTTATCCTGCTGCATTTCCCTTGCGCTCCATTAAAACTTAGCCAGTACTGAAAGCATTGACTTCATTCATTACTACCTTTGGTGTCCCAAAAGTGGTACAAACTGATCAAGGGAATAATTTCATGTCTAGTACATTCTCTCAAGTGGTAAAACAGCTGAAGGTTAAACATCAGGGGCAGTATTTATCAAGCGTCTTAGAGTGCAATTTTAGTCTTAACTGCTGAGAATTTGTGAAATTTAGTCCTACTCTCAAATTTAAGAATAAAATCTATTTATCAACCTTCTCAAGTCTAAGAATCACTCCTACTCCCCCAGATATTTAAGAGACCTCCCGAGGTGTCCTAACTGGTTAGGAGTTGCCAGTAGAGGATGGCACTGAGGTGAGAGAGACGTGCGTGAATGGGGCCTGTTTCACAAAACCGGGATAAGGGATTAAGCCGGGATATCTTGGTTATCCTGGATCAACTTATCCTTGATCCAGTTTCACAAAAGCAGGATAGGGGGAAGTGGGATATGTTTTGACATAAGTTACCATGGAGATTTATTCTGTGGAGCTAGCCTGCTCCAGACCAGGCTAAATTCCAGGATTTATTTAATCTCATCCCTTATCTCAGTTAGCAGCTACCACAAATGGAAACTAATATTTATTCCACTTCACACGACACATTCTTATCACATTCAACGAGACCCACTGTCATTATTTAAACATTTGTGATCATTAATTGCAGTCATTTTAGATAAATGATTTTAGTAGAAAATTTAGTTAGACTATCTCTCTCAAATATCTGTAAATACATGACAAAAAAAATACACACCATACAGTAACATGATGACATGATGTTCCTTTATTGAATAGGATAAATCAAAGCAAGTAATCCATCAGTTCCTTTCAAAAGGGACGTCACACAGAGCTCTACAAGATAGAAAGCACTGAATCAAAGCATATTATTCATCACAAGAATAAATACATATTCTCAAAGGTCTGTATATAAAATACCCTGCATGTCTGCTCACTGGAATAAATGCAGGACAAATCCATACTTAACAAATGAACAAATGTCAGGCCTGTGTACACACAGTACACAGCACAATAAGCCAAATTAATATAAAATAACACAAATTCCTCTGCTATTGCACGCCATATTCAACTTAAATGTGCAGAATGCATTTTAACTGAAATAATTCAAAACATATTGGTCCCTGATCAGCCGACCACTGTCGTCATCCGGGAAGATGGCCGGATTGTCCCAGTCCACATCTGATGGCACTCTGGGGGCCCTCTCCTTCCTCAGGCAGGCCACATTGTGGAGGACAGCACAGGCCACAGTAATATCGCATGCTCTGTCTGGACTGACCCTCAGATAGTGCAGACACTGGAAGCGTGCCTTCAGGAGGCCAAAGGTCATCTCGATCCGAGCCCTTGTCCTGGCATGGGCATCATTATATGCCGGCTGTGCTTCCTGAGGGTCTGCATAGGGTGTGAGGCAAAAAGGCTTGCAGGCATAGCCTCTGTCCCCCAGCAGCACACCAGAGAATTCACCTGTGAATACAAAATGTCATCATCACAGCCTTATCAATAGAGGGACATTCTTGACATACCCTTGATTTTAAAAGAGGTTATTTATTGAGGTCATGTGGCTCACCTTGTGACAGGCGCCGATAGACTGCAGAGGACCGAAAGATTCGTGAGTCATGGACTGAGCCAGGCCACTTTGCCACAACATTGCTGATCAGGTAGTCAGCACTGCAGACCATCTGAAATTATAAGATGTAGACTATTAAACCATTCAATGCACATCACAAGCAATGTATAATGTTCATTGATGTCATAAAGTCATGTTCACCTGAACATTAATGCTGTGAAAGGATTTCCTGTTCACAAAATCTCCCTCATGGGCACCTGAGGGGGATTTTATTCTGATATGGGTGCAGTCAAGTGCACCAATGACATTGGGGAAACCTGCAACACAAAGCAATAAGTATCCTACTATGACTTAACACTTGTCCTGTAATTTGTACTTACAGTACTCTCACCTGCAATCCTATAAAAATCATCTTTGATGTCACTGAGTCTTCTGTGTCCAGGGAAGGAGATAAAGACACCTGATAGTGATTTGAGGGCTAGACAGACAGTATGCACCACACGGCAAATTGTGGCCTTGGCCAGGTTGTCAGCATCCCCCACTGAGTACAGGAAGCCCCCACTTGCAAAGAAGCGCAAGGCCACACACACCATTTGCTCAACACTCAGCACATGGCTCCGTGC
Source organism: Epinephelus awoara (assembly GCA_035609425.1). Classification (NCBI taxonomy): domain Eukaryota; kingdom Metazoa; phylum Chordata; class Actinopteri; order Perciformes; family Serranidae; genus Epinephelus; species Epinephelus awoara. The sequence goes on along the minus strand of CM069316.1, from coordinate 30,009,170 downwards.
TGTGTGGTGTTGGATCCTGGGACCCAGCAGTCTGCACAGATATCGGATGCCATCTGCAGAAAACCTATATCTTTCGTGTAGGTGGTCATCAGGGAAGGCCAATGGGTTCACCCTGTCCCTGAAAACCCTCTCCCGCCTGAAGGCTCTCCTGAGCACAAGAGCTTCTTCATCCACAACCTCTTGCAGGAATGGACACGCCATTGTTTGAGCAGGAAGGAACACACCATTTTGGGCCTTCATATAGGCTATTGGATTGCTAGATTTAATGAGGAACACCTTTGCACTCTCACAAGCTACAAATGGTTATCTAATTATCAGGATACCTATTGCCTTAAAGAATAGATAATTGATTAAAATGCTCCCTGTTTGACCTTCACACTGCTCAACTTCTGCCATAAAGTGTTTTGATATCTGGGAAATAGCATTTCAGGTACATTATGTGCATTTCTTTTTGTCTTAATACAGCCAGTCTTTGGTGTGTGACTTCTAACCAATCAAAGCACTTGGGGCTACCATAGAGATGACACGAGGCATTATGTCAGACTGTGGAATACAATCTGCAATCCCACCTAACTGTGCACAAATTAAACAAGCAAACACCACAGAAGGTCTTTTGATCTTTTATTTAAGATTCTTCTTCTTGAAGCTGGGTGAGGAAAGGAGAATAATAATTAATAGATTGTCTTTGTTACAGTCAGCATACAGTGTACACTGAAGGTGAAACTCACCTCCCACTCAAGTTTTTTATTTCAAGGTTCAGTTTCCTCAGTTTCCTCCTTTTAATTTCGGACTCCACAGAGAGGTCTGCCATCTGTCTTCTTTTGTATTCAATGTCTAGATCGGCCAGTTGTATTTGCCGTTTCAGATGTGTGGCATACAGCTGTCTGATAGCTTGTGAGTTCTGTAAACACATAATAATCAGCACAGCAGGAATTTTGCATGATGGGAATGTACTTCCATAAATACTCACTATGTTGCAAGGCTGGCTTTCATCCTGTAGAGCATCTGGGTCCTGTTACAGAAATGACATTTTGTGTGGGCTCCAGATGATGATGACTTCTCACCATTGTAGACTGAATTAGTACTTTCATTTGACATGATACCTCAAACCTTCTTGAATCAAGAGACACAGTCTCCTCATTGACTTCATCTGCTGCTCCTGCTGCTCCACTGGTGCCTTCACCCTATCACATTTAAAAGGGATTCATATTAAAGCAAGCAGATGAGACATGCCAGGCTTACAGTATGACTTTGATGGAGGACTCACTGGATCATCATCCTCTGGTATTGGTGACGCCACTGTTGGAGGCTCCAACAGTGAGATGGTGTTTCCAGATACTGCAAGGTAAAACAGAGTCAGATAGTCCAAATGGATTCAATATGAATGGTTGGTTATGTCCCATGTAAAGATGGAAGAATGTACCTTTAATGAAGAGGGAGGCATCTTCCTGGGAGGGATTTATATTTGAGTCTGTCCCCCCAGGGATCCCCTCTAACACAGGCCTGCCTCTGTTAAGTTCCAGGGCTCTGTCCTCTGCAGGGGTGAGGTCAGCTGGTGGTGACCCACCACCCGTGCCTTGCTTGTGGGTTTTTTTTTTAACAGCTATAAGTACAGACAATATGTGAGTAGGCACCCTCTGGGTACAATGTACGCACGTGCATAGTATTTGTCATGTCACTTACCATTCTGCAGGATGTTCTTATATTTGATCTTGACTTGTTGCCAAGTTCGTTTGGGCCCAGTCGTGTTTAATCTAAGAATAATAAATTAAGACAAAATAAATAACACACACACACACACAGATAGTGAATGAAATAACTGAGGAGCAAATATGTAGTTGCATTTACATAATTTCACATCTACAGTCCATTTCACTCGCAGTTTCATAATCAGAGTATAACTAAGTTTTTGGGAATGTTAATTAACTATTTGGATTGTAATTGTGATGGATTCAGCAGAGTAGTGAGTGTGTGTTTGTGCAATACATACGCATTCAGGCGGTCTGCAATACTTCGCCATGCTTTCTCTCTTTGTTTGATGGCGGTGGCAGTGTTTCCTTTCTTTTTAATTTGTTCTTTTACCTCTTCATAGGCCTCCATAATTATGTCCTGCTCCGATGGGGAGAAGTATGCTGCATGTGATGCCATGGTGAATCAGTGAATCTGTGATCAATTACAGGGTCTATTTAAGGAGCCATGTGCTGCAACTTATCCAGGATTAGTTTCACCTGGCTTGATGAATCCGTGTCTACTTATCCTGGCTTGGCGTTTGTGGAACCAATTAAGCCTGAACTCTGTTGTTTTGGATTGGTTGAGCCAGGCTTACTTACTTATCCTGGATGTCTGAATCCTACTTTTGTGAAACGGACCCCAGGAGCGGAAGGATGTCCTGGCTTTGTTTGATGACGAGCATCTGATCAAACAGTATAGTTTGGACAAAGCCGGTATTATTTTTGTCACAGATTTAATAAGGGACGTCATCTCATCAGTAACATCATGCAGCAGAGCTTTCACGTCAGAATTAAAGGTCATCACAATGCTTCGATATCTCGCCACTGGAATAATGCAACAGTGTAACGCTGATGATTTGGGGCCATCACAACCGTCAATTAGCAGAATTGTTATGGAAACAATAATGGCCCTTCCTGCTCCTCACCTCATCTTGCGTTTCATTGACTTCCCAACTACACCCCAGGTAATTCAACAGAAGCAAACTGCATTCATGCAAATAGCTGGCTTCCCTGGAGTGGTCGATGCAATCGATGGCACACATATTAGGATCATCGCTCCAAGCGTGGACGAGAGCATTTATGTAAACAGGAAGAGGTACCACAGTATCAACACGCAAGTAGTGTTTGATGCAGACTACAACATCTTGGATGTGGTACCCAGTGGCCTTGGTCCACCCCATGATGCAAGGATCCTAAATGGAAGTGGCCTGAAGCAGCTGTTTGAGAGGCACATTGTGCCACCTGGCTGTCACGTAATTGGGGATAAGGGATATCCATTACACTGCTGACTTCTTACCCCTTTTCAGATGCCACAGACAGAAGGCCAAATGACCTATAACAGGTTAGCCCAACAAAATGCCTAATTGTTTTAAATTTAAAATGTTTAATTCAGTTTATAGAATATTGTTTAATAGGAGGGTTTATTCTCGTCACATGGCACACAAAAGCACAAGAAGTGTGGTGGAGAGAGGGATTGGCCAGTGGAAGCACAGATTCCACGTTCTGCATTCAGAAATACGGCAAACTCCAGACAGACTGTGCCACATCATTATGGTATGTGCAATATTGAACAACATTTGTAAGGCACGCAATGTTCCACTCCCACCAGCAGACCATGATGATGACGATGAGGGAAGAGATGGAGATTTGAGCGTCCCCAGCAACATTCATCCATGTGATGGGGCAGCCTTCAGACAACACTTCGCCAACCTCCACTTTGGGCACTCAGTATCTTTTCTTTTTTTTTTAAAGCCAAGCTGTAGTACTCCTCTTGGAGCAGCTTTGCAGCTTAATTTTTTGTCTCCACAGTGCTTGCAGATCATCTGGGGCCTTTGCTGGGCCACAATCGCTCACCCTGGCCTGAAAAACAAAAGCTAGTGAGACGGCATACTCAAGATGCAAAAAACTTAAGTTGCTTTTTTATTTTCACCCACCACTTGATGGATGCCTATTGCCTCACACGAAGCGCTTGGGCCTGGCTGCACTGCATCAAAAGCACAGGGAGAGTGCTCGCAGGAGACTCTCTTGATGCATCTCGATCCAAACTGAAAAATAAAGAATATGGCTGTAATATCAGAAATGGTTCTATCGTTGTTATGGTTATGACTTAACAAACACGCATTTTAGACATTTACTGAACAGTAGCCTGGCAAATATGCAGCAACAATTACACACGTACAGTCAGGTCCATAAATATTTGGACATTGACACAATTTTCAGCATTCCAGCTCTGTACAACACCACAATGGATTTGAAATGAAACAATCAAGATGTGCTTTAAGTGCAGACTCTGAGCTTTAATTTGAGGGAATTTACATCCAAATCAGGTGAACGGTGTAGGAATTACAACACATTTTATATGTGCCTTCCACCTTTTTAAGGGACCAAAAGTAATTGGACAAACTACCATAATCATAAATCAAATTGTCACTTTTTAATACTTTGTTGCAAATCCTTTGCAGTCAATGACAGCCTGAAGTCTCGAACCCATGGACATCACCAGATGCTGGGTTTCGTCTCTGGTGATGCTCTGCCAGGCCTCTGCTGCAGCTGTCTTCAGTTCCTGCTTGTTCTTTGGGCATTTTCCTTTCAGTTTTGTCTTCAGCAAGTGAAATGCATGTTCAATCGGATTCAGGTCAGGTGATTGACTTGGCCATTGCAGAACATTCCACTTCTTTGCCTTTAAAACCTCTTTGGTTGCTTTTGCAGTATGCTTCGGGTCATTGTCCATCTGCATTGTGAAGCGCCGTCCAATGAATTTTGAAGCATTTGGCTGAATATGAGCAGATAATATTGCCCAAAACACTTCAGAATTCATTCTGCTGCTTTTGTCAGCAGTCACATCATCAATAATTTTTAAGAGATCCAGTTCCACTGGCAGCCATACATGCCCACGCCATTACACTACCACCACCATGCTTCACTGATGAGGTGGTATGCTTTGGATCTTGAGCAGTTCCTTCCCTTCTCCATACTTTTCTCTTTCCATCATTCTGGTACAAGTTGATCTTTGTCTTATCTGTCCATAAGATGTTGTTCCAGAACTGTACAGGCTCTTTTAGATGTTTCTTGGCAAACTCTAATCTGGCCTTCCTGTTTTGAGGCTCACCAATGGTTTACACCTTGTGGTGAAACCTCTGTATTTCCTCTGGTGAAGTCGTCTCTTAATTGTTGACTTGGACACAGATACACCCACCTCCTGGAGAGTTTTCTTGATCTGGCCAACTGTTGTGAAGGGGCTTTTCTTGACGAGGGAAAGGATTCATCTGTCATCCACCACACTTGTTTTCCGTGGTCTTCCAGGTCTTTTGTCTTTTTTTTAAGATTGTACCAAACAGTTGATTTGGCCACACCTAATGTTTTTGCTATCTCTTTGATGGGTTTGTTTTGATTTTTCAGCCTAATGATGGATTGCTTCACTGATAGTGACAGCTATCATTTATTTCAAATCCACTGTGATGCTGTACAGAGCTGGAATGCTGAAAATTTTGTCAATGTCCAAATATTTATGGACCTGACTGTATCTCTCACCAAAACTCACCAAGGCTGCAGTCCAATATCCCTATAGATTTGTAACAGGAATAATTTGGAAACTCACCCTTTTGAAAGCAAATCAAGCTTCATTGCAGCTGGATCCTGGCCGCTGTCCAACCCAGAGTTGCTGGTGTTATCTTCTCCGAGTATGCGCTGCACAACCTCTGCAACTGCGCTCAAGTATTTGCCAGAGGGGCTCTGCCTGCGTAAGAATATCAAAATGGATTCGATAGATATGAGCGAATAGGGTAGCATGCAAGCAAATTAAAAAGAAGCACTACATACCAGTGCGCATGGAACAGGCCTTGAAAGCCGCAATTTCAGTTCTGCTTTTCAACAGAATGTTGTACGATTTCTTCTCGCAGTCAGCTGGTGAGCGACGGCAGAAGACTTGAGAAGCATTTAGTTGATTCGCGACATCTTCCCATGCATTTTTTTTCCTTTCCTTGATTAACTCCACTCATAATAGTATCTCTTTTTCTCTCCAGTTTGGTTTTCTTTTTGATTCCATGTTGGTTTCAGCTTGGTGGACTGTGGCTGCAGTATATAGAGCCACTCAATCAAACCGCAAACCAGTTTCAAGTTAGCTGCCTAATTAATGAATTGGAAAGATAAGGAAACATTTCTTTGTGGTTTATTGCCAATGTATATGTTTTGTATTATTTTGTAGATTATTGTCAAAAATACACTCCCATTGTCCATTTAACTATTCACTGAGATAATTCTAAGATATTTCTATATTCTAAGATGAGGGATTCCCTTCAGTGATTGGTCATTTCTATGGACTTGGAAGTGACGTCACCTAAAATTCCATTTACGGCACATAGTACTGTCGTAATTCAGCTCTGTTGTCACCAAAGAAAAATAAGCGGTTAATTGGCTGTCGTTGTCCGAGTATTATTGTTATACCGTGAGGTTAAGAAGTCCTCCAGATATAACAAACTGGCGATGAGGATATCTGAATCTACGTGGCGCGGAGGACGGCAAGTGTCGCGACAGAAGCTTTGTTTGTTTTTCCCGGAGCTGCTGCTGGCCGGAACTAGCTTAGCGGCGTTAGCCTGTAGCTGGAGGTGTGCGCCTCGTACTGACTGTGGTGTGCCGGCTATGGGGGGAGGAAAAGTCCAGTCGAGAGTCTTAAGGGAGGATTACCCGGGCTGCAAGACTGATGTGAGTGTGTTTCCACAACTAGTTCACGAGGGAAATAACCAGGAGCTGACATGGCTGGAGTTATTGGTAATATGTGACCCTTTGATGACAGTGTGGAGCAGTGGGCTTGTTATACGTAGCGTTTCGACTACTTCATCACAGCAAACAGGATTGCTGATGACAAAATAGTCCCCACATGTCTGAGTGTAATGGGCCCCAAGACTTTTAACCTCCTACGAAACCTGCTGCAGCCAACTGCAGCCAGGTGAGAAAACCTATAAAGAAACAGTGGACACTCTGACACACCATTTTTCGCCAAAACCTCTGGTAATTGCAGAGAGATTCAGGTTTCACAGACGCAGCCAGGAAGAAGGCGAATCAGTTAAGTTAATTTACTTTATTAATCCCCCTGAGGGGAAATTCAATGTTTTCACTCTTGCTCGTCAATTACACACAGGTCCAAAAGACACACATGCACAAACAGGACCTATACATGCACAAAGTGGAGAGATGTCAGAGTGAGGGGGCTGCCCTTGGTGAGGCGCTCTATGTGTGTAGCAGATCAATTTCGCAAATTGGCTGAACATTGTGAATTCGGAGAGACACTGAATAACACCTTGAGAGACTGATTTGATGCTGGAAAAAGCTATTTATATCAGTGTAACTATGGAAATGGCGTCAAATCAAGCCCAGCAGTTACATGAAACAAGAGCCTCTATCATTTCATTCAGAGTTTACAGGAAAGTCATGAGACACCTTAAACTGCGACCATCCAATACAGTGTTCTGAACATACACAGGACAGCCAGTATCTATGAAAGGGATGACTGACGTCACTGTTCAGTGTAATGGACAAACCGAGAAACTCCCTGTCTATGTCACCAGGGGTAATTACCCTGCCATCATGGGACGAGTCTGGCTAAAGAATATAAAACTGGACTGGCAAGCAGTATGCATGATATCAAAAAGCTCCACAGATCTGCAGGCTGTTTTGGAAAAGCACAGCGAGGTTTTCCAAGATGAGCTGGGAAGCATGAAAAACATAACAGTTAAAGCCACAGTGTGTAGGAATTTCTCCCATCTAACGTTGAAATCATATATTGCATTCAAACAGATGGCGCACTCTAGCGCCTCACTGTTTCAAACACGGATTGCAACAACTGTAGCCACTGTGTACCAAAAAGCCATGATAACACTGATGAAACCATGTCATCCGATACTACATGGAGTATTCATTCAGGCTCCTACACAGACACACACGACGCGAGTTGACAAACCCCCTCCTCACCGTGCTGGCTGTGTTTTCAACGTAGGACTGTTGGGGCGGATGTAAATTGAAACAAACCAATCACGTCTTGTCCTTTGGTGTGGTGGTTAGCACCGTCGCCTCACATCAAGCGGGTTGCTGGTTCGATCCCGGATGTGGGAGCCCTTCTGTGTGGAGTTTGCATGTTCTCCCCGTGTCAGTGTGGGTTCTCTCCGGGTACTCCGGCTTCCTCCCACAGTCCAAAGACAAGCAATTTGGGGACTAGGTTAATTGATAACTCTAAATTGTCCATAGGTGTGAATGGTTGTCTGTCTCTATGTGTCAGCCCTGGCGAACTGTCCAGGGTGTACCCTGCCTCTCGCTCGATGTCAGCTGGGATAGGCTCCAGCCCCCCCGCGACCCTCAGGAGTTTAAGGATGCCTTCAGTATGTTGTTAATGTGATTTTATGGGCAATTTATCAGTCGAGGTCTCCTCCTCTGCAAAGCAAACTGACCCTGTCAAAGTGGCTTCTTCAGTGGCTAACATCACAGGTAATAGCACAGTTTTGAAACCACTGTTTTCTGAGATGAAGGACTGATTGTTGAGCTGCTGTTAACAGTTAACGGAGTTAACGCCAGATCCCGTTATTTAACAGTTTAAACACTAAATTAAGCAGAGTGACGGACCCAAAGCCATCAGTCTGGCTAAAAGACAGCTGAAATGCTAAAAAAACATACAGTGGTGAAGTTGGGATTTGTTTCTTGAAGTTATGTGCTCATCATCTTTTCTGTGTCTTGCAGGCTGCCAGGAGAAGCGGACTGGCCATCAAATATTGTTTGTGGAAATTTGAAAATAAAGTTTGTCAAATGACTTTTGTCCCTTCATTGTGCACACTTACACACGAAATAGGGTAACAGGTATGATGTAAAACAACTTTTAAAAAGATGTGTGCATAATTTTAACCATTCGTATTCGTAATGTTAAACATTTGTATGTCAATGAAATTGTTGCACACAAAATTCTGCTGTCATATACGTGAGTCTGTGAAATTGTTTGGCTTAGGATTGTATTGTATTGGGTATGAATCTAAAAGCTGTGAGTGCAAAGTGTTATGAATACAACTCTAATTTCTATAACTACGAAGTCCTCACTATGAACCCGAATTCAAAGTGTGTGGGTGCGAGCAGGGCGATAGATAATAACAGAGTGGCGACACTCCCATAGGACTCCGTTGTAAACATGGCGGACAGAACTTCCGGGTTATGGAGCCCTCTATAGTTCCAAACAGCACCGAGATGTCTTCCGACGGAGCTGCACCGCTCCGCACAGCCAACGCAGCCGGTGGGTATTGACGGACGGCGGAGCACGCAGCGGATAACCAGCGCTGACGTTCCGCAACGGACACGCATCCAGTGGAAATCCGGGGGCAGTCACCTTGGAGCTGTAGCTCCTGCACGAGCCTGTACTCCCCCAAATCCTGTCTTGCGCGTCTTGCTCTCCGCTTGCTCTGCACCCTACCCCACAGTGGGCGCCGTGAAAATCGCGCTCTGTGTGAAAGAGGCTTAACCCGCTGCGGTGAAATTTAAAAAAAATCAATTCCTTCGCAGGCTGCTGGCGCACAGACACCGCAACATGCGCCCTCTCGCGCACCGCTCAGCTTGGCGGGAGAGCGGTAGCACATACACAATGAATGGGTTCGTTGGCGAAGGTCTGCGCTTTGCACGCTCTGTGTGAAAAGGACTTGATGCAGCCTTCACATGATAAGAACAACGTGCTTCGCTCACCACCAGGTGCGGCGCAGCATTGCGGTCAAAGTTCAAATAATTTCAACACTGAGCACAGCGCTCGGGCGGAAAATCCGAGCGGTGAGCGGCGCCAAGGGGAGCGGTGCCGCTTTGTCAGGCGTTGCTGCCCTCTCCAGAGACAAATAATGGGACAGCCAGCGCAAAGCGGTTTTACAGCTGATCATCTGTAGAGGCCTTAACAGATGAGCTTGCCGGAAGTCCATGTAAACATGGGCCTTTCAAAATAAAAGCCAAGAGAATACAATAGGCCTACCAGGGCAACATCTGAAGAAAAATACATTAATATATATTAATCAGTCAGACAAATACAGTTCGCAGTATAGTTTAACCAACAATTACCAGCAAATACTGTGTGCAGAGTTGTTACTGTTAACTGGGTTTCCACCGTAATGTGCTGTTGCCTGAGCGAAACAGAGTGGAAGTAGGTTAAGCTGACTCTCCACCAGTAGGCAGTATGAGTACTTAAATGTATGCCTGGTTTGTGTCTTTGTGAACTGTTGGCTTTTTTCCAGGTTATTGGTGCAGATTTATTTAATACTATTCATTTAATTTGATATTTAATGCTTATGGTTTATTTACAACCTAGTTATAGATGGCATGTATTTACTTTTCATTTCAGAACCACATGTAGGTCTACCTGTATGGAAGAATGAGCATTTGTTGATAGTGTGGCAGAAATGAAAATGAAAAATAAACAAAAAATAAAGACACATTTGGGTTGTTCTTATCAGACACGATTCAGCGGATCAGGCTCAGAGTCAAACCTGCATGTCACTCTGTTCCAACTCTGCTGTTAGCGGCTTACATCAGATATTTCTTGATGTAGCCTGTTTGGTCTAAAGAATGATTTACAGGAGTGCAGTAATAGGACACAACAACATAAGCTAGCAGCTCCACTCGGTTCGCTGTCATCTTTGCCTTTGGGGCATGCACGTTTGAAGGAATCGTGGTTCGATTACTTTCCCTTGTGACCTGCGTGTGACCTCAGTGACGTTGTTTCAACACTTTTCTACTCGCACCCAGAGCGACAGATAAGAACAGAGTGGCGACAGCCTTTGATGTCTCCGCCAGAGCGGTCAAGTGGTTCAGGTAAGCCTCAATAGTTCCAAACACAGCCTCTGCTGTCATATTCTTCTATGGGACAGACAACAGTGAGCTCGCTTTTGAACGGTAAATATTAAAATAAACCGTACACAGGTACCTTTACAACTCTTATTGAATTACAGTGTATACATCATTGTCAGTTATGTATATTGAGTGGCTGGATGACAACTAAAAGCGTAATTAGACAAGTTTTTCTGTGTGGGGTTTTTTTTTTTTGGAGGGAAAGCTTTGTGTTAGCTTCATGGACTGCAGATAAATTAGCAGCTAAACTGTAATCTGGTGGAATGCATCTCTTATGTAGCTACATGAGATTAATGTAGACTATTTGTGAATACTCCCTGACATTGGACAGTGATGATAAATGATGGGTTTCAGTTAAAACATTTTATGTATTTAAACGATGAATGTGACAATAACAGCAAGTGTGTGTCTGTGAGAACAAGAAAAAAATAAAAGACAATGTATGAAGGCTCTTACATCACAGAAAATAATAAATTTGGCATTAAGGAAGAACAATTTTATTTAACAGAGATCATATTCCAGCATTAGGACAGCAGAACAAAGGTGGGGCTATGAAATGGTTAAAAACAAAAAGCCATATGAGATTTACTGCAGGCACAACTATGTACACAACTCTTCATGTTGTGGTTGGACACACTGGAGGCATTGGTGGAGAGATGCACACTGAAGATGTTCAAGGCCATCATGAATAACCCGGTTCATCTACGCCATAACACCTTGATGAGACAAAAAAAACAACGGTGGACGGCTCCTCTCTCTTCGATGCAGATCAGAGAGATCCAGAAGATCCTACACACCTACAGCCATCACACTTTTTAATTCTTTTGCAAATAATAAATGAGCTGACAGACAATTGAATAAAGTTATTCTTATTGTTATTATTCTTATCGTATCTGCCATTCGCATCTTTAGTGAGGACCCAATGATGGTCTGAGATGCCTGGTTGAGGAATAGCAACAGTCAGCATTATAACAGCCCTGAGAGGTATTCCAGAGGTTCAACAAACTCTCAGTCTAACAATGAACTCTGAATATGGGAAACTGAGTATTCAGTTTTAGAACAGCTGATCTGAATTGGTTGAATAAACTCTGAATATGTTAACCTTTGTATGCACTGATTCACCATAGCAACACCAGATAAACAAAGAGCAACTTATCTCACGCTAGTGGAACACAAGCTCCTTTTACATGCTTACAGAGAATATGAGCACATATTCTGTAAAAACAGTAACACTACTGTAGTACCTGGTACTAAGATTACTCTTAAAAGTGCCTGACAACCCCACCTCCAGCTAAGGGGCAGGAGGGACCCTTAAACCTTGAATATTTGATCAGTGTAGTGTTTGACCCACTGTGACTTTCCCGAACAGGAACAATTGGTGTAAAAGTAAGTTGGCTTTATTACAAGGAAATTGATTTGCAGTGGAGGAAAAAAAAAACCCCCACGTCATTCCACACTTAAAAAAACACAATTATGAACACTCCATATAGTATCTCCATTTGCACACAATGTTATGGCCAGATTGGCTGGATCCTATCTCCTGTCCATATTTACAAATATGATGGCTTGTGGAATAATCCATCGCAGAATGAACCGGACAATGTCATGGATAATCTACAGGCATCTTCGTCTATTGCTAAAAAAAAACAAAAAAACTTTATGTACATGTTGTTAGTCCAGGAGTGTGGCAGATAATTTGTTTCACATAAAGATACAGCTTTGTTTAATTGGAGTGTAGTGTACCCTTAACATTAGGGTTATTTTATGTCTATTTCTCACCATGTATCACCTGCATCAACACCGCATCCATAGGGCTGCCATTGTTGTTTAGAGGAGTAAGCTAATTGGTTTAGAGGGCTGTGTGACGTCAGAAACTGTAACTGGGAGTACATCGATCTGGTACGAGTTCACGGGTGGGAAGTTACGGGTTTGACTGCCGTTCCAGTGCACTTTCACGGGTTACAGGTTGTGCAAACACGAGTTACAGGTTGCCTGGAACGCACCATTCATCTCTCTGGTGGACCGCTTGCTGGACACGGGGAAGCGGCTAATTATTTCCGGCCTGCTCCCCCCACCTCGTTATGGTGACGTCACCACCAGCCGCCTTCGTCAGCTGCACCTGTGGCTGAAGGGATACTGCTTGGCCAAAAGTATCCCATTTGTGGACAATTTTATAGCTTTTTTAAACAGACCCCACCTTTTTAAACGGGATGCCCTCCACCCAAACCAGGAGAGCTCACAGCTTTTATCAGTCAATATTGACCTGACCATCCGATCCTGCACCACAGCCACCTCCTGACTCACTGCTCACCCACCTCCTCCCTCTTCCACTACACATTGCACCACACACACTTCTCCCTCAGTAGCACAGGACATTCACACCATTAAAACCATCATTACACTTGGAAAGTTGAAACCCAGGAATGTTTTTAGACCTAACCATGCTTTTAACATCCATTTGAAAAGACATGAAGAGCGCACGCTCAGCACAGACATTAAAATGGCAGTGCTGAACGTGCTCTCCCTTTTAAACAAATGTTTTATCATAAATGTTTTAATTTTAGACAATAACCTAGACAGTATTCTCCATACAGAGACATGGCTTGGCACCGACGCACCTGTTGTTCTCACCGAGGCTTCCCCACCAAATTTTAACTTTTTATATTCTATAAGGGGGAGGGGCAAAAGAGGAGGCGGAACTGCATCAGTAACAAAAACCACAATGTCCTCAAATGAAGTTTCTTTTAGCAGTTACATGTCATTTGAGCATCATGCCTTTGTTTTTAGCAGTCCTCCTATCCTTTGCATAACGGTTTACAGACCACCCCAGTACTCCACTTCTTTTATCAGTGATTTCTCTGAATTATTATCAATTATTCACTCCACCTACAACAGGATTTTAATGACTGGTGATTTTAATTTACACATTGATAACACCTCGGACCCAGTATCCAGAGAATTTTTAAACCTCTTAAAGTGTTTGGATTTTAAACAACATATCACGCAGCCGACCCACAGCAGAGGGCGCACCCTGGACCTGGTCATAACCTATGGCCTGTCCGTGGGTGTGTCCTCTGTTGTGGATCTGGCTGTGTCCGACCACTTTTGTGTGTTTTTTAACATCACCAGTTTTAACCAACAGGAAGCCCCGGTGAGAACAGTGAGGAAATGTTACCTAACTTCTGAAGTGGCTGCAAATTTTATCCAGATTTTACAGAGCAATCCTGCAGAGATTTTACCAGCACCCTGTGATTTTATTGTGGACAATTTTAACAACAAACTCAAGTCAACGCTGGACTCAGTGGCTCCACTTTTAATCAAGACAATTAGAACAAAACCTACACCCCCGTGGAGAAATCAGTAAATCAAACAACTGAAAAGATACTGCAGGAGTGCTGAGAGAAGATGGAGAAAATCAAACCTAACAGTCCACTACGAAATATTAGGTCAACATCTCAAATAATGCAGTCAAACAGGCAAGAATTTCCCACTTCAAAAACCTAATCTCAGCCAGCCCTTTTAAAGATTTTAAACGACATCAGGTGCAATTTAGATAACCATAAACTCACAGTCTTGGTACTACTGGATCTAACTGCTGCCTTCGATACAGCAGACCATCACGTTTTATTAAATAGACTGAGGCATCTGGTCGGCCTCTCTGGTACTGTTTTTAACTGGTTCGTCTCTTACCTTACTGATCGACATTTCTTTGTAAGTATAGATTCATGTTTCTCAGGAACCCATGAGATAAAGTGTGGGGTCCCCCAGGGGTCAATTTTAGGTCCAACTCTTTTTAATCTCTACATGCTTCCTCTGGGGGACGTCATCAGGAGGCACGGCATCAGCTTTCATAGTTATGCTGATGATATGCAACTGTACATCGCCATGTCTCCTGATTACACAGGGCCAATTGATGCCCTTTTTAACTGCATTTTAGACATAAAGTCATGGATGGCAGCGAATTTCCTACAGCTCAACCAGGACAAAACAGAGGTTTTAGTCACTGGTCCTGAAGGCCAGAGAAAGAAACTTTTACCAAAACTACAGGATTTTAAACCAACACAATCTGTAAAAAATCTGGGTGTAATTTTTGACTCTGAGCTCTGTTTTATTCCACATATTAAAAACATAACAAAGATAGGTTTCTACCACCTTAAGAATATAGCGAGAGTCCGCCCGTTTCTCTCTCAGGCCAGTACGGAGGTGCTGATGCATGCTTTTATCTCCTGTAGGTTAGATTATTGTAATGCCCTGCTCTCTGGTCTTCCCAAAAAGAGTATCTCAAATCTACAATTATTACAGAATTCAGCTGCATGAGTGCTGACGAGGACCAGAGGGCGGGAGCACATTACACCAGTTTTAAAATCGCTGCATTGGCTCCCCGTGCGCTTCGGTCTTGGGACTTCTTATTTATCTGACCTGCTTTTACCATATCAACCCTCGCGGACCCTGAGGTCCTCCGGCACCGGCCTTTTAACCATACCACAAGTTAGGACTAAAACACATGGGGAGGCAGCATTAAGTAATTATGGTCCCCGATTGTGGAACAGCCTACCGGAAAACCTCAGAGCTGCAGAGACTGTTGGTGTTTTTCAAAAGAGGCTTAAGACTCATCTTTTTAATCAGGCTTTTAACTGATCTCTTTATGTATCTCTTTTAAATTCCTTTTATAACCAATTTATCTATCTATTATCGATTTTTTATTTATCTATTTTTTATGTTCTTACCCTTCCTCTTTTTACGTTCTCATCTCATTTAACCTTTATCTTTTGTTATTTTAGTTATAGGTTTTAGCTTTGATGCATTTTATGTCTCTGGTTTATATCATTCTTACCTGGCTATTAACTCAATTTTATGAGCTAAATAGCTTTGGGTTTATTTGGTTCTTTTTATACCTTTTATCCTATCTTACTGTTTTAGTCCCTCAGTTTTTATCTCTAGTGTTTCCTCATGGGGGCCTACCACACTGAGAGCTGTTCCTGGTCTCCCGATGGGGGTGCCGTCGGGAGACCACTCTGACCTGGGTGGCTGAAGGGCACTGCACCTCGGTGTGGAACCTTATGTCTGCCTGAGTCAGGGAGGTCTCTATGGCGGCGCTCCCTGTGGCCGTGGACCGTGGACCCTCTCAGTGTGGACGGCCCCCAGAGGTGGCTTTTTCCTTGCCTCAGGTCTCGTTTGATATATATATATATATGTATGTATGTGTGTAATATATATATATATATATATATATATATATATATATAATATATATATATATATACATATATATATATATATATATGTATGTGTATATATATATATATATGTACAAACCCCAATTCCAATGAAGTTGTTGTGTAAAATGTAAATAAAAACAAAATAAAATGATTTGTAAAAAGTCTTCAACCTATATTCAATCGAATATACCACAAAGACAAGATATTTAATGTTTAAACTGATAAACTTTATTGTTTTTTGCAAATATTCACTTGTTTTGAATTTGATTCCTGCAACGCGTTCCAATCAAGTTGGGACAGGGCCATGTTTACCACTGTGTTACATCACCTTTCCGTCTAACAACACTCAATAAGCGTTTGGGAACAGAGGACACCAATTGTTGAAGCTTTGTAGGTGGAATTCTTTCCCATTCCTGCTTGATGTACAATTTCAGTTGTTCAACAGTCCGGGGTCTCCATTGTCGTATTTTGCGCTTCATAGTGCGGCACATATTTTCAATGGGAGACAAGTCTGGACTGCAGGCAGGCCAGTCTAGTACCCACACTCTTTTACTACGAAGCCACGCTGTTGTAACACGTGCAGAATGTGGCTTGGCCTTGTCTTGCTGAAATAAACAGGGACGTCCTTGAAAAAGACGTTGCTTCGATGGCAGCATGTGTTCCTCCAAAACCTTGATGTACCTTTCAGCATTGATGGTGCCATCACAGATGTGTAAGTTGCCCATGCCATGGGCACTAACACACCCCCATACCATCACAGATGCTGGCTTTTGAACTTTGCGCTGGTAACAATCTGAATGGTCTTTCTCCTCCTTTGCCCGGAGTACACGACGTCCATGATTTCCAAAAACAATTTGAAATGTGAACTCATCAGACCAAAGCACACTTTTCCACTTTGCATCTGTCCATTTCAAATGAGTTCGGGCCCAGAGAAGGTGTCGGCGTTTCTGGATATTATTGATGTATGGCTTTCGCTTCGCATGGTAGAGTTGTAACTTACACTTGTAGATGTAGCGACGAACTGTGTTAACTGACAATGGTTTTCTGAAGTGTTCCTGAGCCCATGCAGTAATATCCTTTACACAGTGATGCCCCTAATCGAAGGTCACGGGCATTCAATGCTGGTTTTCGGCCTTGGCGCTTACGCGCAGAAAGTTCTCCAGATTCTCTAAATCTTTTGATGATATTATGGACTGTAGATGATGGAATCCCTAAATTCCTCGCAATTTGACGTTGAGAAACATTGTTCTTAAACTGCTGGACTATTTTTTCACGCAGTTGCTCACAAAGTGGTGATCCTCGCCCCATCTTTGCTTGTGAATGACTGAGCCACTTGGGAAAGCTCCTTTTATACCCTACCATGACACTCACCTGTTTCCAATTAATCTGTTCACCTGTGGTATGTTCCAATCAGGTGTTCTTTGAGCATTCATCAACTTTCCTTGCCTTTTGTTCCCCCTGTCCCAGCTTTTTTGAAACATGTTGCAGGCATCCATTTGAAAATTAGCAAATATTTGCACAAAAACAATAACATTTATCATTTTAAACATTAAATATCTTGTAGTGTATTCAATTGAATATAGGTTGAAGATGATTTGCAAATCATTTTATTCTGTTTTTATTTACATTTTACACAACGTCCCAACTTCATTGGAATTGGGGTTTGTATATATATCACAGTCTATGATATATATATATATATATATATATATATATATATATATATATATATCAATATACACATATATATATATCAATATACACACACATATATACATATATATATATATATACATATATGTATGTATATATATACATATATATATATGTATATATCTTCTATTGCTAAGTTTTAGCTTTTCTGTAATATTTCAAGAGAGAAGAGAGTACTTTCTCCTTAGCACAGGCCATACAGAAGCATGCAACAAGTCAGCCACTCAGCCTGGCAGGATTCAGAGTATTACAGAGAGACTGAAGTGTAGTTTAATACAATAGCTGCGGTAGAGTTATGAAGGTAAAGAGAGGTTGAACGGAGTGGTGGTGCCTGCAGGAATATGCACCTTGCTGCGATAAGAACGTGCCTTTTCAGCACTTTTTGAGTTGGATCATTTTCTGTTTGTCGGAACACGTGGAGCTGAGAGGCCACAATGCCGTGATCGTCTATGTCTACGAAGATGACTCACTCGTGCAGAAAAAAGTGCAGTCGTTTTAGTGGTGTTATTTTATTTTACACACCTTTCAAAAAACAACAACAAACAAATGATAATAATAGTTGTTTTCTTCAGACATTTCTATTTATCAGGTGAGACACTCAGCGAGGGTAAAAAGTACTGAATATGCGAGGAAAACATATTTATAGGTGAGCTACATGGATTATGCTAAATTATTTTCAAGGGCTTCTAACCAGTATTCAATGAATATTACTTTTAAGTAATTAGCTCAATGTATACATATTAATTTAAAATGTTTTATATTGGTTAATGCAGGTGTTTATATATTAAAAAAAGAGTCTACACTGCAAAGTCGGAGTGGAGTTTTTTGTTTATAAGTGACAGAAGGTCATTATTTAAGATTATAAACTAAGAAGAAAAATTGAATGAGTTAATTTTCTAGATACCACTGTGTCAAAAGATGTGCGATACCTTATTCAACACTAATGGCACAGTTATTGTTGGATGCACGTTAAATTAACCTACAGAGTGAGACATCATTTTGAATAGACAAGCCCGACGTCATGCACACCCCCTGCTGTGTTTTACGCTTGTAGCGGAGAGTGTGAGTGGAGGAAGAAGGGCAGCTTGAGGGCAACTTTTCGAGTGGAACATCACAGAAATATCTTTTCGTGCTGTTTGAAAATGGCTCAGATAACGAGCGAAGGGGCCGAACACGATTCTCAGCCGACGTCAGGTCAAAACTGCACCGGAGAAACAGGCAAGGAGGAACAGGCCGTGCCGGACCCCAAACAGGAACCGGGCGACAACGTTGAGAACAGAGGAAGAATGGACATGAACAGTGGTCGTAGTACGGCAGTGGCGCACGGGGGCAACCTGTCCTCTGTTCCAGACGCCGACAAAGAAACAGTTTTACCCACCGAAAAGACCGACAGCGCCGAAGGGAAACCTGACGGGAAACTATCTGAACCGGGGAAAAGTCCCACACAGGGGAGTTTGGCGAGTAGCACTGATTCCGCACAAGAGGGCTCCCGGGTGCTGAAACAAGAACAAAGAGAGGGGGAGAACGTGTCCTCACAGCCTACCGACCGCACAAAGACCACGGAGAAAGCCGAGCACGGCATCAAGAGACGGGCCAGCGTGGAACTGACCTCGTCGGATGGAGAGCCGCTTAGTCGGATGGATTCAGAAGACAGGTCTGTTAAAGTAGTGAGCAATATGAAGAGGCCTTACGCTGATTGCTAGAACAACTAAGACGTGCTGTGAGGTCACAGTATGATGCTAAGTTCACTGTTCTTAAGTGTTACCCATTTGTTTACAGGGTAAATTGCCTGGTCTCCGACGGGCTACCCAGCAAACAATTTTTTGATTCATGAAACATTTAGTGAACGTTAGTCTTAAAGTAGGGATGCACGGTATTATTGTTTTTCCGATATCTGATATGCCGATGTGTAACAACTCACTTGACCAATAACCAATACTGATATTAGTATATCCTCTTTTTTTCCCTACCTTAATTTTAGCGATTATCAAGTGTCCTCTGTAGTAATCAAATAATTATGTAATGCGGAAGGGCTCTAAACATGTATTTTGACATTTGTATTAATAAGTCAAATCTGTTTGTCTTAACAGGTAAAAATATGACGTATTAAGGCAACAGAAAATTATCGAAAGCTCTCTAAATGTCTATATTGACGTCCTTATTAATATGCCAACTTTGTTTGTCTTAAAGGATAACTTAGGTATTTTTCAACCTGGGCCCTATTTCCCCATGTGTATGTGTGCGTATGATTCATAGGTACAACTCTGTCTAAAATTGGTTCAGTATTGAGAGAGGTGGATGCAGACAAGAAACAAGCTAAAATGGTAACAGGGGCAAATGCATCCCGTATAAGTTTGCGCATTGAAAGTGCTTTTTTCGCCACTGACCGGTTCAGATCGCCAGTGCTATCTCTGTAAATAGCATACTAAACGTTTCTCTTACCCTTCACTTGCTCTGGGCTGTGACGTCATCTCGCGAGAGCTTTGCTTGTTGCCGGAAGAAAACAGAGGAGCCATGCTGAGCGCCGCTCAGAGTGGCGCTGGTTGTCCCAGAGTACAGCTGAGAGTTTTACTGCATCGATTGAAAACAATGGTTCGTGTTTGTGCTTATCCGAATCGCAAGACCAGGATGTCGCGCAACACCCCATACAGCTTTCATAGGCTGCCTTTGTTGGAGATGCTGAAGTTGTGGCTAGTTGTGCTACAAATGGATGCTAACACTCCTGTCCAGACACTGTGCCTTGTAGACCACTAAGTCTGCAGTGCTCACTTCTCCCAAGATGACTACTGCCAGCCAAAGAAGAGAAGACCTCCAATCCCGAAACACCTCTTCCTCAAGAAAACAGCTGCCCCACGAGTAGAGAGAGCTACAGACACAGTGGAGCAAACAGCCCAGAGGTAAGGGAAACGTTTACTGTGCTATTTACAGAGATAACACTGGCGATCTGACCCAGTCAGTGGCGAAAAAAAAGCACTTTCAATGCGCAAACTTATACGGGACTGTTACAACCCAGTAGATGTCTAGGGGTAAGGGAAGCAACATAAAACCAAACAAGTAAGTGAATAAGGCAATCTGCCGTTTATTCAGTCAAAAAACAAAATAATACAAACTACGCTTCATAAAGAAAGCGGTACAGAAAAGAAAAACCTGCTCGGAGGCTCTGTAAAACAACCCACAGCTTGGGCGTCACGAAAAGAGCCTCGGCGTTAAATTACATTTAAACAAAACAAGCTCAGGGAAGGGCGGTGGGTGACGGTAAACCATAAAACAATTAAAACAAAACTCTGACCTGTCACCAACCAAAATAAACTTCCCAACTAACTTACCTAGTTGTGGCGGAAGGCCACCCAGAACAACAAAACAATCTGGCTGTCTGCTCTACAATTTACCTGCCAAATAAAGCAACATGCAAACCGACACCCATAAACCTAGTGATCTATACATTCAGTAACTACGTGTGTGCACGACATGTGGCTACGCTAAGAAACAAAGTCCTAAAGCCCTGTGATTCCCCAGATACACACACTTAAGACACAGATCACGGCAACTGCAAAATACAAAGGAGCGAGGCGGACTGCTCAGATTAAATCACAGCCACCATTGCTCTTGACTGCGTGCAGCTTTTAAAGGTTCAGCAAGAGGCCTGCGAAGCGGTGATTGGCCGAAACCAAGGACGACTGCGAGAGGGCTGGCCGACCTGCAAGCGGGGGAACACTGAACAGCAGCAGAGGAGGGCGGGCTGGAGGCGTGGTTCACCGGGGATTCCCTCCAGAAGAGCAGACAATTAGAGACCAGTGTTAGAGACACATAATTGATTGACAGGTGCTGGCCAAATAACTCTCCCAATGACGTGCACAGCACATTAAACACAGAAAATAAATGTACAAAGGTCCGGAGAGCGTAACAGGGGCGCATTTGCGCCTGTTACCATTTTAGCTCGTTTCACAGCTCCCGGCTGCATCCGCCTCCCTCAATACTGAACCAATTTTAGAACGAGTTGTACCTATGAATCATGCGCACACATACACATGGGGAAATAGGGCCCAGGTTGAAAGATACCGAAGTTATCCTTTAACAGGTAAAAACACATTGTCTTAAAGTGTAAAATGGGCAAGAAAACAGAAAATGCTATGCTAACAATTACATTTCTGAAGTCTTAAGATGTTTAGACAATTAATGCTTCCATGCCATTGGTTTGCGTCATCATACCCTCCCCTTTCTGATGTAGGGCTGTGTTGGCCAATGCGGGCTCCTGTTGGTGGGTACGTTTTGGCTACGTTCCTATCACTTGCTTTACACCGGGTGCACAACCTATTTTTTTCTGTTTTAATGCAACGTTTCCCCAACGCATTCCCCACCCCCAGAACAACACCGTGAGGTTCCGTCGTTGACAGATCTGGCCAGATGCAGGCAGCTAGCTAGTGTGCTGTCGGCGAATGCTTTTAGCAAAGTCATCTAGCAGAAAATCTAGCAATATCTTCCTGTGAAGATGTCTCATGTTGACTGTCACTGTACCAACTGAAATGAGACGAGTTGAGTAGTGTACTATTAAAAGAGCTGATATAGGTGCAAAATGGGCTATGGAAATGAGCGCAAAATTTGAAAATATAGATTATCAACTGCATAGTAATCAACTTATGGTCAACAATCAATTTTAATAGTGGGGAAAAAGCTTATGCTTATTTTATATATTAAATATGTTATTTCCTACTTCTGGAACCGAAACTTCCGTTTTTCCCATGTTGTCAACGCACTGGTAGGAAATATCCAACGCCTCCACGGTCCAATGGTCAACGGAACCACTACCGTGCTGCGCGCTAGTCCGTTACTATCCGTCATTTTCACCTCCATTGGAATGAATGACGTCCGGTCAGCGTCAATCCCTCGATGTGTTAGGTTGTGCACCTAGGGTTAAACGCAGCTTCAGTTTATTATTTGGGACAGTCCATTTTCCAATAGTGTCCCGCTGCAGACCTCCAGCCTCAGGCCCCACCCCCAGTGCTGGGATCCATCTCCATTGCCAGGACCCATGTTTATGGTGCTTTCTTATCAATAAATAATATTTTAATGCCACTGCATAATGTAATTTAGTATTATGTTATATTTGATATATTATTACACTGTATTATACTGCGCCAGTTATTGCAATTATCATCAATAATTAAAGCAGCCTACTGTTTTTCTTTGTTTGTTTGTTTTTTCGCAATATATATTGCGATTTTAAAATATGTAAGAATTTTCACCAGATGACTAAGAAAATTAAAAAATAGTGGCAGTGCTTTTACTCACCACAACTGCAGAGGCTACCAGCTTCATTTGAAACAGACTACATTATAAAAGGGCCTTTATATATTAATCTCTCTGAATCTTTATATTTTTAATTTTTATCCACTCGCGTTGCCTTGCTAAAGTTCATGGATTTCGCTGTCATTTCAAACTCAACACTTCTTGAAGATGTTTCAAATTAAAAGCCCCTTAAAACCTCTGCTGAGAGAATCCCTCCATTTTCTTAATAGGCTTTTATTGTGAAACATTTGCAGGAACTTGTTGTGGAGGATTAGGTGACTTGTATGTTTGGATATGGTACTTAAAATGGAGTTCCTGCCATCTGCTGGCACTTTTTAGGTGACTACAACAACATTTCGGCTGGCACGTGAACGGACACAGTGACTGAAATAATAGCAAAAGTAATAGAAATAGGACAAGAATAACCCGAAGACATCACACACGTCGTGAAAGACAACTGGTGATAATTGGTGTGTACCATCGTGTAGTGTGTCATGTCTGTCGGCCAAGTCACCGCACGATTTTATGACTCCACAATCGTGTTATGTGACATAGTGACTTTCAGAACAGGCAGAAAAGTCGTGTAGTGTGTACCAGGTATAAATCCTCCTTTATCATTTCTCCCTCTTGCATATCGCTAATTTTCAGTGTGCGACTGCAGCGTGTGCATGAGAGGGGGAGGGGCTGCTTAGTGCTGAGAGGGGTGAGCGGAGCAAAGAGCCTTCCTCAGAGCTGCTTTTCTGAAGTAAAACAAAAGTCTACATGTTCTAAAAAAGAGAAAACATTGCATGTCCTTCGATGTAATTATCACAAATGCGCATATCGCAATGGCGATGTTCAAACGATATATCGTGCAGCCAGAAACTCAGGCTGATGCTGGAAGGACGTTTCACTTGCTGTCACTTTATTTTTGTATTGAACAAATATAAACCAATTCCTTCTCTGAACTCTGCCTGCAAGCTTTCCGGGCTGGTGACACAATGCTACTGCTGTCCTGCTCATTTCTACTCATACAACAACAAAATCCTACAAACTCCTGCGTGTAACCCTGCTCATCAGTCACAGCTGCCACCTGGTGGTACCTGTGAGTGATGAGCATCATACGGTGCATCTACATCTTATCATGTAAACATCAACTGCTTAAATAACACTGCAGCTGAGAAAAATATATAAATATGAGCACCTTTAGAACACATATTGAGAAAGATTACAATATGAAGAATTTCTAAAGGGATTATACAAAACAGAAAGAATAGGTTATGGGGTCCCTTATTACCCATGTTTGAAAATGGGAACTGAACCAATTACGGGGTTGATGGGAATCCAGCACCATGACAGATTTCCGGCATGCGGCAATTGACGAGAAAAAAAAAAAAAGTTGATTCGGGATACATGCATGCATCGCAGGCAGTAGACGGGCTCTGGTAGAAGCACTTTAAATGGAGATGGAAAGAAAGTTAATGAAACCCGGGGAAAACGTCCAGATAGTCGATGAAGGACTCAATAATAAATGGTGTTGGGCGTGGGTAGAAGAGATAGGCATAGACGGAAAGCCTTTTGGGAGCTGGTGCAGTGCAAAAAATTTAGGGAACCAGGTGCGTGTTTCTGCACATTGTGCAGACGTAAATTGATGTATGCAACCAGCGGCAAGAAAGTCCCATCACAGCATGAATTAGACCCGGTCATAAAGCCACTGTGCATGCAGTAAAGCACGTAACGCGTTTACCGGGAGCTGCAGTCACTGCTGACATGCAGATGATGATGACAGATCGTGTTGTCTTGTTAATAGGGTCGTTCGAGATGAACTGTGCCTTGCCTGGAAAGTAGACTAGAGTAGGCGGCTGCAGCAGGAGGCGGTGACAAAAAGCCGCAGTCAAGTCTGACAGTTTCCCGACAGTTTCCAGCAGCCTTCAGCCCGTACAAGAAGTCACAGAAACACTTGCATCCTGTCCCACATGATGTCGATTTATTAAAATGTTATCAGACCTATATATCAGTTTGTTTTCAGTCTCCAGTTGTTTTAGTTGATATAGATTGATTTATTAATATGCTTTACAGGCAATCTGTAATTCATGTTCATGGTTCAACCTCCATTTTACATTAATTCCTATGTAAATCAGCATCATATCAGTTTGCTGCTGCAGAGCAGACCTGTTCCCTCAACTATAGGCAAACAACAGCTTTCATTACAGATCAGTCAGATATAGTTAGGGCTTCACATCTGTACACATGATTTGACACAAAAAAATTTAGGTGTAAGATTTTTTTTTTTTTTTTTGAGATCACCCCTGCAATTATAAACATCAAAAATCTCAATTGACCTCTCACAGTCATATGCCACATAAGCTGTGCTTTGTTTTGACTGATTCATCATCAGTAATGTAGGTTTGATATACCATATCTCAGACACTCAAACACAGCTAATGTCTGCTTCATCAGATTGGTTCACCATCATTTAGACAGTAGGTTAAGTATACCAGAAACAAAATTCTCCAGTGCACAAGGCCAGCTTTGTAGTACACCACACTGGAAGGAATCTACCTTTTAAGTAGTAATCTGGTGGCTGAACTCCGGGTAGGAAAAGCTTGACTATTTGGTGATATTTTCAGCCTCCTCCATGAATGAGACAAACAGTTAAACTGCTGTGCTAACCCTGCTCTGATGGGAGATGTAACAGAAAATATGTTCCAGAAACAGGAACACCATCATTTAGAATCTTCGTACAATACCATTTTAAATTCAAATTACTCTACACTTTTCAATACCACAACAAAAAGCAAAAGATCCACACACACAAAGTAGAACTAAGTTGTTTAATCAGTGTATTAAGAATAACCTAAAAGTTATACTTGAGTAAAAGTAAAGCTATTGTGTTAAAATCAGAGCGGTTTCTTCCAAAATGCAGGCTATGTGGTTGCACAGAGATGGTGTGTTGCACCTGTTGTAAAATAATTAATAATGATAACAATGGCTAAAAAATCTTATGACAGATTTTTAAATTTAAGGTGTTCCACATACAATTAACCATTGTGGATAATAATATTACACGTTTCCTATCTGTAATCTAACTCTTACCTACTTTTATGAACTAAAAGCCATAATTAACATTAGTTTGCCAATGACATTAGTATGGCTAACTAACTTTAGCAAGCTCAATTGAACTTAGGTCAGAAAAACGCTTAAGTTCAATGACTTTGCTGAAAAAATTAGGTTTAAAACTGTGTTTTGGCACACCTCTACTGTGCATGCTTTCAAAACACCAATTAAGTTTACTGTAGGGTGCCGCCGAGTGCTCCCATTAATACAGCAACATGATTGGCTGAGATCTTTCCCTGTACTGTCTTTATTTAAGCATGCCATTAGGTTCTAGGTGGAAGGGGCGGAATGGATCCTGGCGATGGAGATGGGTTCTCATGCTGGAGGCGGGGTCTGAGGCTTGAGGTCTGCAGTCAGACCTTTCTCCCCTTTTCTATGGGGAAGCATTATACGCCACTGTGGCCTTAACATACCAGAGCCTATGTGTGTTTCATCCAGTATAAATTCTATAAAAAAAACTTCTTAAACACAAACATGGTGTTTTACTCAGATAAACCCAGCCTTGTATTCACCTTATTCCTATCCCCCATGAAACCTTGCGCAAATTATAGGAACAGCTTCCAGCACTGAACTGGAAAAGGCATTTTCCTATGGTAACAGTATGGAATGGTTTACTAACGGTATGCAAATCCTCTTTTCTAGATCGATTTGTAAATGAAACATGTGGAACACACCACCTGTTATAGCCTACTGCCTCCGGCGAGTGACTTCACCAGCTTACCTCATACACGCAGGCAGGCCAGGGTTGCCAGATTCTGCGACAGATATCCCTCACAATATTACTTGTTTCTTTCACTGTAAAATCTGGAGATGAGCGGGAGAAATTACTGACCTGGAGCATCGCAGGAGATAGGGTTAAAAATCGGGAGTCTCCTGCGTGAATCAGGAGAGTTGGCAAGTATGAATCCAGGCACAAAAATACAGCAAACGAGGAAGGAAGTATTAAAAAAGCTTTTTAATTGTAGTGGCTAAATCATTAAATTTGTGTTTTACAAATTTCTTAAACCACCATAAAGTATATCAACACCCTTAGAAAACAAAAGACTGTGAATGATCATTTTCCTTATAGCTTTTCAAATTTAAAAGGAAACATTCTTTGTTAATGCCTATAAATCAGAAAATGAAATAATGTACTACTAAATGCAAACACAAATACATGGTCTTAAACCAGGGTATCACAAAAGTAGGCCTACATAAATGAAAATACATAGAAAAAGAGAGTTATAAAAAAGCATATTGGGTACTGCCATGCCACCTTTGTCTTTAGACGATGTTCTTCTGTAAAGTGACAGTGAGTGTGTTTACATGGACAGTTTAATTCCCTTTTCATTCAGGATGAAAGTTCGTTCCTATCAAAAGTGATCTCGTAAACACCTAATTCGGAATGAAAATGGCCAATGCGATTGAAAATTCAATCCGATGTAAGGGGCTGGAATATTTCGTTTCTAATTCCAAATGAAAGAATTTCTCGCACTTGTATACACTCATTCCTCTTTAAATTAATTTCCGGTCTTTCTGTGCATGCTCGTTTCCTTGCCCTTCTGGCGCAATGACGTATATTGTGCGCATAGCAACGGGCTGAGATAGAGCAGTCAGACTTGTTACACTCACCGGTTTCCATTCGCCAAAGCACAGTCTTCTACCTCCCTACTTCGACATTCTGTCTCCCTTTTCCTCCTCAACAGACGAAGCATTAGCAGAACAAGGTTGTTGTCATACAGCTGCTTCAAGAATATAAGCAAAACAAACCAGAAAAAGGCACTAAGAATGGTGTCGTCAAGCATCTTGTTATCCGGAGCGAGGACTATAGTGTTTTCTTCCACTAAACGTAAACACGTAACATCCGCCCCGCCCGCTATCCAATCAGAAACCTTCCCTGCCCCAAACCTTGTGCGGACCTGAATACAGGCGATTTAAAAGGCGTTAAAAATTGATCTCCCGTGTAAACCCTCATTCGGAATGATTGTTAATGTGGGATAAATCCAGAACCTTCGCCAGAAATCACCTCACCACACCACACGCTCTTAAACATCAGTCAAGCCAGTGAGGTGGGAAATTACTTAAGCAACACTATTGTGAAACCTGTACTGTGCACACCTACATGGCTTATTATTGATAATAATAATTTTATTTATATAGCACAATTCATGCATATAATGCAACACAAAGTGCTGACCATAAAAGACAATCAAACAGGGCTCGAAATTGCGACCGTTTGGTCGCATAAATGACTAAATTTTAATCTGTGCGTCCTCAAAATATAATAGGGAGCACTGTTGCGAGTGTAAATAAGCATCTCTGACTATGGTGCAGATGTCTTGATTAGCTCACACCTGTCTCATTCATTTCTTGTGTTTATTTACCTGCTGTCTATCGCAGTGGCAAAAAAGTAATCTGACCGCAGTGAGTACCCCTTACCCCACAATTCTTCCAGTTTCTACTTGGTCGTCTGCGGGAGCAACCTCTTATTAAAGTTGGGAGATGCATCAACCAGCCAATATTCGCTGATACTGATGATGTGCTGATATTAGTGCATCCCAGTCATTTTTCTCTATAACGCTAAATTGTTAACAAATCCATGTTGAAATCATAAGCCCTTTTTGCACAGAGATAAAGCGCCGATACAAAGTCCCTTCCTTTGCAGTTTTACCCAGAACCAAACAATGACAGCATCATGCTGCTTCAGTGTGTGATATCACGCTGGATTCATGGAATCAAAAGAGGCGCGACGGACATGATATGTAACACAGCAGTGTTGGCCTTAAGTGCGACATAAAACATAACCATCGTCGCTCACATGACACACAATCTGAGCCAATAAAAACTTTTGTGTATTTTTGTTGCCAACAACTCAGTTCAAAAGAGTTTTTAGACAGATGTTTTCTCTAATAGTTTTTTTTTCTCTGCAGTTCATTCTGAAAATCAGCTTGAAACTTGCCTGAGAAGACAATTCAGCAGTAATGACACTGTGATACCCATACCCAACTTTCCATAAGCGCTGGCTGCTAACGTTGGGAGTAGGGATGCTCGATAATATCAAAGTGCTGAATGAATATTACATACATTGCAAAGTATTGTATTTCATGTCTCCATCTGCTGGTGGGCTATCATGATAAGAGTATGCATGTATAATATGATTATTCCACTACAGAAGAGACTTGTTAGTCACTAAAAATCCAATATTCAAATATCCAAATCCAGTATTGTGCATCCCCAGTTGGGAGATATGTTAAAATTATTCAACCAGCTATCGTTAGCAGTACCTGACAGGCAGACTGCTTGTTTGACTTGGTGATGTGGAAAAAAAAATCAAATTTCACAATGTTTTTGACCAAATACTTCAAATGTGTTGTTATGACAATATTGTAGAGTTGACCATAGTATTTACACAATGAGATTTTTCATAAGCACGATGTGTTGTTAAGTATTTGAAACATTGTCCCAAAAAATAGTGTGTAATTAAGAGGCCTTTGAATCTTCAACAACCATGTCAGATTGTAAATGCCGCTGAAGAATGAGACACTTTGCGCCGTGCGGTATGAATATGAACATCAACATCCAGGCTCAACATATTGCATTAACTTCCTGAAGCTTTTACCCTCAAGAAAGTTAAGTGGAAGCCTATCTTGCGAGGTCATTGTTGTAATGAGCTGTGTTATCTTCTCAGACTGGGTGGGATCACAGCGTCACCAGATGAACAATGTCAATTTGGTCTGAGTGTGGCTAGCACAACTAGCAGCAGCAGCCATCGTTCCGTGCCTGTTAACATCCAAATGCTTGAGTTGAATGTGGTGGTGCGTTGTACCAATTGAGTAATTATATGCCAGTTTATTTCTGACACAGCCTACATTGTTTTCCTTGTCTAGATCAAAGTACTGCCAAACTGCACTGGTTTTGCGAGAAGATATCTCTCCAGTTTCCCACTAGGGCTGAATGATATGGACAAAATTTCATATCTCGATATTTATGCCTGATATCTCGATACCGATACGATACGATATGACTATGGGTTCAGTGAAAACTAAGCATTCTTTATTTTTAAAAAAAAAGAGTCTGAACTATTTTCTGGAAACCCTCTTTAGTGACTGAATACACGGGAATCGTGTAGCAATATGGTACGTTATAGTGTTTGTAATGTCTTTGTGCCTGCTGGACGTCGAGTAGTATGGCATTATGCTACTGAATGCATCGGCAATCCGACCTGCAAGGCACTGTTCATAAAGTACTCGGTAGTGTTGTCACGGTACCAAAATTGGGACCCATGGTACAATACCAGTGAAAGTATCACGGTTCTGAGTAGTATCACGATACCACAGCAAAAAATGAGGTAGATGTGCCTTTTGTCATTTATAAAAAGATAAATCACTTTTCTATAATACATCAATGATATTTCAATGGAATAAATTACTTACTGACTTATTCATACTTCAAAAACAGCATCAATAAGTGATTAACATAGGGGGGATCAAAACAAAATAAACAAATAAAATAAAAATC
Source organism: Epinephelus awoara (assembly GCA_035609425.1). Lineage (NCBI taxonomy): Eukaryota > Metazoa > Chordata > Actinopteri > Perciformes > Serranidae > Epinephelus > Epinephelus awoara. The sequence goes on along the minus strand of CM069316.1, from coordinate 29,978,773 downwards.
AACCAGCCACCCTCCTCCCCTGACAAGTAAAGAACAGTCCCTAAAGTGCGGTGAGGTTTGTGGAAATGTGAACGGCTTGTTTCTCCTCTGACACGTCACATACCTGTGTGCCGCCACGGCTCGGCTGTTCAGGTACTACTGGTCAGTCGTGACACCAACTTATTCACCTGGAGCCGGGCTTATCGGTCGCCGGTAGCCTCGCATCAACAGGCTCTTCTGTATGGCAAAACGCCGGTAAACCGCATTATCTTGCGGCGGCCATAGCACTCCGCCGTATTCCCGTCTCTGACCCCCATTCAACCCACAACCGGTAGGATTCGCATTTCGTTTCTGCTGCTGGTTGAAATCTGTACTCACACAGTGTGCTGAATGATGTATTTTGCTCAAACAAAACTATTTTAGTCGCAAATGTGTTGTGTGTACTAGCAAGTTGCTAGCAGCAGCACATCTCACTCGCTTAGGGGGATGTTTGTGATTGGCTGGCCTTAGCTGTACATTTCGGGCAAGCGTAAAAAGGATGTTTGTGATTGGCTGAGCCGTACATGCAGGTCAAGCTGGGGAAACTCATGGGGAAATTATATCGTCAATATCGTTGCCTTTTGGGATATTAATATCTTGCATGTTCATATCTTGGTATAGATACGATAACGATATATCGTTCAGCTCTATTTTCCACCATACTGTGTTAAAACTCCAGTCTATTCACGCATTACTGGGGGGAGGGGGACTGCTGTGTGACGGCTCTGTAGCACCCACTAGTGGCGGGCGGCTGCACGACAGTTCAGCAGCCTTGTACTTAAATGAAACATTTGTTGATTTTACCGACTCATATTTCTGGTGCCGTCTAGTGAGGGGGCGGAAGTTTAATGTTTAGATGGCTAATTGCGTGCATCCCTAATATGTAGCGGTTAATGTTGATATTGTGGTGAGCCGCCACAAGTAAAAGGATTTGTGGGAAACAGTGCTGTATAATATACTAAATTTTAAAAAAAGAAAAAAAAAAAAAAGAAATTATTATAATTTATCAGTGACGGCTCCTGATTGTATTTTGATTTATTTCAGGACCCTTTGTAGTATTGTCCTTTTTAATGTATTCTTTTTGTCATGTGTGTGTATTCTCTAGCATTGGTAGCACCCTGATGGACATGGAGAGCACAGCGTCCAGCGGTCGCTCTACCCCAGCCATGCTTAACGGTCTGGGTGGAGGCACGGTGGCGGGGAGTGGTTCGGCACCTCTGGGGGGCAAGTCTCTGAGCTACACATGCTGCTGGGATCACTGCCAGCTGCTGTTTCCTAGCAGCCCCGACCTGGCTGAACACATCAGAGCCACACATGTGGATGGACAGAGAGGAGGGGTATGTGTATAGTTACTGTATGTGTGTAGCTCCCAAGGGTGTGTTCACATAGTTAGTTGTGTTCAGAAAACACTTTATACATGTAAAGACAGTAGGCTGCTTTTGTAAAAGTGTCTGTCCCGAATGAAACACCTGACCAATCAGAAAACGGTTTAATCTCTTCTAAATTGTTTTACAAGCTCATACAACAGGAGTTTTGGACGTTTTTTTTCCCCAATTCACCCCCTCGAAATCTCGTCTAGGATCTTGGTCCGTACACAAGTTAGCCCAGATTATCTGGTAATGTGAGAGATTTACAGATCCATCTGAAACCTCCTGAACTACTCAGACTCGAGGTCGCCCTGACAATTGTCAACATATTTAATATTTAGGATTTAAAATCTAGATGATTACAATAATGATAACATCAGCTGGAGTGGCTAACGGTGTTGCCAAGCAACAGGAGATATTCTAGCCCTCAGCCAGCATACTTATGTTACCAGATATAAAAACTGTTAAAATCTCACCAGTTCTCACTGAAGAATAGACAACCCATGTTAAACATTTCTCCTCCAAGGGCGTCGGTAGCTTAGTGGATAGTGCAGGTGCCCCACGTATAGAGGTGATGCCTCGCTGCAGCGGTCGCGAGTTCGACTCCGGCTTGCAACCCTTTGCTGCATGTCGTCCCCCCACTCTCTGTGTCTCCCCATTTCACACTGTCCTGTATATTAAAGGCAAAAAAGCCCAAAAAAAATCTTTAAAAAAAAAAAAAAAAAAATTTCTCCTCCAGACTCGTTAAGGTTCTGCTTGGGTTTTTCTCACTGTAAAGCACTCACAGCAAGCTGTCACACCACATTAGTCTCTGTTTTGTTTACATCCCCATGAGATTACGTGAGGTAGTGGGTTGCTCCCTCTGGCACTGTAATCTTAAAATCAGTCCCACCAGGATTTCGCTATGTTGTGACTGAAACAACTAACATGTAAAAATATAGCTGCAAGCGGCAATTATGGGGTTCAAGCCAGCATAGACATTTAAAACTTGAAAGCCTGGTAGAATCACAACCTCTGCCAGTTTTGAGACACCTGCATTAGATTACCAACAGGTTTTATGACAATCAGACAGATGGAGACATGGTTTAATGGCTTAGTTAAAAACGTCCACTAAATTTGGGGATGTTTGAATCAATGAAGATTTCCTATTCATTATGACCAAATTTTGCAAAAGGCCGTCGCACATGTTTTTAACTTGTGGGGCCCCCTATTGAACTAATTTCAAATAATTTAATACGTGTGGTTGATAATTATTATTCAACCTGCAAGTTTTGTAATGATTGGACAATCAATTTCTGATTTTTAGTCTGATTTGTGTTATTGCATGCCCATTTTTGTATTTGTGTTGCCCCCTTGTGGTCAATTTGAATGAATCTTTCAGGATATGTTCCTGGTACCTCTTCCGACATTGTTTGCAAGGTAAGTAGAAGATGAACTGATTTCCAAAAGGCGAAGGCTGTGTGTCATCTCAGTGAGTGCAGATCTGCACACGCTGATAACATACAACTTCTTGAATATTGGTAAAGTTTCCCTTCACTGGTTCCTGTAGAGCAGGGTAGGTCTCATCATTAAAAAGCAACCTTCAGTAGCTAGCTAACCAAACACTGTTCAGGGTTTGATTTTGGTTTTAGAATGTAGGAGAAATGTTTATCTCCTTCCAACCTCTCAGTAACATTTATCATTTATACACGAGGTGCCCCAAGCACAACATTAAGTTCAAAATCCACAAAACCAGTGTGAAAATGAAGGTAATCTGAAATGACTGCATGAGAGCTTATGGAGCACATGGTGTTTCTGGACCCTTGTTGGCTAGGGATAGGGCTGCCCCCTTATGTTAGTCGACCAGAAAGGTCATTAGTTGGCAAAATGTCATTGGTTGCTTAGTTGCAGGAAAAAAAAAACCAAAAAAAAACATGACACTCTATTAGGAGCTCCATCTTGTCCAAAACTCATATGACTGGACTGTGTGGGAATTTCATTTGAAAGGACAGACACAGGAAGAGGCCACGCACAGCAGTCATACAGTAGTTATGTTACAAACCAAATGCAGCCGATGGATATCAGTCCATTCTAACGTAAATATTCAGTCTGTGATAAATTTGGAAAAGTTGATCATTTTAGTGCAGGGCTACCTAGAGCTTTACATCTGTCCCATGGAAGATAGGTCTACACACTTGTAAAAGCGTCTGGAAGATAATAGTAGCACCGAGTGCCCGACCTCACATTTTCTAGGTGGTTCAAGACATGGCATTAGTAGGGCCCCTAATTTACAGGGCTGGTACTTGCAGTTTTTCACAGGCTGGTAAATAACATGTCCGACAGGAAATCCAAAGTGTGGGATCATTTTGAAAAGGTGAAGAATGAACCCAAGGTGAGAAGTAAACTCTGCAGGCAAACATTTGCCTATCATTCGTCGACTACAAACATGATGTCATCATCTATAACATATAAGTAGCTACATTCCCATTAGCCACTTAGCACAATCATTACTGCTTTGCCGACAACGCAATTAACAGGTGGCTCACTCAGTGTGTGATGTGCACTTGTAGATAAAATATAGGCCTATATTGAAACCACAAAATATCTGATCCAAGTGCGTTCATGTGTGCCCGCTTGCGCGAGACCATGAGGCATGAACACCACGTTCATGTGTGTTAACGTGCTTTTGCTGGTCTCACACGCAAGCACGCACACGTGAACGCGGTGCACAGAGAGGCAGTTAGAGCTGCAGGCTACAATGAGGTTAAAAACAGAGTTCAAATGACATTTTTCCAAAGAACTTTTTATGTCGGGGCTTCAGGACACTTGGATCACTATGGACGAGCAGTATGGAGATATTCTGTGGTTTTAATTATGTGTTTTTGGACGTTTGAATCTGGGGCGCAGTAAGCCTCCATTAGGTTGAGTTGTGTTGCTACCCCCTCTCCACTTGGATCTCCGCAAGTGTTGTGAGGACTCTAAAACTTCACCTGAGCCTCCATTAGCATATGGGTGAGTAGATAAAGGGAGAATTTTCATTTTTGGGTGCACTATCCCTTTAAGGGTGAACTCATTGTATTCCTCAGAAATTTCCCTACTGGACTAGTTTGAAAGTATTTTGTATCCTCGAGAAGTCCAAGACTAGCTATAGGAAAAAGGGTGTCATCTTTTCTTCAGGTCATTACAGTAATATCACAACCACTATTGCTTCGTCTTTGTGCTGACTTGTGTGTGTGTCACACAGGTGTTTGTGTGTCTGTGGAAGGGCTGCAAGGTGTACAACACGCCATCCACCAGTCAGAGCTGGCTGCAGAGACACATGCTGACCCACAGCGGAGACAAGCCATTCAAGGTACCAACACACAACTCAAATGAAACTGTTCATGTCCATTTCACCTCATTTACACCACACAGTCAGTCACGAATGATAAAAACATACAAATGCCTGCTCCCCTGTAACACTGTGAGCCTGAACTCACTCTGCCACCGCCATCTCACTTCACTGACGTCAATCATCTGTCTTCCTGTAGTGTGTGGTGGGAGGCTGCAATGCCACGTTTGCCTCTCAGGGAGGGCTAGCCCGTCACGTCCCCACTCACTTCAGCTCGCAAAGTTCATCCAAAGTGTCCAGTCAGGGCAAAATGAAGGAGGAGTCTCCGTCCAAGGCCGGCCTCAACAAGAGGAGGAAACTCAAGAACAAACACAGACGCTCCCTCCGTATGTTCAACACACACATACACACATCAATCTAAAATAATAATCATAACAGCTAGAACATTATTTCTTTTTTTTTAATTGAAAGAAAAATACATGCAGAGTGTAAAGAATATTTAGTTTATGTCTCTGCATTTAAAAATCTTGGACCAGTATGTTTTGTGTTTTTATGCCTCTGCTCTGGCGATAGCTGTAGCCAGAAGTATAATGTTTTCATGTTGTCCATCCATATGTCCGTCCGTCCCATTCTTGTGAACGCAAGGGAATCTTCTTCAGTCTTCTTCAAATTTGGCACAAAGCTTCCCTTGGACTCAATGATAAACTGATTAGATTTTAAGTGGTCAAAGGTCAAAGTCAGTGTGACTTTGTCTGTCTTATTGTTGTGTACAAGCTATCTCAAGAACGCCTTGAGGGAATTTATTTAGATTTAGCATACATGCTAACCTGGATTCAAAACTGAACTGATTGGATTTCGGTGGTAAAAGGTCAAAGTCAGTGTGACCATGTCTCTATCTTATTTTCATGAACACAATATCTCAAGAACACTATAAGGGAGTCCATGCAATATTAACACAAATGTCCACTTCGACTAAAGAATTAACTGATTCGAATTTTGTGGTCAAAGGTCAAGGTCAGTATGACCTCACAAAATATATTTTTGGCCATAACTCTAGAACTCATAGGCTTGTTGTGACAAAAATGTCCAATAGGATAAAATAATGAGATGAAGACATTTTACATCCAAAGGTCAAAGGTCAACTTCACTGTGATATTATAATGACATTGTATTTTATTTTTTTATTTTTTTTGCTCAACCTAATGGTGTAGCATGTGTAGCACCATTAGCTGTCTGACTGGGGTGTAGACTTTATAACAGATAAGTGTGTCTGTGTCTCAGTAGGATAGTTGATGTTAAAGAAGGCCTGAGAGCTGAAACATTATCTAAAGGAAGGGACTTGAAACTGTGCTGATTGTATAGATCAGGGGTCAACAATTAATTTTCCAAAGGGGCCACATGAGAGAGGGCCGAACCAATAGGTTGGACTTAATTCTGCTCAATACTTATTTTATCGGTCTATAAAAAGCAGTAAATTATATGGTTCTGAGTTGCTACCGGTAAGGATACATATTACAGTAACACCATAACAATGTGGAGTATCACTATTAAATTTTATTTTTAACATACAGAAAATGTGTGTTTTGCGGTATGTTAAGGACCAGAAATTAACTTTATACAAAAAGCAAGTGCTTTTGATGTTTTTCAGTTCTCCTTTGTGATTCAGGGAGAAAATTCCAGTCTGTCTTGTGTTTGAACAAGTGCACTGCACTCTGGTTGAATGTCTGAGGTGGATATGCGAAGGACAGCTGACAGGTAATCATCATTGAGAGAAGATCTGTATCTGGATTTGTTGAGCTTTATCACTGAGAATTAAAGAGACTTAAAGTGTTCTGCCAGCAGTGTATCAGACTGCACGTCAATGGGTTCGAGCTGAACATCGCTGGGTGTGTTATCCACACTGCAGGTAAAGGGAAACGAGATCAGGTGCATTTCATTCTCAACTGTTTCGAAGTCTTGAAATCGCCTTGAAAACTCACCATGAAGTGCTCCTAATATGGATGAGTGCCTGAGGAGGTGATCAGCTGATGCTGTGGCTTCCCTTAGTGTTAAATGGGTGAGAATGTTGTCCTCCATCTGGCTTGAAAGAAACTGCAACTTTCTCAGGGAAGCCTTTGATAAGCTGTACATTTTATGCACAAAAAGGACTTTGTGTTGCAGTTTGGTATTTAGTTCGTTCATTAGTGCAGTCACATCAACAGCAAATCTAAAGTCTGCTATCCAGTCTACATCTGAGAGCTCTGGGATGTCATCCACTTTTTTCACACAGAACTCTTGAATATTTGGTCTCAGTCACAGCTTGTCCAAGCTTGCATTTACCTTTGTGAACAAATAGCTCCTGGTTGTTGTCTCTTTCATTGACCACAGTGCTGCCAGCTCCTCCTGCCTTTGTTATCCCAAGTACGAGGCGAGTAACTGGCTGTGTTGCCGACATCGCAGCTCTCATCCAAAGCCATGGAGAAAAGGCAAAATTGTTGTAAGCTGACATTTTTTAGGGCTAACAGCTAACTCAGCGTCTCTTGTTGTACACATCACTGTGAAGGTGCGTAAGCACCCACTAGGGCTGTCACTTTTTATTCGAATTTCGGACATTCGTTCGATGGAGGGGTGAAAAGTTCATATTCGAGCTGTAATTACCGGTTCGAAATGCAAGCTGCAGTCTCTATAGGCACATCAGACCATTTGATGTAGTTCGCCGTGTGATCCAACAGAGGGCGCTCAAAGAATTCACTATCATCTTGACCTATTGCATGCCCTATTGACCTATAATGTAATTCAAATTTATCCAAACAAATTACGGGTCATTTCAAATTCGTTCGAACTTGAGTTTTTGAAAAAGTGACAGCCCTAGCACCCACGCACATACGTAAAATAAAAGCAATGCAGTTGGATTGCGTGCATGCTCTGCACTTGTTTCGCCTTTGATTTCTAATTTCTGATCGACCTCACTGGGGCCAGACACGTACTGCCAAAGGGCCAGGTGTGGCCAGGGGGCCATAAAATGCCAAGGTCTGGAATAGATGTTATGTGCTGCTAGGTTGCAGATGTGTTTAAAGCAGCTGCGCCTAGAATATGTAACTTCTTCGCAGTACCATCTAGAGCTGCACGATTCTGGAATAAATGAGAATCACGATTTTTTTGGCTTATAATTGAGATCACAATTCACTTGTGATTTTTTTTTCAACATAAAGATTTATTGTGCTTATTTCCTGATACAAAAGGAAAAGTACTAAAAATGATAAATAAATAATTAAAAAAAATATCATTAATTAACAAAACCTATGATTGTGCCTGCTACAAGAGACACAAGGCACATAAACTCTGGTCAGCAGAGGGAACACTGTTTTTAGCTTAAATGCAACAACTGACAGCCTGACACTGACTGTAAAAACAATCAACTTTAGTCTCTTCTCTTCTCTTACAGCTTTTGAACAATTTTAACAATAATATCAATGTTGAACAACATTTTTCTGAGGTAGGCATTCCAGGCCTGGAATTAAGTCATTTTTAGTGCAAGGGCACGTTGGCCTTTTGATAAATACAAATTTATTGGGGCATCATGGCCAAAATGTGGGGCACCAAGGCCAAAACCAATGGCGCAATCACAATATGTGCTAATTACGTTGAATGAAGACAAAACAATATGTGTTGAAAAACAGTACTGAGTTTATTAAATCTTTAAACTAACTAAATTAAAATGTGAACACTTCCTAATATTCATTGTTATTGTTATGATAAAATAAAGTCTAAATGGACTAAATCAAAATTAAACGTTTAAACACCATGCACTTGACAGGAGTATTCACCTAACATAGCCTACATATCTTAATTATTTAAGTATTTATATGTCTCTGTATATTACATAGATCCCCAATATTTTATTTGTCTTTAAAAAAAAAAAAGTCCTCTTCCTTCATTTAATTTGACAGTGTTTATTGTATTGTATTATATGTATTAATTATCTACAGGATCTTGTTTTGTTCAATTTATTAAAAGGAGAAAAAAAAGGTTTTGGTGAACCCTGCAACAAAGTGAACCCTCTTCCTCACAGAGGATTTTTGCATCCCAGTTTGTTCCTGCCGGCAGAGCAGAGTGAACCGTCTTTCTTCTCAGAGGATCCTTGTCCCATAAGAGCAGGCACTAACAGCTGTGTCCGCAGTGTAAACAACTTTCACTGGCGATTTGACAGTCACTAGACGCACATTATGACCCTTTGTAGAAGTTTCTGTGTCGTACTTGTGTTGTGCATGAGCTAACATTAGCGGCTAAGGACTGAGAGGCTGTCCGGTGTGCGTGCGTACGTGCGTCTGTCTGTCTGTTTTTTTACAAGGGGTGGGAGTGCTCGTTTTCATGCAGATGTCCCGACGCGGCAGAATCGCCGTCATTGAAAAATTAGATCACATATGCATATGAATCGAGATCACGATTCTATTACGATTAATCGTGCAGCCCTAGTACCATCCTCATTTGAAGCAATGTCTGTGTCATGGCTAGAGCTTTGTGTTCTCTTTTGTTCCTCTGGTAGTCCATCACAAGTTCATTGTTTTTGCTTATGTTAAACTTGAGGGGATTGACGGGGCATCATGGGACAAAGCTCTGTATCAGTCCTCTGTCCTCCTCTGTAAAAACAGTCTCTGTGAAGGCAGCATTCTTCTCACTGGAAATTGTTCTCTGGAACCATACATGTCATTCGCCATTCAGTGGGCAAGGCACTCCATGAGTATACTTTTCGGATCACAAGAAAATGGATTTTTTTAATTAAAATCAATATACATAGGTTATGAAATGATGATGTAAAAAACACAATTTACTTCAACACATTCAGACACCACTTAACTGAAAGACAAAATGGTCATCAGCTCCCTCATCTGCATTCACTAATGAAAATATTTGTTTATTTCCAGCCCGACCTCATGACTTCTTTGACGCTCAGACCATGGACGCGATCCGCCATAGAGCCATTTGCCTCAACCTGGCAACACACATCGAGAGCCTGGGCAACGGACACAGTGTGGTCTTTCACAGCACGGTACATACACACACACACACACACACACACATATACACACTCACACATATATACACACTAGCCATAATATGTCATTGTCTTATTCTCCTGTCTGTGTGTTTTCTGTATGTTCAGGTAATAGCAAGGAGGAGAGAGGACTCTGGAAAAGTGAAGGTCTTGTTGCACTGGACACCTGAAGATATGCAAGTGTTACTCTTCTATCTTGTCGTACTCTTTTTTTTTTTTGTCCTCTTCCTGTCTACCATTACGTTTACATGACAATAGAGAAAATTGATTTATTATACTAAAACTGGACTTTTAAAATACATGTAAACATGTTAGTCTAACTGAAATCATACTAAATTCACTTTCTCAAAATTAGACTAACACAACTAGATAATGTGATTGGGAGTTGAATTATCCCTTCATGTATACAAACAATAGAACCCAAACTGGCAGAGGCGCTCTGCGCATGCTTCCCAGTTTCTGCCCTGGGCTTTTGCCTGGATGTCGAATAGCGTTAGTGCTTGTATACTGGGACAGGGACAGTGGTCCAATTAAACGGCCTAGTCAAGCTATAATCATAGCGCCACTTAACTGTTCATGTAAATGTATCATCATTCTCTCCATTGTCTTCATTTTCTCCTCTGCTCTGCTCCCATCACCCTCTTATGGCAGTAAAACAAGATAAAACATCATGTCACATTGGATTAGATCAAATTATTAGTTAATAAATCAATTCCAGCAGAGGGGATCTTAGATCCAGATTAACATCTTTTAAAGCCTTGAAGGCAGACTACTGTACAACAGCTTCCTGAATGTACTAGTAAGTTCTTCAAGGTATACTCTGTAGGATTGTTGATTTTGGTTTGTAAACATGCTCGCCAGCTAAAGTGAAAGTAAAAGCCAACCCCAGATTTACTATTGTTTTTTGGTGTTCAATCAATCAATTTTATCTATAAAGCCCAATATCACAAATCACAGTTTGCCTCATAGGGCTTTACAGCATACGACATCCCTCTGTCCTTAGGACCCTTGCAGCATTTAAGTAAAAACTCCCCCAAAAAATACCTTTAACGGGGGAAAAAATGGTAGAAACCTGAGGAAGAGCAACTGAGGAGGGATCCCTCTTCCAGGACCGACAGATGTGCAATAGATGTCGTACAGAACAGATCAACAGGATAAATTAACAGTAATCCGTATGACACAATGAGACAGAGAGAGATGCAGGACAGACGGTAATGACAGTAGCTTAAAAACAACATTGATTAGAGTAATAATATAATTCTGATTAAAGCTATTGTGGTACAATATGTTTAAAGTATATATTAATATCTGATAGTATACATATGTGACAATAATCATATGTGTATAATAACAGTAGAAGTATGACTAATGATAACAGCAGCAGCAGCATGAGGCAGGACCACAGCAGCAGCACAACCACACACAAGTTAACCTGCGAGACAGTGGAGCACAAACGCCCCGGCGAAGAAGCCGTGTTATAGGGGCTGGTACAAGCAAACCTGAGCCAGCCCTAACTATAAGCTTAAAAAGGAAATCTTGAGACTGTGTCTGCCTCCCAGACCGCAACAGGAAGATGATTCCACAGGAGAGGAGCCTGATAGCTGAAGGCTGTGGCTCCTGATCTACTTTTGGTGACTTTAGGGACCATGAGTAACCCTGCATTCTCAGAGCGCAGTGTTCTGGTGGGATAATAGGGCACTATGAGCTCTCTAAGATATGACGAGGATAGATATGACATTAGCCTCAATATATGTGCGTTTTCTTGCCGCTGTGTCTCTTGGATGCCTGCTGCTGAAAGTCTGGAATCTGGTCACTACCTTTTTATAAAGTTCCAACCTCACCTGAGTGCAGTGGGAATACGAGCTGGAGGGTGACACGGGAGTGGACTTTAACTCCTGGGAGTTATATGTGTGTATATATATATATATATATATATATATATATATATATATATATATATATATATATATATATATATATATATATATATATATATATATACATATATATACATACATATGTGTGTGTGTATATATGTGTATATGTATATATATATGTATGTGTGTGTATATATATATATATATATATATATATATGTATATATGTATGTGTGTATATATATATATATATATATAAATATATACATATATATATACATATATATATATATATATATATATATATATGTATATGTATATATATATATGTATGTATATGTATGTGTGTGTGTGTGTATATATATATATATATATATATGTATGTGTGTATATATATATATATATATATGTATATATATATATGTGTGTGCGTGCGTGCGTGCGTGCAGGGCATCTTCAGTGAAACCTGTGCCAGTGGAGATTTAGATTAATATGTCATTTATTTGGATTAATGTCTCCACAAGTTTTTATCATGCAAGTGTGAAAAAGATAATGACAGAAATGTCATAATTTACACTTTCGAATGTGTCCACTGCCACATAATGACATTTTTTGAAATAGCATGATTTAGATAAAACATAAAAGTTTTAAATGAATCTAACTACTGCTGAGGGTTAATGAGGATCATGTGGGGACACTTGTTAGCCTGTTCCAATGTGTGTTCGCTGAGTGCTTGGGAGGACTCTTGTCTTGCCTCTGCAGGATCCTTCCTATAGAGGACCCATCCTCCCAAGAAAGGATCCTTGACTTTGAGAAACATGCAGCAAGCAGCAGGCATCCAAGGGGATGCTATGAAAATCACAGACAGAACACTGTAAAAACGCCAATATAGTAAGGCAAAAGGCCAAGCAGGACAGAGCTGGGGTTGGCTTTCACTTTAACTGGCGGTACTGGATACAAACAGTAGCTGACAATTTGTGAATAGTGTACCCTTCATGGGATTGGCTTTTATTAGATTGCACCACGACTCAAGATCAACTCTATTTTCAGAGCTTGCATGGGGTGGTACCTAAGCAACATCAGGCACTGGTAAAAAAAATGCAGCTTATACTGCTCACACTTAAAAATAAACATTAGTATGTCACATGTGAGAGGAAATTAAGACATTTCATACTTTGATCCACAGTGGAGATGTGAGGTCAGAGCCAGTAAGTATAAATATGTTTGTATTCTTCTCTGTGTGTCAGACTGCCAGATGTGTGGGTGAATGAGAGTGACAGACTGCAGCAGAAGACCAAGGTGGTTCATCTGTCTAAGCTACCCACAGACACAGCTGTACTCCTGGACCCCAACATTTACAGGTCTATACCTTTGTGTGTGCGTACGTATATATAGGCTGTCAAACAATTCCTTTTTTTTTTTTTAAATGTTCAATAGTTAATCTCAATTAATTACGTTTTTTTTTATCCCATTTAAAATTCCATTTTGCATTTCAGTGTTTTGATGGGTATTAGATGAATGCAAAGAAATTTATGGTATGATCTGTACTTTTAGATTTATTTATTTCAAATCAGTGCTGCACTGCTACAACAGTGTGGTCTTAAAACCATGACGTAGAGGTAGGAGACTTAACTTCAATATGTTTATTCTGTGAAATAGTGTTTTTTAAAGGATTACATGGTTCCAGTTGAAAATGTGCAGTTACTCCGATAATGTTTTTATTACTCACTGATGTCCAGTGATCAGGATAGCATTTTGACTTTTCAGGAGTTCCAGTTCAGTTGCTTTCTGCGATTCATACAGGTCCTGTATGTGTGAAACCATTGTTGTAAGGCGTATGACTGGTCACATCATGGCAAACTTGAGGACGTCTTAAAGCATAATATACTAATGCAGTGGTGGACCTCTCTCTCCACAGGATGTTCTTTTAACCACCTCCAGAGAAACTCCACTGTCACTTCCTGCTAATCCAATCCTGAGGAGGAGATTGTTTCCTTTTCCCTTTGTCTCTTCGTTCTTTCTCCCTTCTTCCAAAGCCCAGAGGATGCTGTTGGGAGTTTAATGACTTTACTTGTCAAAGCCATCTGAGGCCATCAGTGTTTTCTGAGATTAGAAGCTGAGTTTACAGGGGAGAGGTTGTTTGTTTTAGGTAACACAACTAGACTGAAAACTAACTGACAGAAGTGTAACTGTAGCCAGTTAGACACATGTAGAGAGAAGCTGTCTTTGTAAATACTTCAGATTTGTAATATATTTTTATACTTTGAATTTTTTTACTGTAATGTAGATAGATATGTTTTCTGCCAAACATTTTTTTAAATAGATGTTTTAAAAACTGATAATATTGGTCATATGCATATAGCTGGCATTTTTCTGGTTTGATGTCATTAAACTTTTCCAACCTCCACTTAGTCTGCCAAAAGAAGTGTTCATTACAGCAACAAATAGCACAAAGGAATGTCTGTTTACAGGAGACACGAGTGACTGACAGAACGTGACTGACAGAATGCATGTTCAAATCTCACATGGCCTCAGTGTTCTTCATAAGAAATATGCTGTGGCAATGAGCAGCCTGCAATGTCAAACAAACAAAAATTGAAGTATACCAACTGGATTCAGGTCGGTTGTGTGCATTCAAAGGACATAATGTTGGCCTTTTCAAACATTGGTGGGACTAAATTAGGAAGATTCTCAAATGATTTGAATGTTTCGTTTTTAACTGACAAGAGGAAAAACTCTTGAATCTTAAATATGATTCATAGTGATCATCATCATATGCTGATGCTCTGTTGAGATATATAAATCCACTTTCAGAAGCATTTGGTAGTTTTATAAAAACTTGTTTCACATGACTACATTAGTATTGATTTTTTTTTTCATTCAAGAACTAGAATGCAACCCATGTCCAGTAATTTATACACAAATTGTGCCTATATAAAGAGTGTAAAAGTTACCTGGAAAATACAAATATTCAGATCATGTGCAGGATAGCAAAAGCAGTATTCAAACCCTCACTCTTTGAATCGAGAAACCACTAACTTACTACTCAACTGCTGAGCAAATCAGTTCAGTGTTGTGCATGTACAAACATGAAAACTACCTAAAGACATGCCGAGAAGTCTTGACAGCATACATTATGATTTACTTGAGATGATCCATACATGTTGTCATTTTACACACAGTGGATATTTGAGGTTCGTCACGGGAGTTAGACTTTGGAAAGTGATAAAGTAGCACAGGGTATAAAATGCCAACTTTTAATCCACAGCAGTTCACGACAGGTGGGCAAAAACCAGAGGATGCATCTGCAAAGGTGCAAGTAGTTTCCTGACAACTTGGCCAATGCCGCCAACTGGCTCTCCAGCCAGGAGCCCAAACTCACCTCACAAGCATTAGGCAGAGAGAGAGAGATGTCACAATACCGGAAGAAATCGCACTTTAGTTGGTCACAAGACAGGGGCTGAAATCACTTTTATGGGTTGTAGGCATAATGCTGCTTTTGAGATACTCAAATAGCAAAATAGATTATTTCTTTAATTTATAATACATGTGTAAACATGTTAATTACAGTCTTGTTTCCACATATTAAAAAGGATATTAGACATACCAAACACATACAAGCATCTGAAACAATACTAGAGTATTGCCTGTAGTACGGCAGATGTCCTGTCTGGTAATGCTAGTGACGTGTCGTTCGCGAATGAGCCAGCTCCGAGAGCCGATTCTTTTGTAGTGAACGAGAAGAGCCGATTACCATCAGAGAGAGCCAAATCTCCAGCAGCTCCTGTTCAGCTCTGCTGAGAAACCATGGAGGCAAGATTCAAGATTCAGGATTCAAGGGGGCGGGATTTAATTTTGATGGGCAAACCAAGAAGCCAGTCACATGCGAGGACAGACTAGAATCATACCATTATGTGATAGAAAGCATGGGGGCAGATGTTCCAAAGACAGCCAGTGTAGTGATACAGGCCAGGCACACAGAGCTACAGAGAAACCGGATTTAAATGCAAGCGTGTCTGGAAAAAGTGAAGAAATGAGGAAAAAACAAAAAAGAAACAGCATCTGATTTGTTTGCTGTGGTTCTGTGTTCAGTTATTTATTTAAACATTTAATTAAAATGTTAATAGTAGTCTAATTGTGGGGTTTTTTTTGTACCGAATAAAAGGCATAACAATAAGGCTTTTATGAAAACACTGAATGAAAAATTGACAGTTTGTAACATCATAGTCATGATGCTCAATGAAGAGCCATTTGGGAGCCAGCTCTTCTAAGGTAGCCAAGCCAAAAGAGCCAAATCTTTGAAAAATTAGGTTACGCTATGAACTGCAAACATTGTTTGGCTTTATTCAATTTCAAGAAAAATTAAAGTTCTACGAAGACATATAGTACAGTGGATTAGCAGATAAATTGTACACTTTTTGAAAAAGCATGAAATTTCTATCATAGTTTGTACATACCATAAGGTTTATTTTCAGATATAGAGGGAAGTCAGATTTGACCTCTGAGGCCCGGAAGAGGTCAAATATAAGATGGCCACCAATAATATTCAAATATGCTGAACTTTGGAACCAAACACAGTAGATAAACATACACTACTTTGCTATAACCATTCCCTTAATTCAGCTATAGTCCTACTTCACACAAATTACCAAGCAGAACTCTCTATGCGCTGGTCAATCATTCAGCTGACTTCAGCTCATGTATGTTCAAGACTGTCTTCTAGTTTAGCTAGTAGAATAATTTTGATTAGTGCCCGCCTTTTTTTTTTTTTTTTTTCCACCACAGAAGCCTACTAGCTTATTAACTAGGCAGACTCATTCCCAGCAACAATCAAATTCAATGTATTTGCATGTTAAGGCTTTACTCAAGTATACTTATATTGGCAGCGTTTCCCAGATGGCTCTTAGCGCTAAGAGCTTTTTAAGAACGGTCTTAAGCCTACCGTGAAAGAAAAACACGTTTCCCAGATCGCTCTTAGCTTAAGAAGATCTTTCACGAAGAAGGAGTTGTAAGATCGAGCTGACCCACTCTTAACAGTCTTCTTGTATGTATATTTCCATTTTTTGGACATGGTCTCTTCATAGCCGTATAATTGATGACATCTACACTTTGGCTATGGTTAGACGTCTACCAAATTTTCACTGACAGCCCAAATTCAGCCTTGATTTAGCCTAGACGTCAGGTCTTCATGTAGACGGCTATTAAACATTTTTTAAACCGAAAAATGCTTGCTGGGTTATGCGCTGATTAAGTGGTGGGTGATAGAGCGATCCTAAGAAGGGCATTAAGAACGCATCTGGGAAACACTCGTATCTTAGCGACCCTTCTTACCAAAGACGTTCATAACTGTGTTCTTAAGTCTTAAGATCGCTCTTGACTGGGAAACGCGGCCATTGTCTGTACATAGTCAGTTTACCTGGTAGGATATTTATGTCAGAAGTGCTCTCTGTCTCATCACTTGTGCATACTGTAGCCTACTCACCATGTTGCCTACTGACTACATCCTACTGGCATTAGCTACTGATGCTCTAGAGGGCCATCTGCTGATAATGATGTGCATAGCAGGAAAAAATAACCACACATCCCAGTAAATAATAACTAATTACTGAATAATACATGAGAGTAAAAAGTAATTGAAATATGTTTTGGGGTTCATTAAAAAAATTAAAAAGAGGGGAAAACATTTTGGGGGGTTTTTAATGCAAATTTTTACCTTGATCTTGACCTAAATGCATTTTCTTGAATTCCACTGATCTCAAAAGTATCACTAAATGAATGGGCACCCTAAACTTAGTTGTAAATGGAAATGGTTCGAAATGTTTTTCTATTGTGTTTGGTTCCAAACTTAAGCATATTTGAATATTATTGGTGGCCATCTTGAATTTGACCTCTCCTGGGCCTCAGAGGTAAAATCTGACTTCCCTCCACATCTGAAAATAAACGTTATGGTATGTATAAAATACGGTAGAAATTTCATGTCTCCAGCTGTTTTACTTTCAATAGATTGATTTATTAAAATGCTTGAAAGGCAATCTGTAATTCATGTTCATGGTTCAACCTCCTTTTTACATTAATTTTCATGTGAATCAGTATCTCATCAGTTTGCGGCTGCAGAGCAGACCTGTCTCCTCAACTACACAGGATAAATAAATTTTGTCTGACTATAAGTTTCATATTTTATACAAGACAACCGCTTTCATTACAGATCAGTCATATATAGTCAGGGCTTCACATCTGTACAGATGTTATTTTAAGTATCCTCACATCCCACTGACCTCAAGTCTTTGTGATGTTAAATACTTAAATAACAAAAACACTTTCATGTTAATATACAGTAGACTGTATAATTTATGATAAATGTATTCAGTCTCTGACTACTAAACTACACTATCAGTCACATAACATGCTTTTTGTTAACAGAATAAACCTCCAAATCAGACAAATAAAATTGAAATATGTGAAATCCAAAAAAAATTAAAAGTTTATCTAAAACGTCATATTGTTGAGTCAACCTCTAAACCAATCAGCGTTAGATCAGGTGAGAGCCAGGCAGGCAGTCAGTGGAGAGCAACTGCAGCGCCTGACTCTAAAAACTGCCTTGCTCTCATGATTTTATTGCCATCCACTTTTTTCTAAAAGGTCAGAGCAAGTTGGGATGAAGTTGGACACAAATCTAACCGGCATGCATTGTGTGCCGATAACTGGTGATCAAATCTGCGGAGGCCTGGTTAATTTCGAACGAGCCTAATTGCGAATTGGTGACTTTCCGGCAAGATGGCAGACTGAACACACACTTTTTTGAAAGCTCCGTCTGTTTGTCCCCTAAAGTTTAAAAACTAGTCCTTCCTCTAACAAAGAATTGCCTTATTGATATTGATGTGTAAAGACTGAATTCCAACAACACCACTCTTGCCACTGCTGATAATGCCGAAACTTAACCAGGCAAAAGGCAACGTCTCTGCTGTTACTGCATTGCCACATCAAATCAATAACATCAGCAGCCTTTTACCATCTAAAAAACATTGCCAAAATCAAAGGTATAGTGTCTAAACCTGACTTGGAGAGACTTATCCATGCATTTGTCTCTAGTAGGTTAGACTACTGTAACGGCCTGCTCACTGGCCTCTCCAAACGGGCCGTAAGACAGCTGCAGTACATCCAGAATGCTGCTGCTCGGGTCCTGACCAGAACCAGGAAGTACGAGCACATTAGTCCTGTGCTCAGGTCTCTACACTGGCTTCCTGTGGCTCAGAGAATAGACTTTAAAGCAGCTCTGCTTGTGTACAAGTCTCTCCACGGCCTAGCACCAAAGTACATCTCTGACATGTTAGTGCCATATGAACCATCTCGGACTCTGAGGACCTCAGGGACCGGCCTCCTGCTGGTGCCCAGAGTCAGGACTAAACATGGGGAATCAGGGTTCCAGTTTTATGCAGCTAAAATCTGGAACAGTCTTTCTGAAGATGTGAGACAGGCCTCTACTCTGACAATGTTC
This sequence comes from Epinephelus awoara, assembly GCA_035609425.1. Lineage (NCBI taxonomy): Eukaryota > Metazoa > Chordata > Actinopteri > Perciformes > Serranidae > Epinephelus > Epinephelus awoara. The sequence continues at coordinate 29,959,671 of CM069316.1, read as the reverse complement.
AAATCTAGGCTCAAAACAGCTCTATTTCACTGTGCATATGACTGAAAGGATCTTATCTGCACTCTTCTCTTTTAAAGTTCATTTTATAATGATTATTTATGTTTTTATTTTGTATTGTGATTTTAATGCATTTTCTTCTTCTGTAAAGCACTTTGAATTACTTTGTGTACGAATTGTGCTCTACAAATAAACTTGCCTTGCCTTGCCTTGCCATTGTCCTCACACAATTACTGCGGCAATGCTAGTGACAATGACATGGAAATTTTGGCCTCGAAGATACGGCGTTCCCCACCGAACACCTCCACCAAGGACCCGGCACCACACAAGAAATGCAAAGAAGAAGCAAAGGTATCTAATGCCACAATATTAGCCGCTGTGAATAACCTCTCTGCTATGGTTCAAGAGCTCAATTTGCAAATGGAGAACAACACCGCCATGATTGCAGAAGTGGCTAAAAGTGTGGAATTCAACGCCAAAGAAATAAGTGAAAGTCCAAGGCCCTTACTCTGGAAAAAGAGATAATGATTATTGGGGTGGAAAATGCCTCTTTGAAAGAAAAAGTCATGGAACTTGAATGTTATAAAAGGCATTGGAATGTGAAGCTACGTGGGCTCAAGGAGCAAGAGAGCGAAAGAGAGAAACACAAGAGAGAAAGTGTTGCAGATTCTACTCAAAATAGTTCCACAGTGGGCTGACAAGATCGACAACATCGTTGATTCAGTATATCAGCTGGGTAAAAGGGAGGAAGGCAGACAGCGCAATGTCGTTATGCAGTTCACAATGAGGCACTTGAGCTGTGGCGTCTGACCAAAGGATCTGCAGTATGCAAGCAGGTGAATGTGAGCTTTGCGGAGCACATCCTTCCAGCTGACAGGGAGGCAAGAGCAGCAGTGTGGCCACAGATCAAGCAAGCCAGAGAAGCAGGACAGCGGGTGTACTTCAGAGGGCCGGCTGGCAACATAAACAGGAAAAGAATCGTGGTCCCCTGACTACATTCTCATATAACCGTATAAGGACAAAATGAAGAAGGGCTTTTAGGGACTTGCCTTATGTTCATACTCCAAACAGCGTTTTTCCTGCAAACAAATTTCAAGTTATTATTCTAAGTTGTTCTTTAATGTTGTTTATCAAATCAGATTTTTGTTTTATTTCACTTAATGAAAGGGGCTTTAGAGACAGTGTTATTATTATGGGGGCGGCAGTAGCTCTGTCCATAGGGACTTGGGTTGGGAACCGGAGGGTCGCCTGTTCGAGTCCCCATCTGGACCAAAATATGGAGTGTGGACTGGTGGCTGGAGAGGTGCCAGCTCACCTCCCGGGCACTGCCGAGGCGCCCTTGAGCACAGCACCGAACCCCCCAACTGCTCAGGGTGCCTCACCAATGGCAGCCCCCTCACTCTGACATCTCTCCACTTTGTGTATGTATAGGTCCTGTTTATGCATGTGTGTGTCTTTCTGACCTGTGTGTAATTGACAAGCAAGAGTGAAAACATTGAATTTCCCCTTAGGGGGATTAATAAAGTAAATAAACTTACACGAAAAGCAATTTTTCTTTTTTGCAAAAGCAAGAAGCCACGCCATGTTTGCTACAAGAAACCTGCTCTAATGAAACTGATGAAAAGTTCTGGACCAACCAACTGGGTGATAAGAATTTATTTTGTCATTGAACTAACCGCTCTACAGTTACTGCAACTTCAACAACTCTAGGAAAATAAGTACTTCCAAAAAGAGTGTAGTTGGTCATTGGATCCTATGTGTTTTAGCTATGGAAAATTCTTTTATTATTTTGGGGAATATTTATGGATACAATAACGTAAACCAGAACAAAATCAGAGTGAATATGGTGAATGATGGATCGCTCGCCCACAATGTTTCATAACCATCAGTATAATCCTCATCTTGCCACTTTTTGTAATAATCACAATCTGTTTGACTAATGGCGCATTTAACATTCTACTTTAAAAGAATTTTCATGGTTTAAACCAGATGGCTCGAGTAGATCGAGAATTGATTTCTGGCTAATTTCTGACTGTTTAAATTAAATGGTTGCTAACCACTCTATATCTAATGCTCCCTCTGAAAACTACTGATATTTACAAAAGAAATAAGGGTTATTGGAAACTCATTTCCTCCCTTTTTCTTAATTAGCCTATGTCCTTATAGTCTTCATACACTTCCATAAGGAGCGTTTGCTCCACCGCAGAAAAAGCCTCTGCTCGCTCCTTTCCTTTTAGTCAAGCGGCTTAAAAACATACGTATGTGAAAAGAATGGGGACCCTCCGGACAAAAGCACCAATTTTTTTTTTATGTTCTCCATCACCATAGCTTTCAATATAGAAGGGGAGCCGCTTCATCACAATGGTGGAAGGCAGCCATGGTCGCCATGTAAAATCTGAAGTGCCAATATCTCAGCTTCCAAGCTACTTAGAAGGTCAATTTTGGTGACAAAATATACATTTTCTGGGTCAAGGAATGCATTAAAGCTATTAGGAATATCACTAGATGATTGTTCATGCCAAGATCAAATAAAAATATTAATTCTGGAAATGTATTCACTTGATTTTCAACAAAAGTGGCTGGAATGGATGACATGAATGATTTGAATTCAATTGAACTTTATTAGCTTCCCTTTTAAACACTATAAAACGTTTTTTGCACGTACAGTATAATTCAATTATCTATCACATTTGCAACTGCAAAGCTCTGTGCATTTCCATTGTGCCTTCTTGTTTGAGCACTTTGTACCACAACCACTTGTGCTTTTACAACCACACTTCACCAGCTCACTGCATGCTTTTGAAGGGTTAGGGTTAGGCTAACCCTAACCCGCTGAAACTAGCTAGTTAGGTAGCCTATCTATTAACCTGTACTTGCTAGCTACTTACAGCAGTGTCATCATCCAAAATTGCATTCTTCTGATAGAAATGTTTTTGGGATTTTCTTTTTTGAGACTTTGAACATATGGAATACAGTAGATAAGTGCAAACCAAGATTAGACAGATGGTTAAATAGAGATCTTTCTCTTTTTGGTCGTATCTACATAACCAAAATGGAAAGTCTTTCAAGGTGCATTTATCCAGCTTATTCTCTTTCTATATCAAAGACAGATCAACAGATTAAACTTTGACTACATCTGTAAATGAAAATCTCATTATTTAAAGAAGGCAGCTTTAAGTAAAAGATTATGAAAATGGTGTTCTGCAGGCCATAGACTTTGACTGTATAAATGGCACCTCAAAGATCAAATGGTTAAGATCATTTCTAGTAAATACCAATAGCTTTTGGTATTGTGTTCCCAGGGAAATTTTCCAAAAGATGGGTAGTATTGATTTTCTTTTACGCTGTGACTTTCTTGTTCAAAAACATCCGATCAAGCTATCCTCTTTCCATTCACAAGTGTTATTATTGGAAACTAATGTACAAACACAATTCTCACCACATGATGTTCCCATCTGGAATTGCAGATTTATTCTTTTTAGAAAATTTTTCAGCGACTGGATGAAGAAAAATGTCTGGTCTGTCATCCATTTATTAGATGAATCTGGCAACATCTTAACTTTTGAGAATTTCTGTTTGAAATGCCCGATTTTGTTTTTTTGCAGATTAATTTTTTCATTTATTGTTTTAGACAAAACGTAGAACTGCGGCGACATCAGAGGCGGAAGTAACTTCAAAATAAAAGACAGGAAGATATAATTGCCAATAAAACTTCCTAGAAAACTTTCCCGTGTATCTTTTATTTCCACTTACACTTGATGTTTTGCGCATTTTGAAAAGCTGCCTGCCATTGATGTGAGGATCTTTTTATTCATAAAAATAGAAATTAAATGTTATGATAACAAACGTTATGGCTACAGTAAAACTTGTTCAACCATAACGTTGCTTTTCAGAGACTAATGAGGGAAATCGCCATGCATATTGTTCCCATGAAGGACGTAGGCTATAGGGATTCCCTGAAAGGCTGTGTTTTAATATTCATTCTCCGAATTGTTTGCAATAAAGTGTAATAAAGTAATCGAGGATATAATAAATTATTGTATGTGCTGCACTGTTACTGTTAACACGGGGTTTCTCCATAACGCATCGTTGCGTCAGTGGAGTGTCAAGCTGATGTTTGTGTTTTTAACCAGCAGATGGCAGTAGGCCAATTCAAATCATGTGCAGCATATATTTACTTGTATTATTTTATACTGTTGTATCACATAGGCCTATGCACTGTTGGCAGAGATGGGCAGCATTTTAATTACATGTATTTAAAATGTTTTATCACCTACTATGATAATAAAAATGTCATAGGAAAATACATCCTGTGCCTTTTTTCAAAATCTGATTAATCGAATAAAATAACCAATGATTAATCAGTTTTGTTTTAAATATATAAGTTAGTGGCAGCCCTAACTGTATGCAACACATCTGATTCATATTATTTTAACCTGTCAGTGTTTCTTGCAATGTCCCTCACAAATAAACTAATAAGCGGAACCCAATATTTTTTTTATAAGCCATATAGGCTTATAAAAAAAATAATGATTTTTCAAATTTTGCTATTTTCACTCAGTTTTATTTATCCCATTTTTTACCAGTTTTTTTAAGTGTCTTTACACCACATAACCAGTGTGATATGAGTTTCAGACGATGACAGCCTCAAGCTGACAAGAAAGCGTTTAATGAATACACCTGAATTAATTCACACGATGATATCCACATCAAGAAGAACCAAAAGTCGGCTGAGTTTACCGCTTCTCAGTAAGGCTGACAGAAGAGGAAAACAACGCGCACACACACACACACACACACACACACACACACACACACACACACACACACACACACACATAAAAGTTGATAATAGTAATTATAATTTGAATAATTAAAGTAAACACAATTTATATTGCAATGTAGCAAGCCAGTTTTGTTCCAAAAAACGCTCAGACGCTGACGGTCTTCATGGCTCTCTGATCTCCTCCACAGTGCCACTAAAAGCGCAGCGCACCTTTATTGAACAATGCTGAAAGAGAAAGGGAGCGCCCAGCGAAACCCAAAACTAATCATTTTATTTCTATATGATGGGTTTGCAACACATAACCAGTGTGACATGAGTTTCAGACGATGACAGCCTCGAGCTGACTGAAGTGTTTAATGAATACACCTGAATTAATTCACACGATGATATCCACATCAAGAAGAACCAAAAGTCGGCTGAGTGTGAACCATCTTCCTCCAGGCACCGGCCCGCTTCTCCTCCGCAGGGAGAGACAACAACAGACCAGGCACCAGGATCATCTTCTTGCGGTGGTGGCAGCAAAACGCTCAGACACTGACGGTCCTCATGGCTCTCTGATCTCCTCCACAGTGTCACTAGTCGTGCGTAAAAGCGCAGTGCGCCTTTATTGAACAATGCTGAAAGAGGAAGGGAGCGCCCAGCGAAACCCAAAACTAATCATTTTATTTCTATATGATGATTTTGCAACATTGCTATTTTCACTCAACTGTATTTACCCCATTTTTACCATCTTTTCTAACAGTGTCTATACACCACGTAACCGGTGTGACATGAGTTTCAGACGATGACAGCCTCGAGCTGACTGAAGTGTTTAATGAATACACCTGAATTAATTCACACGATGATATCCACAATCAAGAAGAACCAAAAGTCGGCTGAGTTAACCGATTCTCAGAAAGGCTGCTGATTGGAAAAAAAAAATATCCACGTGAATGTAGAGAAGAGAGGAAAACAAAACACACACACAAAACAGAGCAATAAAAAATTAAAGCAAACGCAATTTATATCGCAATGCAGCCATATCATGTAGGCCAGTTTAATAAATCGCCACACACTAACAGATGGTATTGTGCCTGCAGTATGGACTGGCCGGTGACGTAATGACAACTCTGAGGTCAGACGTGTTGTTATGGACCTGGTGGTTCCATGGTTGCTATGTTGACTCTCAGTGCATCTTTTCACACATTTAAACATTTCAATCAGAACAAACTTTGCATCGGAGAGAAAAGCAGCAACTCAACTTGCACACGACGATTTTTCTGAAAACCAACCCACAAACTGACACCTTTTGCCTCTGGACCTCTTCTTAAGACCTGCTGTGACTCACAAACGGACTCTTTCAAGGTAGACGAGAGATTTTGACACTTTTTTAAAGCCCATGTTTTTCTGTGTATTTTACCGTTGAGACCTTACAAAAAATGTGTTGATGTAGGCAAAGTATGACCAATATTGGCCATATTTTGCCTACATCAGTACTTTTTAGTGTAAATGAATCAAAGTGGACTGACGTTTGACTGTTACCAAGTTTAAATAAGTAAATCCAAAGCTACCATCTTTGGTTTACCAATCTGTTTTATCTGTCCAACAAACAGCCCAGCATAAGCATGCTAATAAAAATATGTCTTATGTATTTTATATATATATATATATATAGGCCATCTGTGCTGCAAGCAGTGACACAAGCATTGAAGCCTTATGATTTGAATATGCTCATAATTCAACCTTTTTCTCAATATTAAGGATGTTTTTCAGTATTTTACACAAAACGTCTTTTATTATGTTATGATACCGTGAGAGTAACAGAGAGGTGTGTATCAAGGAGATTTTTCTAGAAAAAAAATGTTGATATGGCACTGGCTTTTTCTCATTCAGCAAGAGAGCTTAAAATTGGCATGTTGTTGAACATCTGGCAAAAATGTCCCTCTGTAAAAGACAGCTATGTCCTCTGTATGCATGGGCAGATTATGAGACAATGGGCCCCTGGGCACAGATATGCAAAAGGCCCCACCAGCTCTCCTACACAGGGTCAGGACACACAGAGTTGGTGCTGGTTTTGCCTCTTTTGTTGTTTACGTCTCTCTGAGGTCATCTTGTGTGTCTCTCAGGTCATTTTGTGTCATTTTTGGTTGTTTTATATCTCTGTTGGCCGTTGTGTGTCCCTTAAGGTCATCTGTGTCTCTTTGAGGTCATGGTGTGTATTTGTAAGTCATGTTGCGTCTCTCTGAGGTCATCTTGTGTGTCTTTGAGGTCATTTTGTATCTTTTCTGGCGGATGTGTTTGTCTCTAAAGGACATTTTGTGTCTCTTTGAGACACAAAATGTCCTATGGCTGAGGAACTTTTCTCTTTCGGATCACTTTGTAATTGTTGTTGCCATGTTGTCTTTTTTGAGGCCTTTTTGTGTCTCTTTGAGGTCAGTTTGTGTCATTGTAGTTATTTTTTGTGACTCTGAGACAGTTTTGAGTCTGCGGTAGTTTTGTGTCTCTTTGAAGTCATGCCGTGTGTCTCTGAGGTATATTTGTGCCGTTTTAATAACTTTGTGTCTCAGATGTGAATTTCAGTTGCTGTGGTTCTTTAGCGTCTGTCTGAGGACATTTGGTGTCTCTTTAAAGTAATTCTGTGTCTTTTTAAGGGTCAGTTGATGTAATTTTAGTCATTTTGTGTCTATTTTTAGCTGGTCAGAGTTTCATTCACAACAAAGCCCCCTTATGCTGACATGACGTGCTGACGTGCTGACGTATTCCGGGAAGCAAGTTGTGTCATTTCCGGTGTTTCTGTGGCAGCGTCTCTGTACTCTCTGTGCTCTGGTGAATTCTACTAGCCTGCTTTCTGCTTTCTCACTTCAGTTGCTTAAAACGTCTACTACAAGTCTTAACCCACACTAGTTCTGTTTAAGCACGCATAGCTCTCCTCCTTTCTACGACTTTCTCGCTAATCTCTTAGCTGTTGTTTGCACGTTACTAGCCTTGGTAGCTACATTAGCTTTACTGCTAGCGATGGCTTCTCCCTCTGCTCCCTCTTGCTCGGTGTGCCACATGTTCAGTTATGCCTCTGCCTCCTTTAGTGACAGTGGTAATTGTAACAAGTGTAGCTTATTTGCTGCGTTGGAGGAGAGGCTTAGTGAATTAGAAGCACGGCTCCGCACCATGGAAAATCACTCAGTAGCTGCGGTAGTTAGCCAGTCCCCTGTAGCCGGTGCGGAGCCACATAGCATAGCCTTAGCTCCTGCTAGCGGTCCTCCGGTAACTCCCGTTCAGCCGGGTCGTTGGATAAGTGTGCGCCAGAAGCGTAGCTCCAAGCTGAAGCCCACGGCTCACCACCAGCCTGTTCACGTCTCCAACCGCTTTTCCCCACTCAGCGACACACCCGCTGACGATAAAACTCTGGTTATTGGCAGATCTATTTTGCGGAACGTGAAGTTAGCAACACCAGCGGCCATAGTCAAATGTATCCCTGGAGCCAGAGCGGGCGACATTGAATCAAATTTAAAACTGCTGGCTAAAGATAAAGTAGATTCAGTAAGATTGTTATTCACGTCGGCGGCAATGACACCCGGTTACGCCAATCGGAGGTCACTAAAATTAATGTTGCCTCGGTGTGTGAATATGCAAAAACGATGTCGGACTCCGTAGTTTTCTCTGGACCCCTCCCTAATCTGACCTCTGATGACATGTTTAGCCGCATGTCATCATTTAATCGCTGGCTGTCCAGGTGGTGTCCAGCAAACGATGTGGGTTTCGTTAATAATTGGCAAACTTTCTGGGGAAAACCTGGTCTCATTAGGAGAGACGGCATTCATCCCACTTTGGATGGAGCTGCTCTCATTTCTAGGAACCTGGAAAATTTTATTAGTAAATTAAATCCCTGACAACCCAGAGTTGAGACCAGGACAGAGAGCTGCAGTCCTATACGCCTCTCTGAGCTTCTAGTTCACTTACCCAGCCATAGTTTTCATAGTTTTATACCAACGGTGTCTGTCCCTCGACCACCTAAATTATTTAAATCTAAAATTAAACAAAGAGGAGTTGTGCAAAACAACCTCATAAAAATTAAAACCTCTTCTGTGACAGAAAGACAAAACAGGAGAATTAAATGCGGACTGTTAAATATCAGGTCTCTTTCGTCTAAAGCAGTGTTAGTAAACGAATTAATATCAGATAATCATATTGATTTACTCAGTCTCACTGAAACCTGGCTGTGTCAAGATGAATATGTTAGTCTAAATGAATCCACTCCTCCCAGTCATAATAATACCCACATTCCTCGAGGCAGCGGCCGAGGAGGGGGAGTTGCAGCCATTTTTAACTCTAGTCTGTTAATCAGCCCTAAACCTAAACTAGATTATAATTCTTTTGAAAGCCTTGTTCTTAGTCTTTTACATCCGACCTGGAAAACCTCGCAGCCACTTTTATTTGTTATAGTGTACCGTGCTCCTGGCCCGTATTCTGAATTTATATCTGAATTCTCAGAGTTTTTATCCAGTCTAGTTCTAAAATCAGATAAAGTTATTATTGTAGGCGACTTTAACATTCATGTCGACGTTGATAACGACTCCCTGGCTACCGCGTTTATCACATTATTAGACTCCATTGGCTTCAGTCAGGGTGTACATGAGCCCACTCACTGTTTTAACCATACCCTCGATCTAGTTCTGACGTATGGAATTGAAATTGATAACCTAACAGTCTTTCCACAGAATCCCTCGCTATCGGATCATTATTTGATTACTTTTGATTTCTTTTTACTCGATTGCACGCCACTTAGCAACAGTTACTATACCAGATGTTTATCAGATAGTGCTGTTGCAAAATTTAAGGAAATGATTACTCCGTCGTTAAATTCAATCCCAAGTCCTTTAGTAACAGAGGTTTCCCGTACCGACTTTAACCTCTCCCGAATTGATCAATTTGTTGATAGCGCCGTAAACTCGCTGCGAACAACACTTGACTCTGTAGCTCCTCTTAAAAAGAAGTTAACAAAACAAAGAAAGTTCGCTCCTTGGTATAACTCTGAAACCCGTAAATTAAAGCAAATATCGCGAAAGTTTGAAAGGAATTGGCGATTAACCAAACTGGAAGAATCTCGTGTAATCTGGGCAGACAGTCTCAAAACTTATAAGAGGGGCCTCCGCAATGCCAGAGCAAACTATTACTCAGCTTTAATAGAAGAAAACAAAAATAACCCCAGGTTTCTTTTCAGCACTGTAGCCAGGCTGACTGAGAGTCAAAGCTCTATTGAGCCTTGTATTCCTTTAACCCTTAGCAGTAATGATTTTATGAGCTTCTTTAATGACAAAATTCTAGCTATTAGAGGCAAAATTCATGACCTCCTGTCCTCAGATAGTACCTATCTAACCTCAAACACAGCTGTAACACCTAATATTTATTTAGATTCCTTCTCCCCAATTTCTCTTCAAGAATTGACCGCAGCGATTTCTTCATCTAAATCATCAACGTGTCTCTTAGACCCCATCCCAACTAGGCTACTCAAGGAGATCTTACCTTTAGTTAACACCCATATATTAGATATGATCAATATATCCTTATTAACAGGCTATGTACCACAGTCTTTTAAGGTAGCTGTAATTAAACCTCTACTAAAAAAGCCCACCCTGGATCCAGAGGTGTTAGCCAACTATAGACCAATATCTAATCTTCCCTTTATGTCAAAGATCCTTGAGAAAGTAGTCGCAGACCAGCTGTGTGATTTTCTCCAAGATAATAATTTATTTGAGGAATTACAGTCAGGATTTAGAGCGCATCATAGCACTGAGACAGCACTAGTTAAAATTACAAATGACCTTCTGATTGCTTCAGACAAAGGACTCATCTCTGTACTTGTTTTATTAGATCTTAGTGCAGCGTTTGACACTGTTGACCATGAAATTCTGTTACAGAGACTGGAACACTTAATTGGCCTAAAAGGTTCTGCACTAAGCTGGTTTAAATCCTATTTATCTGATCGTTTTCAATTTGTTCACGTTCATAATGAATCATCCGTACGTACTAAAGTTTGTTTTGGAGTTCCGCAAGGTTCTGTGCTTGGACCAATCCTATTTATTCTATATATGCTTCCTTTAGGTAACATCATGAGAAATCACTCTATAAATTTTCATTGTTATGCGGATGATACACAGTTGTATTTATCCATGAAGCCAGAAGAAAGGGATCAATTAACTAAACTTCATAATTGTCTTAAAGACATAAAAACCTGGATGAGCACCAATTTCCTGATGTTAAATTCAGACAAAACTGAAATTATTGTTCTTGGCCCCAAACAACTCAGAGACTCTTTATCTGATGACTTTGTTTCTCTCGATGGCATTGCTCTGGCCTCTACCACTACCGTAAGAAACCTCGGAGTAACATTTGATCAAGATCTGTCTTTCAATTCTCATTTAAAACAAACCTCACGGACTGCATTTTTTCATCTGCGTAATATTGCAAAAATTAGGCCTATCTTGACCCAAAGAGATGCAGAAAAATTGGTCCACCTTTTTGTTACCTCAAGGCTGGATTACTGTAACTCTCTACTATCAGGTAGCTCTAGTAAATCATTAAAAACTCTTCAGCTAATTCAGAATGCAGCAGCACGTGTACTAACAGGAACTACGAAACGAGATCATATTTCTCCTGTTTTAGCTTCTCTGCACTGGCTCCCTGTAAAATCCAGAATTGAATTTAAAATCCTACTGTTAACTTATAAAGCTCTAAATGGTCAAGCTCCGTCATATCTTAGAGAGCTCATAGTGCCTTATTATCCCACCAGAACTCTGCGCTCTGAGAACGCAGGGTTACTCGTGGTCCCTAAAGTCTCCAAAAGTAGATCAGGAGCCAGAGCCTTCAGCTATCAGGCTCCTCTCCTGTGGAATCATCTTCCTGTTACGGTCCGGGAGGCAGACACCGTCTCCACATTTAAGACTAGACTTAAGACTTTCCTCTTTGATAAAGCTTATAGTTAGGGCTGGCTCAGGCTTGCCTTGTACCAGCTCCTAGTTAGGCTGACTTAGGCCTAGTCTACCGGAGGACCACCTATAATGCACCGGGCACCTTCTCTCTCTCTCGCTCTCGCTCTCTCTCTCTCTCTCTCGTATCCTATTACTGTATCTATTTTACTCGGCCATTCTGGATGTCACTAACTCGGTTTCTTCTCCGGAGCCTTTGTGCTCCACTGTCTCTCAGGTTAACTCGTATTGCAGCGGTGCCTGGATAGTGTGACGTGTGTGGTTGTGCTGCTGCCGTGGTCCTGCCAGATGCCTGCTGCTGCTGCTGCCATCATTAATCATTAGTCATACTTCTACTGCTATTATAGACATATGATATTATCATACATGTAGACTGCCTGATACTAATATATACTTTCAACATATTGTACCACAGTAGCCAGAACTATAACGACAGTATTATTACTTTCATGAATGTTGTTGTAAGCTACTGTCATTACCGAGGATGTCATACAGATTACTGTATTGTGTCATACAGATTACTGTTAATTTGTTATGCTGATCTGTTCTGTACGACATCTACTGCACATCTGTCCGTCCTGGAAGAGGGATCCCTCCTCAGTTGCTCTTCCTGAGGTTTCTACCATTTTTTTCCCCCGGTAAAGGGTTTTTTTGGGGGAGTTTTTCCTTATCCGCTGTGAGGGTCTAAAGGACAGAGGGATGTCGTATGCTGTAAAGCCCTGTGAGGCAAATTGTATTTGTGATATTGGGCTTTATAAATAAAATTGATTGATTGATTGATTGACATAACCGGTGTGACATGAGTTTCAGACGATGACAGCCTCGAGCTGACTGAAGGGTTTAATGAATACACCTGAATTAATTCACACGATGATATCCACATCAAGAAGAACCAAAAGTCGGCTGAGTTAACCGATTCTCAGAAAGGCTGCTGATTGAAAAAAAAATATCCACGTATGCAGAGAAGAGAGGAAAACAAAACACACACACAAAACAGAGCAATAGAAATTTAAAGCAAACGCAATTTATATCGCAATGCAGCTATATCATGTAGGCCGGTTTAATAAATCGCCACACACTAACAGATGGTATTGTGCCTGCAGTAGAGGACTGGCCGGTGACGTAATGACAACTCTGAGGTCAGACGTGTTGTTTTGGACCTGATGGTTCCATGGTTGCTATGTTGACTCTCAGTGCATCTTTTCACACATTTAAACATTTCAATCAGAACAAACTTTGCATCGGAGAGAAAAGCAGCAACTCAACTTGCACACGACGATTTTTCTGAAAACCAACCCACAAACTGACACCTTTTGCCTCTGGACCTCTTCTTAAGACCTGCTGTGACTCACAAACGGACTCTTTCAAGGTAGACGAGAGATTTTGACACTTTGTTAAAGCCCATGTTTTTCTGTGTATTTTACCGTTGAGACCTTACAAAAAATGTATTGATGTAGGCAAAGTATGACCAATATTGGCCATATTTTGCCTACATCAGTACTTTTTCAGTGTAAATGAATCAAAGTGGACTGACGTTTGACTGTTACCAAGTTTAAATAAGTAAATCCAAAGCTACCATCTTTGGTTTACCAATCTGTTTTATCTGTCCAACAAACAGCCCAGCATAAACATGCTAATAAAAATATGTCTTATGTATTATAGGCCATCTGTGCTGCAAGCAGTGACACAAGCATTGAAGCCTTATGATTTGAATATGCTCATAATTCAACCTTTTTCTCAATATTAAGGATGTTTTTCAGTATTTTACACAAAACTTTTTTTAAATATTATGTTATGATACCGTGTGTTAGAGCAATTTATGGGTTATGTTCATGTGTATGTGTGTGTTTGAAAAGATTTGTTCACTTGCAGTTCTTTCAGGTGCACAGTAGGTGGTATGTGGAGTGTGGTAAATGTATATGTATAGGAGGAAGTGATCACCTCGGCAGGTGTTGCTTTCCGGTGAAGCAAACCGTTTTTTGACCGTCAGGTGTAGCGTGGCCGTCAATGGAGCCTTTGTCTGTTTTGCATGTAAGTTATTAATGGATATAAGTACATGTAGAAGAATGGACGCTTATTGGGATGATCAGAGGATGTGTAAATAAACACCCTGGATTATTGCTGCACGGACGCTTGTGAGTCTGAATTAATCGACCTGCTGCACAAAGGAGACGCGTCAAATAGTTAAGTACCGGTATAGCAGCCCCTCAGTGGCTTGTAGTTTTTTTGTTTTGTGAAGTCAAGTCACTGCAGTTATTAATTAGTGAATAAAAGGGGTAGGATTAAATAAGTTAACTACTGTTTTATAATATTTGTCATGTTGGAAATAAAGACATCAATCAAAAGAAATGACGGAGCAAACTACTCACCTGTAGCTATCCATCAACTGCAGTATTTTTTAGCCCCTGTGAACAGGTAATCGTTTTCCGAAATGGAACGTTTGTTCTGTGGTCCGTATTTCAGATAAATTCTGTGGTTAGTAAATAATTCCAGGGCAAAGCTTGATGTGAATTTCCTCACCACAGACACATTAACAAAGCTTCCTAACATGTACCATCATGACGCTATGAACGGGACTATGATATAAAGTTAAATGTATAAAAAAAAAATTTTTACATTGAAATTTCTTCGGTGGCATCTCAGTCAAAATCCCGATGATGGCAGACTCACTGAACTATAGTGGGCAGACTTCACCAGCATTGAAGCATTGATGCATTGTGGGATTTATACTTAAGTTTGCCTTTGTATGTTTGATTATTGCTGTCAGTTGATTTGACTTTTTCAAATATAAAAATGACATAATTTTGTACTTACTTTACTCTGCTTTCATGCCTTAATTTTCCACACTGTCTCTCTTCATGCACAGACTGGAGTAGAAATTAAACACCCATATGTACTGAATCAACAATCAATTTTTGAACCGGGAATCATTTTGAATCAAGAATCGATTTTGAATTGAATCATGGCCCCAAGAATCAAAATCTAATGGAATCGTGAGGTACCCAAAGAGTCATCATGGTTTAGGCAGGATGAAGATGAGGCCTCCGCGCAGTATGTGCTGCTCCTGAGAATCACAGGTCCAAACCTCCCTACAGACACGTCCCCGGCAACGCTGAGCACAGCGAGAGTCTCCTGACTATTTCATATTTAATTCCAGCCAGGACAAAACAGGAGGTTTTTTTCTTGTGTTCATTGAAAAGTAAAGATTTGTTATCAAACTGCTTGTGGTCCCCACTTTGTGCATGTTGTGGTCAACACAAGCCTGGCCTTGATACTGGTACCTTTAACTGGTACACACTACATTTTGAACCTGTCATTACTGTGCCACTTCAATGTTCTTCAGTTTGGATCATCAGATTATATTCAAATTATAAACAAACTGAGGAGCATAAGGGTGGCATTGCTGCTAGCATCATTCTATAGGACTATTTAAATAAATACAACACAGACATCAACACAGTTGCTTAGTTTTATGGACTTGCAATCACATCCAGGTCATAAATGATAACATAGTTGTACTTTTTAATCCCAGTTTTCATGAAATGGATATTTGTCGAGGCTCAATGTTGCAAGACTATGTTATCCCAGGATAGGTCAGGCCCAGCAGTAAGGAGGACCACACTACACTCCGTCCATAGCGGTCCAGTCTGGAGGGCCTCAATGCACAGGGCAGCGATGAGGAAACATAAAAAAGTTTAAATTACAATAGGAAAGGTTATTAGAACGTAACATAGCAGCTCCTTGCCTTCATATGATCATTAAAGGTTCCTCATCACATTCAAATATTCAATAGTATCTAAGGTGTTTGTATTCATGTATTTAGTTGATTTGTGAGGGACATTGCAAGAAACACTAACAGGTTAAAATAATATGAATCAGATGTGTTGCATACAGTTAGGGCTGCCACTAACTTATATATTTTAAAAATAATCGATTAATCATTGATTATTTTATTCGATTAATCAGATTTTGAAAAAAGGCACAAGATGTATTTTTGTGTGACATTTTTATTGTCATAGTAGGTTATAAACATTTTAAATACATGTAATTAAAGTGTTGCCCATCTCTGCCAACAATGTATAGGCCTATGTGATACAGCAATATAAAATAATACAAGCAAATATATGCTGCATATAATTTGAATTGTGGGTATGAATAACCTGAAGACTTGCAGGCCTGTATAATCCACAAAATAAGAGAAAACCAGGCTTTCACTGACAGCAAATAAATCCATAGGCCTACTACTATCTGCTGGCAGTCAAGATGGCCGACTAGGGCGCCGCCATATATCTAGTCTATACCGGAAAGTTGGAAAGTCCCAAGCGGAAGTTTCTTCTTCGTGTAATTTTTTGCTTATTCGGCGGCCATACTGATCAGCGGGTTGTGTTCAGAGAACGAGAGAATGGTAAGAAAAATAGTCTTTTGATTATAATCCAACGAGTGTGGTATGGTTTCTAAGATGTAATTCGTGCTATTTACAAATGCGATGCGTCAAAGAATTAGAGTGTCATGTCTCTCGAAGGCTGTTTCTCCGCTTGACTTGATGGTCTGGGCTAACGTTAGCGTAGCCAAAGAAAATACGCTAATGGATTTGGCAAAGTTGTATGGCAATTTTTTCAGCGTTTATATTGTGTGTATTACCCTATACACAAACACACGCGCATATTTATTTCTTACATATATATGTATGTCTCCTCCGAGAACCGTCACGTTATCGTGGTGGAGGAGTTTGAGTGCCCTAATGACCCTAGGAGCTATGCTGTTGGGGGCGTTTTGCCCCTGGTAGGGTTTCCCAAGGCAGATTGGTTCTGGGCGAGGGGTCAGACAAAGAACGGTTCAAAACACCCTTCATGATGGACAACAGCACGAATCTGTGTACCTGGCCCGGAGGGTTACCGGGGCCCCGCCCTGGAGCCAGGCCTGGGGTTGGGGCCCGTGGGCGGGCGCCTGGTGGCCGGACTTTCTCCAATGGGGTCCGGCCAGGCCCAGCCCGAACCGGCTACATGGGCTCGTCCCCCTGCAGGCCCACCACCCGCAGAGGGATCCAGAAGGGTTCGGTGCAGTGTGGATTGGGCAGCAAACCAAGGCGGGGGCCTTGGCGGTCCGATCCTCGGCTACAGAAGTTGGCTCTTGGGACATGGAATGTCACCTCTCTGGCGGGGAAGGAGCTGGACCTGGTGGAAGAGGTTGAGCACTACCGGCTAGATATAGTCGGCCTCACCTCGACACATAGTTCCTGCTCTGGAACCCAAGTCCTTGAGAGGGGGTGGACCTTCTCCTTCGCTGGAGTTGCTCCGGGTGAGAGGCGGAGGGCCGGGGTGGGCTTTCTGATAGCCCCCAGACTCTCTGCCTGTACGTTGGGGTTTACCCCGGTAGACGAAAGGGTTGCTTCCCTGCGCCTTCGGGTCGGGGAACGGGTCCTGACTGTTGTCTGCGCTTATGCGCCGAACAACAGCTCAGAGTACCCACCCTTTTTGGAGTCCCTGGGACGGGTGCTGGACAATGCCCCAACCGGGGACTCCATTGTTCTGCTGGGAGACTTCAACGCTCATGTGGGCAATGACAGCGGGACCTGGAGGGGCGTGATTGGGAGGAACAGCCTACCCGATCTGAACCTGAGTGGTGTTCAGTTATTGGACTTCTGTGCGGGTCGCAGTTTGGCCATAACTAACACCATGTTCAAACATAAGGATGTCCATCGGTGCACGTGGCACCAGGACAGCCTAGGTCGCAGGTCAATGATTGACTTTGTAGTCGTATCATTTGACCTGCGACCATGTGTTCTGGACACTCAGGTGAAGAGAGGAGCAGAGCTGTCAACTGATCACCACCTGGTGGTGAGTTGGATTAGATGGTGGGGGAAGATGCCGCGCAGACGTGGCAGGCCCAAACAAACAGTGAGGGTCTGCTGGGAACGCCTGGCGGAAGCACCTGTCCAGATGATCTTCAATTCCCACCTCCAGGAGAGCTTCAACCGCGTCCCGAGGGCAGAGGGGGACATTGAGTCCGAATGGGCCTTGTTCCGCTCTGCCATTGTCGAGGCAGCGGCTGCAAGCTGTGGCCGCAAGGCTGCTGGTGCCAGTCGTGGCGGAGCCGTCAGGCTGAAGAAGGAAGCCTACAGGGCATGGTTGGCCTGTGGGTCTCCGGAAGCAGCTGGCAGGTACCGGCGGGCCAAGCGGAGCGCGGCGGCGGCAGTCGCAGAGGCAAAAACTCGGGCGTGGGAGGAGTTCGGGGAGGCCATGGAGGAAGACTATCGATCGGCTCCAAAAAGTTTCTGGCAAACCGTCCGGCGCCTCAGGGGGGGAAGGCGGCAACTAGCTCACACTGTTTACAGTGGGGGCGGGGAGCTGCTGACGTCAACTGAGGACATTGTCGGGCGGTGGAAGGAATACTTTGAGGAGCTCCTCAATCCCACCAGCACGTATTCCAGTGAGGAAGCAGAGACGGGGGTATCGGGGGCGGGTCGTCCAATTTCTGGGGCAGAAGTTGCCGAGGTAGTGAAACAACTCCGAGGCAGTGGAGCCCCGGGGGTGGATGAGATTCATCCTGGATATCTCAAGGCTCTGGATGTTGTAGGGCTGTCCAGGTTGACACACCTCTGCAACATTGCGTGGACATCGGGGGCAGTGCCTCTGGAGTGGCAGACCGGGGTGGTGGTCCCCATTTTCAAAAAGGGGGACCAGAGGGTGTGTTCCAACTACAGGGGGATCACACTCCTCAGCCTACCTGGTAAGGTCTACTCCAGGCTGCTGGAGAAGAGGGTCCGGTCGATAGTTGAACCTCGGATTGAGGAGGAGCAATGTGGTTTTCGTCCCGGACGTGGAACTGTGGACCAGCTCTTTACCCTCGCCAGGGTGCTGGAGGGGGCATGGGAGTTTGCCCAACCGGTCCACATGTGTTTTGTGGATTTGGAGAAGGCTTACGACCGTGTCCCCAGGGGCATCCTGTGGGGGGTGCTCCGGGAGTATGGGGTTGGTGGCCCCTTGCTAAGGGCCATCCAGTCCCTGTACCGAAGGAGCACAAGTCTGGTTCGCGTGGCCGGCAATAAGTCGGATCTGTTCCCAGTGAGGGTTGGACTCCGCCAGGGCTGCCCTTTGTCACCGGTTCTGTTCATAACCTTTATGGACAGAATTTCTAGGCGCAGCCGAGTGGTGGAGGGTGTCAGGTTCGGTGACGGGAGGGTCTCCTCCCTGCTTTTTGTGGATGACGTGGTCCTCCTAGCTCCATCGAACAGTGACCTCCAGCTCTTGCTGGGACGGTTCGCAGCCGAGTGTGAAGCGACTGGGATGAGAATCAGCACCTCCAAGTCTGAGGCCATGGTCCTCAGCCGGAAAAGGGTGGATTGCCCTCTCCAGGTCGGGGGGGAGGTCCTTCCTCAGGTGGAGGAGTTTAAGTATCTCGGGGTCTTGTTCACGAGTGAGGGTAGGATGGAGCGGGAGATTGACAGGCGGATTGAGGCGGCGTCAGCAGTGATGCGGGCGCTTAACCGGTCTGTTGTGGTGAAGAGGGAGCTTAGCCAAAAAGCGAAGCTCTCGATTTACCGGTCAATCTATGTTCCAATCCTCACCTATGGTCACGAGCTCTGGGTAGTGACCGAAAGAATGAGATTGCGAGTGCAAATAAGTTTCCTCCGCAGGGTGGCTGGGCTCAGCCTTAGAGATAGGGTGAGGAGCTCGGACATCCGGGAGGGACTCGGGAGTAGAGTCGCTGCTCCTCCACATCGAGAGGAGCCAGTTGAGGTGGTTCGGGCATCTAGTAAGGATGCCACCCGGACGCCTCCCTTGGGAGGTGTTTCTGGCGTGTCCAACCGGGAGGAGACCTCGGGGCCACCCCAGGACACGCTGGAGGGATTACATCACCTGGCTGGCCTGGGAACGCCTCGGGGTTCCCGCGGAAGAGCTGACAGAAGTGGCTGGGGAGAGGACTGTCTGGGCTTCTTTGCTGAGGCTGCTGCCCCCGCGACCCGGACCCGGATAAGCGGAGGAGGACGACGACGATATATATGTATGTGTGTGTATAAATAAATATATATATGTATATATATATATATATATATATATATATATATATATATATATATATATAAACGGTAAGATATATAACTATACCGGAAAGTTGGAAAGTCCCAAGCGGAAGTTTCTTCTTCGTGTAAGTTTTTGCTTATTCAGCGGCCATACTGATCAGCGGGTTGTGTTCAGAGAACGAGAGAATGGTAAGAAAAACAATCTTTTAATTATCATCCAACGAGTGTGGTATGGTTTCTAAGATGTAATTCGTGCTATTTACAAATGCGATGCATCAACGAATTAGAGTGTCATGTGTCTCGAAGGCTGTTTCTCCGCTTGACTTGATGGTCTGGGCTAACGTTAGCTTAGCCAAAGAAAATACGCTAATGGATTTGGCAAAGTCGTATGGCAATTTTTTCAGCGTTTTTACTGTGTGTATTACCCTATACACAAACACACGTGCATATTTATTTCTTACATATATATGTATGTGTGCATGTATGAACTATATATATATATATGTATATATATATGTATATATATGTATATATATACAATATATACAATATATATATATATGTGTATATATATATATATGTGTGTATATATATATATATATGTATATGTATATATATATATATGTATATATATATATATATACACATACACATACACTAGTATGTGTACCACTGCTGTATATATTGTTGCATATATCCTATTGTATTGCATATATTGTTGTACATTTTATATTTCTATATGTTATATATTATACTACAGTCTTTGTTGAATAGGAGCAACTGTAACACTAACAATTTCCCCCCGGGGATCAGTAAAGTATTTCTGATTCTAATTCTGATATATTCTTTTCTTCCAGATGCACCCTTCTATAATTAAAAAAGGCGACAGGCTGAAGTGCACAACCGTGTCGCCATCTGTGTTTGCATGTCCTCTCTGCCCCAAATTCTCTACAAAAAGCGAAAGTGTCATCCAGAGGCACTTGGTGAATCATGGGGCAAATGCAGTGCATTTCAAGGGTATGTTCATCAAAACATAAAAAAAAAATAAAAAAATCTGTGCACACCTGAGTGTGTGACAGGTGCGTCGGAGGAAAATTCAACTCAAACAAACTCAAAGAACAATTAGGGAGACTCCTGCACACTGTCTCGCTTTGTCTTGATTTATTGAATAAATGACGTTTTGGTCTGAACGACCTTCACCAGGTATACTTGCAGCCTGCAAACATTTCTACGCATGTGCACGACTTAATGTAGCACTGTTATGTCTGTTGTATAACTCTACTTCCCTACCTCGTGCAATACTGTATGTTTACACTGTTGTTGTTTTTTTATCTCTATGCAATATTTATTCCACTGTGTATCGCACTGTAAAATCTTGCTGCTAATATTCTGTGCAATCCGTAAATGTAAACATAGTTTACATTGCTTACATGGCTTAGTATGTACATTGCTTAGTATTTTTATTTTTAATGCTACACACCATGTGTGTATTGTACAACTCTGTACACAATTGTCCTGCACATATATCCATATCTCTCCCATATGTACAAGTGAAAGGTGTATATACTGTAAGTAGTCTTGTGTGTATAGCCCTGCCCATTTAGTACTTTATATTTTATATTTGTATATCTTTGATTCTGATATGTATATACAAATGTTCTGATTTTTAGCTTAATTTTATAAGTATCCTACTGTCACTTTCTCCTTCCTATCTGTACAGCTTGAGCTGCTGTGACAAGTGAATTTCCCCGGTGTGGGATCATTAAAGTTTTATCTTATCTTATCTTATATATAACAACAAGACTGCCTACATTTCTAAACATCCAATCAGAGGACTGATGAAAACGATCAACACCTGTAACAAATTTAGGTGTCATCAGCTGGACTGCAAGGCCGGAGCTGTTTTAGTAAAGACGTTGTTTACAAAAAAGAGAACTCCAAGTGAAGTATGATAGTGTAATATTGTGTTTTATTGGATTCCAGAAATAAAATAGAATTAACAGAAGACTGACAATAGGAAAATATAATTATTGCATTCATTTAATAGCTAAACTGGACATCTCTAGACCCAGGAAATGCCTGTTCTGTTGCAGTAACAAATGTCTGGCGACATTGTGTTGCCCATGATGTCCCCGCTCATCCCTGAAGATCCCTGGTGGATGAAAATACAACCAGGATTGAAGTCATTTCTCTAAGCTGCTCTTCTGTGACTTTGAGCTGTGTCTGCACAGTGTTTGAATGATATTTGTAGCAGAGGCAGATTAATACACCATGAATCTACAACAATTTTCCTTCCTCCCCAGCAGACTGCAGCATAAAGCAACACACTTGCCACCACAGACTGATAAAACATCTGCAGCATCTTACTACAGATGTCAAGAGATCTGAGCTTCCTTAAGAAAAAGAGGCGGCTCTGCCCCTTTTTGTAGAGAGTGTCTATGTGTAGGGACCAGTCCAAATTATTATCCAGGTGTACACCTAGATACTTATGACTTGGCACCACCTTGATGTCCATCCCACAGGTATTCACTGGCTGAACAGGGTGGTTGGACCCGCAGAAATCTATAATCATTTCCTTGGTCTTTGAGGTGTTCAGGAGGAGACAGTTCTTGTGACTCCAGTCACTGAAGGCTTTTATCAGTTCCCTGTATTCAGATTCCTGCCCATTCCTGATACACGCCACAATAGCAGTGTCGTCCCAAGTATTTCTGGATGTGGCAGGACTCAGAGTTGTATTTGAAGTCTGCTGTGTACAGTGTGAAGAGGAATGGAGCCAGGACAGTCTCCTGTGGAGCCCCCGTGCTGCTCATTAATGTCCCAGAAGCACAGTTCCCCAACCTGACATATTGTGCGCTTCCTCTCAGGTAATCTGTGATCCAGGGGATAAAGGAAGGATCATATGATTAATGCATAATGTCTGAGCAGTACACTGTACCACCAATGATTTACAGTGCCTTCTTTTTTTACTGTTAACATAAATTAATATTAACCATATGCTAATGTGAAAGTAAGTATGACATTTGTTGTGACCATGTGTGCATGTTGCAACTGCAGCCTAATCTGAAAGTGCTGTTTATTTGGTTGTGTAAATTCTCATTTTTTATTAATTCTTAGTTTATTTAATCTGAGAATTCAGTTTATTTAACTTTAGTTATTCTTCAGTCGAATTGTGAGTGTATGTGTATGTGTGTGTGTGTGTGTGGCCACCACCACACAAACATAATATTTACATTTGTATTCATAACGTTGATATTAAAGTTAAATCCATGAAACGTTAGCATTATAACTTAGTGATATTATTGTAGGCTTTTAACTAACTTCTGGGTTTTACAGTAGCCTATAAAGTCGTGGCGAGACAATTAACTAGTCACTTATACCGTTACGATAAACATGTAACTGCACAAAATGCATAAAATTATGCTACGTGTAAACGCACGTGTTTTTAGCTCGGTCATATTTCCGGGATCGACCGGCGATTAACCAACTTCCGGTTGTGACTTCCGGCATGGATTGGATGTATGTCGGCGCCTTGTCGGCCATCTTGACTGCAGCAAGGTACTCTTGGGGTAAAAGGGACAAACATCAGCTTGACACGTCACTGACGCAACGATGCGAAACCCCGTGTTAACAGTAACAACTCAGCACACACAATAACTTATTATATCCTCAATTACTTTATTGCACTTCATTGCAAACAATTCGGCGAATGAATATTAAAACACAGCCTTTGAGGGAATCCCTATACGTCCTTCATGGGAACAATATGCATAAGCATTCCCCTTATTAGTCACTGAACAGCAACGTTATAGTTGAACAACAAGTTTTACTGTAGCCATAAAATTTGCTATCATAACATTTTATTTCTATTTGTATGAATAAAAAGTTTCTCACATCAATGGCAGGCAGCTTTTTAAAATGCGCAAAACATCAGGTGTAAGTGGAAATAAAAGATACACATGAAAGTTTTCTAGGATATTTATAAGTTTTATTGGCAATCTTATCTTCCTGTCTTTTATTTTGAAGTTACTTTTGCCTCTGATGTCACAACAGTTCTACTTTTTGTCCAAAACAATAAATGAAAAAATGAATCTGCAAAAAACAAAATCAGGCTGTTATTTGAATTTGGTTTTGTCGTTTTTCGTTTTTTGATTCTGACAACAAAAACGGAAAAACGGCTCAATTTTCTTGTTTTTTCGTTTTAAACCAAGAACAAAAAAACGAGAAAACCATGGTATTTGACCAAGGTACCTTTTAACCGTTTGTTTTCTGGGAATAACTGACATAATCAGAAACAAAGAAAGAAGTCTTCATTTTTGTTTTTTCATTTTTGGGAGAAAAAACAAAAAACAAAAAAACGGTTCATTTTTTTGTTTTTTTTGTTTTTAGCAAAAAAATTAAAAAACAGAAATTCAGCTCAATTTCTTGGTCCCAGAAACGAGTCTTTATTTCGTTTTTCCGTTTTTGGGTTAAAAAAACAAAAACAAAAAAACGGTTCATTTTTTCGTTTTTGGCAAAAAAAACAACAACGAATAAACGGAAATTCAGCTCAATTCCTTGTTTTCTGTGCTAAAACCCAAAACAAATTTACCACTCCATGTTTCGTTTCATTGGTGGGCGGGCCCTCTGATTGGCAAGTGTGCTTCCCTTCACTGTACTCTTAAAAATAAAAGTTCTTCCGTTTGACACTGGACACAAAAATACTACTGTAAATAGACACTACTATAATAGACAGCAGATTCTTAAGCTTTTAACAAAAAAAACAAAAAAACAAACATTCAACATTTTCTACCATCCATGTAGAAAATAATATGACATAGTTCAAAAGAAGGCACATCTTTAATTTTTAGTGACACCCAATTTTTAATGTCTGACCAAAAACATTGTGATATAGGACATACAGAAAAAAATAAATGTTCCAGTGTGGTGATCTGATTTAAGAATGAAAGTCTTACAGGGACCTGTCATATCTTAACAACACATTTTGGCAAGATGTAAAGATGAAACTTGGGAACTTAATACTGCTGTTGTTTACCATATGTTGAAAAGTTTCTTATTTATGTCCTCTGACCAAATATTCATACAATGATCAAGCTAATAGCTATTAATTTAAATGTACATTTGCACAAAAGGGGAAAACAGAGCTGAACAAATAATTAATAAATCTAAAACCATCATAAAACATCATATTAGGCTAAAATTTCACCATATTTGGTACTGAAGTAATCCAAAAGTAATGGAAAGTAATCAAGTTACATTACAATTGTGGTAATTAGATTAAATCCAGGTAAGGAGGGCTTTGAGCAATGAATATGATATAGGCCTACATATATGTAATACTGTATATAATGCATAGACTGTATAAGATATAATGTCACACAGTGCGACATCTGCTGGTCATTTTTGGAAACTACTTTTGGCGTCTTCGCTGTGGGATAATATGGGGATATGGGACATCTATTTTTCTAATGTGCCCGTTTACAGACTGTCATAGTACACCCTACCGAAGTGTTTTCATTTTCAAGTCAATCAAAACAGACTGTTAGAGCCATTTATGGGTTATGTTCATGTGTATGTGTGTGTTTGAAAAGATTTGTTCACTTGCAGTTCTTTCAGGTGCACAGTAGGTGGTATGTGGAATGTGGTAAATGTATATGTATAGGAGGAAGTGATCACTTCGGCAGGTGTTGCTTTCCGGTGAAGCAAACAGTTTTTTGACTTAATTGTAGTGACTTGACTTCACAAAACAAAAAACTACAAGCCACCGAGGGGCTGCTATACCGGT
The DNA here is from genome assembly GCA_035609425.1 of Epinephelus awoara. Taxonomy (NCBI): domain Eukaryota; kingdom Metazoa; phylum Chordata; class Actinopteri; order Perciformes; family Serranidae; genus Epinephelus; species Epinephelus awoara. The sequence continues at coordinate 29,934,121 of CM069316.1, read as the reverse complement.
ACTTAACTATTTGACGCGTCTCCTTTGTGCAGCAGGTCGATTCATTCAGACTCACAAAGCGTCCGTGCAGCAATAATCCATGGTGTTGATTTACACATCCTCTGATCATCCCAATCAGCGTCCGTTCTTGTACATGTACTTATATCCATTAATAATTTACATGCAAAACAGACAAAGGCTCCATTGTCGGCCACGCTACACCTGACGGTCAAAAAACTGTTTGCTTCACCGGAAAGCAACACCTGCCGAAGTGATCACTTCCTCCTATACATATACATTTACCACACTCCACATACCACCTATACTGTGCACCTGAAAGAACTGCAAGTGAACAAATTTTTTCAAACACACATACACATGAACATAACCCATAAATGGCTCTAACACAGACGTAATGCGTTATGGTCACTCAGCTGCATGAACAGGCAATAGCTAAAATAAAACGTTGTTGCATTATATAATCCACACAGCCAGCGACAAAACAAAAGGTTAAACGCTGATTTATCACGCCAGAGTCCCCAAAACACTCCTTTAATACAGTGGAAAGTCGCTGTTGAATTCTGCTGCGCAGCAAACCTAAATATTGAATAGAAAAAGTCACAAAGACAACTTGCTGTCATAATTTTAAAAATGCTACAGTAGTCAATAATGAACAGTTATTAAAATCTTAAGAATCTGCTGTCTATTACAGTAGTAGTAGTGTCTATTTACAGTAATGTTTTTGTGTCGAGTGTCAAAGGGAAGAACTTTTATTTTGAAGAGTACGGTGAAGGGAAGCACACTTGCCAATCAGAGGGCCCGCCCACCAATGAAACGAAACATGGAGTGGTAAATTTGTTTTGGGCTTTAGCACAGAAAACAAGGAATTGAGCTGAATTTCCGTTTATTCGGGTTTTTTTTTGCCAAAAACGAAAAAACGGAATAAAGACTCGTTTCTGGGACCAAGAAATTGAGCTGAATTTCTGTTTTTTAATTTCTTTGCTAAAAACAAAAAAACCAAAAAATGAACCGTTTTTTTTCTCCCAAAAATGAAAAAACGAAATAAAGACTTGTTTCTTTGTTTCTGATTATGTCAGTTATTCCCAGAGAACAAACGGTTAAAAGGTACCTTGGTCGTACCCTGATCAACTTGCCAATATTGTTGTATATTTTTCTGTTAATTAAAAAAAAAAAAAATAGCAGCTAACAGTTAGCGTCGTCAAGTCAGACAGAACGGCAACAACAGCAGATGACGCGTTTTCCAAAAATAAGGAGCACAAAAAAATAAATAAATAAAAAATCGCGAATTGGTGACGTCTTTATTAGTGGCCGGATATTCTAGCGGAAGTCCCTTCCGCAGAGAAGAATGGCTGGTCTGCTGAAAAAGGTATGAGTGGAGGTCATGTTTTAGTTTTAGTAATACAAAGAAGCGCAGCGAAGAAACACAGTAGAAACCGAGTCAGTGTTGTTTGTATTGATATGGTCTGACGGTGCACTGACGTGGTTGATTTACAATGACGCAGTTTAGCTGATGTTAAGCTGACCTAATAGCTGTTTTGCTTTCTCAGCTAGCTGTTAGCTGTGTTTGTGGTAAAGGCTGCCTGATTAAAAACAAATCAGTACTACTGTTAAGAAATATGTCACGATAACTTAAGCGCATTAGCATATTTTTAACGTTACTTAATACATTATTTGTAGAAGTTGTAATGTTAGTTAACGGTAATTTATTACAGTGTCACTTTTTCTGTAGGCTATTGCACATAACTGCAAGTTTACCAATGGACGCTAAATTCTGGATGAACAAATGAATTCAAATAAAGTTTAAGAGTATCTGAGAGTAAAGGCTATTATCATCAAACCACTTTTGAAAATTAGGGCATAAAGTAACGGTAGCTTGTTCACGTTATGTGCGGGTCCATAAATTTCTAATTCCTTCTAAGATACCTGGGAAATCTGTTTAGCTACTTAATGTTGTTAAAATGTGCAGATCCGTTTCCAGCTAACAAGTCATTGTCATGGAATATTTAAGGTGTGTTGACTGATTCACATCGTCAGCTCATGCATTGAGTAACATTACAAGTTAAAGTTCCACCTTTTAAAAGTAGCTGGCAGTCGGCCCAGTGAATTAAGTTTTTTTTTTTTCGACTGTGGCGACCTACTAATATGTACAGTGTCTTCTGCCTCAAAACCAGCCACAACTCAGCCCTGAGCAGAGTGACCGTCTGCTACTGACTAATCAACAGTCTGCAGTGTTCACAGCTCCACCTTTTAGAACCTGATCTGTGTGCTAGGTACCCCAACAGAAGGGGTACCAAAAATGGTAACAGAACGGAACTGTTTCATTCGTTTTTTTTTCCCCGTTAAAGGTTTTTATGGGAGGGGGGGTTTTCCTTAGTGAGGGTCCTAAGGACAGAGGGATGTCATATGCTGTGAAGCCCTGTGAGGCAAACTGTGATTCGTGATATTGGGCTTTATAAATAAAATTGATTGATTGATGGTACCATCCACAACTTTGCCCTGTGGGAACTGGGAAAAAAGCATACGGAAGTGAACCGTACCGAACTGTTCGGTGGAAATGGGACTTCAGATCTAAATCTAGGATCACACCCAGACTTGTAACTTCCGATAATTACAGAAGAAACCTCTTCCATTGCTTGATTTCTAAAAAATATTTTATTTTCCTGGAGCTATGTCTTTGAATCAGGTTGTCTACAATGTAGGTCAAAGTGAAGTTTTAAGTGATAAGATGTGAGTTTCTCTCCTGCTGTTCTCTTCCAGACCACCGGCCTGGTCGGCCTGGCAGTGTCCCAAAATCCACACGAGGTGAGGAGCTGACCGTGAGCAGCAGTGCAGTGGTGCGGTGCTGCGTTCACGCTGCACGCTTACTAATGACAAACCACCATCACATGATGAAGTGACTGACACCACGAAATAAATTTGGTCACGGCTGATCAACACACTCCTGCTGTCACTGTTAAACACTATAGCTCATGTAGTAGCCTTTGTTCATATGCTTTGGTCTTCTCCCAGCGTCTTAGGATTCTGTACTCAAAGATCCTGGCATCACTACAGACCATGCCACAGGACGCAGCCTACAGGAAGTACACAGAGCACCTGGTCAACGAGAGGTTCAACCATGTCAAAACAGTAAGTGTGTAAATAGTGGGTGTGGGTATATGTATGTATGTACTGTGTATATGTATATATATGTGTATGTATATATATGTATATATATGTGTATGTATATATATGTATATATATATATATATATATATATATATGTATATATATATATATATATATATATATATATATACATACACATACATATATGTATATGTATATATGTGTGTGTACCCACGGGTGGCTGCGTCCTTGATCTTCGGTTTTCCAGCGGACCGTTCGAGGCTTCCCTGCTGCTAACGCTGCTGCCGGGATGCAGCTGAGGAGGAGCCGGCTGCTAATGTTATGAACCGGGACACTGCTAATGCTGCTTGCCGTGCTGCTGTAGCTCAGTCGTAACTGTAACTGATGCTGAGACTCTACTGACTGCGTGACTGGTAGACGGTGGTGGGTGGCGCAACAGGCCAAAACACAAATTCAAAACATAAACACGATTTGCAGACTGCAAAAAAATTTTTTAGATACAAATATTCTGGCTGTACTATTGTTGTCGGTGAGATCAGTATGCTATATGAACATTATTCCTTAGTCTCTGTGACATATTAGGATGATTTTATGACTATTTGCTTTAGATTTCTTACATATAGCTCCTTTAACTGACAGCTGAGTGTTGGTTTTGGTGTGTCAGGGCCTTAAAGGGGACATAGGATTTACATGAGCAGGGAGGCAGGAAGGACTCACATTTGGATATGACCTGCTCAAAGAGCAGACTGTACCATGGTAATATACCCTGGTTAAAGAGCTAGATGACTCTTGATGCTGGAGGAAATGTATGTGTTGATCACAGTATGTTTCTCTCCCTTTACAGGAGCCTGATGTGGAGAAGCTGGAGATGAAGATAAACTGTGGACAGATTGAGGAAGTTATTTTCCAGGTAAGTCACTGATATTCTCTTCTTTCCAGCCGTTGGGCTACGTAGATACCACTTTGGCATCAAGATACAAGTTGTACCCAGTGTGGGTCAGTAGACGGTGACACTGAGAAGATATTCATAAAGTATGTGTTGTTTAAGGATTGTTTGTGCTCAGAAAGTGCCGTTGCCATTCAGATTATCCAGGACAAGTTTGATTTACAGCTGGTTGACCTCACTTACTCCAGCTCTACAGAGGAGTTTATGGTCCTTGGAGCCCATGTGTCTCCACCATTTCTCTTTCTTTTCGTCATAAATTAGCATATATTAGTAAGATTTACACACACACACACACACTCTTATTCTGAAAAATATTACATATATTTTTGTTCTCACCTGCTGCCCGCCCAGGTTCAGTAAAAAAATAAAAAATAAAGGTGCATGCATTTTTAAGTTACATGCACCAGTGCAGGTACACAGAAAACAGTATTTAAAGCCCTGCACACAGACACAAACACAGAGACACTCACATACATACATTTTCCAGAGGCCTGTACTTCGAAGCAGGATTTGGGGTTAGTGTGGTAACCTTAGGGTTATCCCTGCGTTTGCTTTACTTTTTAGTGGGATAAGTGGCTAAGTGGTAACTTCTGCTGAACAGATAACCTGCTCCAGGTTGCATAATACCAAAGCACAAATATATTTTTCCACCATTTGGCCGCAGTCTGGAGCCCTGCCTTGCTACCTTTTATTCCACTCTCGCTCCTCGTCCGCTCTTCATCCATATACTCAGGCTCACATAGATACGGGTGGCGGTCAAATTCAAAAGCCTCATCCACATGATTGAAATCAGGTAAATAATTATCCATGACACTGAATATCTTTTTAGATAACACTAAACTACATTTAGTGTAAACAATACTGGTTGTTATACTCTCTCCAAACCTGACACGCATTTCCACTGTTGTTTTCCCGCAAAAAGTGACGTCTTGTGATATTTCAGAGAGACCTCTGTTTAATGAGGCAATACCAAACAGACTGCATTAGGTGAAAGGTAAAGAGACACTTTTAAGAACAATCTGAGCCACTCTCAAAAACTGTTTTTCATATCAGTGTCTTTGACCAATTTACACAGGGAAATAGGGTCCAGGTTGAAAAGCCAAAGTTATCCTTTAACTACTTTTCCACTCTTAACTTTGGTTGCAGAAACAGTCGGACGTGACTTTGACGTGTTTTATGTAATATAGTTTATTCTTTATCCAACTAAATAGCAAAAAAATACTCCCAGTACTAAAGTCAGATTTAAAAATACCTACATCTATATTAGGCCATGGCCTTCTTTTAATACGTGGAAATTCTTTCTAGTGTTTCTACATCTTTTTACAGGCTATCATTTAAATTTTACTCTGATGAATATGATTCTTTGCTGTCCCATAAACAGAACAACTGATCAACTGTTTTATCTCATACCATATGAAGTACTTCTTTCATGGTTCGCTGGTATCCAGAGGACAGATAAAATGGGTTACCGAAGGGGGATAATAAAATGATCCCCTGGGTGTGCTGAACTGGCTTCGTAGTACAGGCCTGTGTCCATCTGATGTTGATGGATATCCATTGGAGTCTGCTACAAACACTTACAGAAAGTCTGAGAGATTTGCTAAAGTTAACAGACTGATCATGGTGTGTGTGTGTGTGTGTGTTGATGTGTGTGTGTGTGTGTTGATGTGTGTGTTGATCTGTGTGTTGATCTGTGTATTGATCTGTGTATCACTTAGTGTGTTCTCCTTTTCACTACCTTTTAACAAATTGTTGTTTCACATGTGTTTTTTTTAATTGGTGTGCTTTAGATGTGCTAGTAGGTCTCTTCTGATCTTGAGACATATCCAGTTTTCAATCTCTCTGCTAACATACTTTTGATAAGCTAATGGCCTCCAGGCCCTACTCCATACTGGAAGAACAGACATTAGTAACATCAGTCTTCTCAACTCTGAAAGTAAGCTAATTCCTGTATTTCCCCAGATGTCAAGCATTGTATCTGAATTAGCTGGTTTTCCTGGGATGATTTAATCTGAGTTTATCAAAGTGTTATTGGATATGTGTGTGTCCTGTGTGCAGGCGGAGTGTGAGCTGGCTCTATCCAGGAAGATGTCTGATTGGAAACCGTGGGAGCCCCTGACAGAGGAGCCTCCTCCCAACCAGTGGAAATGGCCTATCTGAATTTGAAATGTATACTGCTCATGTCATACTGGGATCCATCCCTCTGCTTCTAATTTAGTTCTGTACAAATAAAAGTCCTGCAAACATTTTCCCATTTTATTCTTAAGTCACTGATGAACTTGACATTCCAATTTCTACAGCTGCATGTGAACAAAGCAGAATCCAAATCACTGGATTAGGGATTCAAACATTTTCCTGTTCTTCAGTTGAAAAATAGTAGAAATGATCCCCCAGAATTCCTTCATATGAATGGTGGTTTGGATTCAGCTTTCTACAGAGATCACATCACCTGGGCAACTGAGATGAACCTTTACAGACAGTCTTAGAGCTCTATAGTTTCAAATAATCCTGGAAGTACAGTCTGTTATTTGGTTGTATTACAATGGATGATATTCAGCTTTGCAAATTCAAATGTTTTATTGTCAGTGTTAGAAGTAAAAAATCAAAATATGTATGTATGTAAAAAGAAAAAGAAACAAAAAATCACATCTTAGCTTGGATGCAGCAGCTATAGTTCCAAATAAGAAAAGAGGCTTTATTTAGCGCCAAACCAGATTGCAACAAGCAACATTCTCTGCCTTCACCTACCCTCTAACACACTACAAAAGCTTAGTGTAATGCCCTGATACCATGACATCTACAACTGTGTCATCCCACTCAGACTCTGGCCTCCTGTGAGCCACTGGTGGCTTTCTGTAACAGCTGGAGCATGATGGGATAGATGGGCGCAAACTCCTTCCCCTGCCGGGCCCTCACGGACTGCACATAGGCCTCCAGAGCACCCCTTCAAGGAGAACAGAGGAAAACACAGCACAGTTAAACTTGATGAGCAACACATTTCATTTAGCAGATTACATTTTCAGTGTACAGCTGGCTTTGAGATGGGAGTGTGTATCTTTACACAAGTTTCAGAGTGGACAAAGGAACATGTCTTTAAAGATTCAATGTGTGCTGCATGTGCACAAGTGCTCAGATTAAACAAAAAGTCAACCACCACTTAAACATTTTAACATCGAATTGAAAGACTTTCCCGGCCCACTTTTCTGAAGTTCAAGGACCAAACATAGTATAGTTTGAGATGCAGATGAAGATAAATTACTGTTAGAGCACTGAGAATTATCATAGAGAAGAGAGATGCTTGAACTGGTTGCGGTAAAGTTGTTTTTAGCCACTTTAGATGATGTCAGCTAGTTTACTCAGTGACAACGCATTATGTTTGATAAGATCAAAGTATTGTTTAAATGCACAGTATGAATAGTATGCTCATACATGTACTCAGTCCCTTTGCATGACTGTTAATTTTAATAGTGTTTTTAATGAGTTAAGGTTTTTGCTCACTGTTTCTGTGTTGCTACATGCCTTACGTTTCTGCACTCTAGGTACCTGGCGTTTTTGCCTAAGTGGTCTGACCTCCTCGAGTTGAAAAAACTTAAACTCAGAGCGGAAAATCAATCAATTTTATTTATAAAGCCCAATATCATAAATCACAATTTGCCTCACAGGGCTTTACAGCATACGACATCCCTCTGTCCTTTAGACCCTCACAGGGGATAAGGAAAAACTCCCCCCAAAAAAAACTTTAACAGGGGAAAAAAATGGTAGAAACCTCAGGAAGAGCAACTGAGGAGGGATCCCTCTTCCAGGACGGACAGACGTGCAATAGATGTCGCACAGAACAGATCAACACAACAAATTAACAGCAATCCGTAAAAGCGCCTTGTGACATCTCTGCTTCTTTCCCCACTCTCTGATCAGATGATTTGAGAGACAGGCCTTCTGTGGTGGTCACAACAAGAAGTTTACAGTTGGTAAACAACGAAGGAGAAACTGGTGGTAGTGGTTGCTGGATACCCAGAGCTATACAGCTTTAAAACCACAGTTACCACCATCTCAATAGAAAACAGCAGGCGTGGAAGCATATAAGTGCAGTACTTGAAATGGCCATCATGGAGGTGAAGCTCCTGGACCAACTGGTGGTACTCCCCATGATCCACCCTCTTTTTCAGGGCCTCGAATGCCCACACAGATCTCTGTTTCCCTGTGCCCAACAAACTATTTGCTGACAGCCTCTCACACTCAACCAGAGCTGGAGCGAGTACCCTCTACCTGCCCATCTTAGGAACTAGCTACTAACTTCTGTTCTTTCATCTGCGTAATATTGCAAAAATAAGTCCTATCCTGTCCCAAAAAGATGCAGAAAAACTGGTCCGTGCTTTTGTTACCTCTAGGCTGGATTACTGTAATTCCCTATTATCAGGTAGCTCTAATAAGTCTTTAAAAACTCTCCAGCTGATCCAGAACGCGGCAGCTCATGTACTGACAGGAACTAAGAAAAAAAAACATATTTCTCCTGCTTCTCTGCACTGGCTCCCTGTAAAATCCAGAATTGGATTTAAAATTCTTCTCCTAACTTATAAAGCTCTAAATGGTCAAGCTCCGTCATATCTTAGAGAGCTCATAGTGCCATATTATCCCACCAGAACACTGCACTCTGAGAATGCAGGGCTCCTCGTGGTCCCTAAAGTCACCAAAAGTAGATCAGGAGCCAGAGCCTTCAGCTATCAGGCTCCTCTTCTGTGGAATCATCTTCCTGTTTCGGTCCGGGAGGCAGACACCGTCTCCACCTTTAAGACTAGACTTAAGACTTTCCTTTTTGATAAAGCTTATAGTTAGGGCTGGCTCAGGCTTATTTTGGACCAGCCCCTAGTTAGGCTGACATACGCGTAGTCTGCCGGGGGGCCTCCTATGATGCACCGAGCCCAATCTCTCCTTCTCTGTCTCTCCTCAGTTTCTGAAAAGTAGGCTCTTCTTGACTTGCTAACATTCATGTCACTAACTCGGCTTCTTCTCCAAAGCCGTTTTGCTCCACTGTCTCGCAGGTTAACTGGTATCACAGCTACGCTTGGATCATGTGTCGTGGTTGTGCTGCTACCGTGGTCCTGCCTGATGCCTCCTACTGCTGCTGTTATTATTAGTCATACTTCTACTGTTATTATACACACTTGAGTATTGTCACATACATATACTATCATATATTAATATATACTTAAAACATATTGTACCACAATTACTGTTATCATTATTATTATTATAATATTATTGCTTAAATTAATGTTATTGTAGCTATTATCATTACTGTCTGCCCTGCATCTCTCTCTCTCTCTCTCTCTCTGTCTCAATTTCTCTGTCTCTGTCTTTATGCATCATTTTGTCATATGGAATACATAAATTTATTATGTGGATCTGTTCTGTATGACATCTTTTGCAAGAGGGATCTCTCCTCAGTTGCTCTACCTGAGGTTTCTACCATATTTTCCCCGTTAACGGATTTTTTGGGGTGATCTGCTGTGAGGGTCCAAAGGACAGAGAGGTGTTCTATGATGTAAAGCCCTCTGAGGCAAATTGTGATTTGTGATATTGGGCTTTATAAATAGAATTGATTGATTTTTTTGATAGAAATGGATACTGTGAAATAATACATTTTTTAAAAAGCATTAGATTGATTACACAAAAAGAGCACGACAGTTGTAAAAAGTTGGCGCATCATGCGTTTTGCAACCTGCAAAAGGCTGTCTGTGTGATCAGGCCTAACATCTGCTTACATCTGTGTGTTTTTTAAGGTAATAGAAAAAGTTAAATCACAATCACACCTGGGTCAAATGACTCTGCAGTAGTCACAGGTATTTATCGACTCAGACTCTGATCAGCATTGATAGAAACACAACACCTGGGTGAACGCGCTAATTTTAGCTACTTTACTTTAATGATGTTATCATTAAAATGTGTTTTTTTTTTCTTTTCTTTTTTTTTCTCTGTGTGCTGTCAGAGAACTTTGGATCATCTTTATCCTATAGATATAAAATTGACTTGACTATTAAGAAAATGTAACAAAAAAACAAAAACAAAAAAAGCCTCCCATTCTGAAACAAATGGTTACCTGATGAGAGTGAGTCTGTCCCTCTCAGACAGATGATCATCCAGCCATTGGGAGTAACGGGCAATAGACCACTCTGCTCTCTATGGGAGAGAATGCTTGTTTTAGTGGTATAGGGATATACACTGCAAAGCGACATCATGGTGCCAACATATCTGCAATGTGAGATCACTTTGGATAATTGTTACTGCTTCAAAGGACTGCCGAAAGGTTAAGACTGGGTCTGCAGGTTCAGGTTAGGATTGGGTTTAGGTTACGGTTGCAGTTAGGCATTTAGCTGTGATGTTTAAGGTTAGGATGGTGGGGCTATGGAATGCATAATGTTAATCAAGGTTCTTACAAGAATAAAAAGACAAACGTTTGAGTGTGTGTGTGTGTGTACACGCCTGGTGAGGTGACTTGAGCTCAGGAGGGGCTCTGGTAAAAAAGAAGTGCAGCAGGGTGCTGTAGGGGATCAGGTCGCCCACAGCTGGACTGCTGGCTATCAGCTCACTGGTTTGAAACAGCAGCGGCCTGAAACACAAAACACTCAATATACACTGCTCAAAAAAATCACACACCAGATCTTGATGAACAAATTATAAAAGTAGAAAATCTTTACTGATGTACATTGTATAATATGTTAAGAACAAAATGACATAACAACAGTCAATGGAAACCAAAATCATCACCCCATTGAGGGCTGGATTCAAAATCACACCGAAAATCAAAGTAAAAACATTGAAATCACAGGCTGATCCAACAACTGTTAATTTTATCACAGCAACTCATAATGTGACTCAGTAGTGTGTATGGCCCCTGCGTGCCTGTTTGCACCCCTGACAATGTCTGGGCATGCTCCTGATGAGTCAGTGGATGGTGTCCTGGGGGATCTCTTCCCAAACCTGGATCAGGGCATCAGTAAGCTCCTGGAAAGTCTGTGGCGGTACTTGGTGGCATCGGATGTACTGATACATAATGTCTCATAGTTGCTAAATTGGATTTAGATCAAGGGAATGAGAGGGCCAGACAGACTTTGTATGTACATCAATAACTTGTGGTGCACGCAATATACCATACGGGAGACTTTCTGTGATGTGGACGTTGAACTGCTATGCTTTGGTCTCAGGCCATTCTATCTCCAAGGGAGTTCAGTAGCATCTTGCTCTGTGCCGTTTACGTGCCCCCGAGTAGAACCGCAGGGAGTCGCGGATTGTGTGCACAGACAGTTGCAACGCACACTGGATGCACCCACATTTATTTTAGGGGACATGAATTATTGTAAACTTGAAATGTCTCTGGGTTATGAGCAGTATATTAAGAGTGATACAAGAAAGGATAAAATACCTGATAAATGCTACGGAAATATTCAGAATGCATATACAGCTAGAGCTAGATCACCTTTGTCGAATTCGAATCATGATACTGTTCAGCTCATTCCCACCTAATGCTCAGTCCTTAAGAGGAGCAAACCCTTTGTCAAAACTGTTAAAATCTGGGGCGTTAATAGTGTAGTGGACAGTGCCGGTCCCCTATGCACAGAGGCGATGCCTCGCTCCAGCTTGCAACCATTTGCTGCATGTCACTGACGTGATTAAAACCAATGAGGTCATTACAGCTTATGTGAACTTCTGTGTGGAAGGAGTTCTTGAAAAGACAATAAAACAGTACCCCAACAACAAGTCCTATATCACTAAGGACGTTAAAGAGTAACTAAACCCTAAAACCATTTTTTTCAGCTGATAATCATTGTTTCTGGTAGTGAAGTAGTGTTACTGACTGATCCTGCTCAAAATCTTGACAGTTTAGTTCAAACTGTTGAAAATCTACATTTTATTTTAAAAATGTGGTGTGGAGTGCCCTCTACAGCTTGAAACCTGGTTACTACATTTGAATTTAAATTACATTACATTGGAGGCGAATGACTCTTTTCCGAGGCGAATGACGTCACTAACCGTCCATGCTGAGCCTGCCCTCCTCCCTTTACTCCTCCTCTTACTATAAAACCATTCTGTCCGCAGTTATCAAACTGATAGCCAGTAGGTTGGATCAGAGCAGAAAGAGTAGTAGAGCAGAGAGAATAGCTAGTAATTTGTCGAATTGTATTGTTAGCATAGTGTATTTTACTGTAGCTTTACAGTTAGTAGTGAGTTTATAGTATTTAGGTTAGTTGGTCAAGGAGAGGCGCCGAGGCTCGGGAGTATATTGTAGCGTCTGCCTGGACGTGTAGAATGATGACGCAGTTATTCGGCAACCCACCATTTATTGCTTCACAGTACAGGTTACTGTTGGCCGTAACCACGCCAAAAACAACAAGACAAGAACTTAGCCGTAACGTTAGCTCACAAAACATGTACTCCTGCTCTCTCCTCCAGCTCGCACACACACACACACACACACACACACACACACACACACACACACACACACACACACACACACACACACACACACACAAGCATGCGCACTCACACAGCCCTCACTCCCGTCCCACTCGCCCCTCTACCCATACTCATTCAATCCAAAACATGCCATTAACTTACAGAACATTAACAGTACAACAGAACATTCCCTGCAGGGTCGCTACACTATGTGCAGGGCGGCGAGGGAGGGATGTGGAGGGCCGCTACACTATGCCGCTGTGCTGTGACAGAGAGGGAGGGAGGGGTGGATGGATGCGGTGGGCTGCTGCACGGTGAGCCCAGGCTCCTAAACCACCATCGGCACAGTGAAGGGACAATGAGGGACAATCTTCACTCTGCCCCCTTCCTCAGCCGCTCGCCTGAGCCCCCTCCCTCCCTCCCTCCCTCAGCTCCACCTATCTTTTCTGAATTTTTTGAAATCAAGCTGTGGGCAGAGTAATGCCCAGAGAAGGGGGTTTAGTTCCCCTTTAAGGACTGTATCAAGCGCAAGAGGCGGAATTACAATCAGTGCAGAAGGAGCTGAAGGAGACACTCAATGCGGCTAAAAGGAGATATCCATAGAGAATGACTTTAAGGCTAATAACACAAGGAAAATGTGGGCCACTATGAAATTTATTATAAATATGACTCAGAAAAGGAACCCCTTGTATAAATGATGATGATGAAAGAAAAATGGCAAATAATGTGAATGCTTTTTACTTAAGATATGATTCACATGATTTTTTCCCATGAACGTGTGGGTGTTAGTGAGTACCATAGAAATAGATGAAAGGGTACCAAAAATAGTAATCAGCCTCGAGGAAGTTACAAGAGCGTTTAAGTTAATAGACACTAAAAAGGCTACAGGGCCAGACCAGGTCTCAGCTTTCCTCTTGAAAACATTTGCAGAGGAGGTTGCACCAGCCTGGGCCCCTGTCTACCAGGAGTCAGTTGACTCAGGTGTTGTCCCACCTTGGAAAGAGGCAATGATAATTCCTATGCCTAAAAACGTACCCCCCAAGAAAATAATGATTACAGACCAGTGGCCCTGACTTCCAATGTTATTAAATGTCTAGAGAAGTTGATGGTGGGGAAGCTGAAGGAAGATATACATGGCCAATTAGATGCCCATCAGTTTGCTTACAAAAGCAACCGTAGCACGGATGATGCAATTCTAACCATACTATCTTATTCTGCAACATCATGAAAATCCCAAGGCCTATGTTAGATTATTACTGGTAGACTTCAGCTCTGCTTTTAATACCCTGCAGCCACACATCCTTCTAAAAAAACTCAGGGTGATGTCTATCAACCCACATACCATCAGGTGGTATCACTCATTTTTGACCGACAGGTCCCAGCAGAACCAGTCTGAGGTAAAAGTAATAACACAGGGGTGCCTCAAGGGTGTGTTAGCTCACCCCTTTTATTCACATTGTATATAAATGATTGCACAAGTACTCACCCTAGCACCTGTATAGTTAAGTTCTCAGATGATACTGCTATACTGGATTTGATGGATAAAGACACTGACATCTTGGGTTACAGTTTGGAGGTTAACAAGTTTGTGCAGTGGTGTGATGATCATCATCTCATTGTCAATGAAAGAAAGACAGCAAACAGAGGAAATGATTTTCGACCCAGGTCATTTGGGTGACTCGCCATGAATAATTCATAATGTATGCATCGCTCAGGTTAATTCATATGAATACTTGGGTGTACATATTGATTGTCCATGTGAACTCTGTGTGTAGCAGGATCCAGCAACGACTCCATTTCTTGAGAAGGCTCAGGGTGTTTGGAGTAGGACAAAAAATCATGATGCTATTCTATACAATTGTGATAGAGAGCGTATTGCATTATGGAATTACAGCTTGGTTTGGTTAAGTTTCCAAAATGTCTCGCTGAAAGCAGAACTACACAGGCTGGTTCGCACAGCAATGAAAGTGTTGGAGGTGAGAGAATACCCTCCCATCCAAAAGATTTTTGAGGATAGGGTAATTAGACAAGCAAAGAGGATTACTGCTAACCCCTCCCACATCCTGTATGCAGAGTATGATCTGCTCTCGTCAGGGAGGCATTAAAGGGTCCCCATCAAATACAAAAAAAGATACTTTTATAGATATAAGAACTCATTCATACCCATATCTGTGAGTCTCCTCAACTCAGGTCATATGTAGGGTGGGGGTATGAACTGACCATACATACGTACATACGTATGTTTGCACTGTTTTTTGCTGTGTTGTATTTTTGGTGTATTGTGATGTGTCTAATGCAGTGGCCTCTTGTCCATGGCAATTTTTTTTCGGGACCAATAAAGTAATCAGTCAGTCAATCAAAACATGAGGCCGGGCACTGTCCTGCACCAGGAGGAACCCAGGGCCCACTGCACCAGCATAAAGTCTGACTGTCATTCTAAGGGTTTCATCCCGGTATCCAACAACAGTCAGGGTACCACTGGCATGGAGGTCTGTGCGACCCAGCCCATTTTATAGGGCTCTGGCAGTGCTTCTCCTGTTCCTCCTTGCAGAAAGGGCCAGATACCTGTCCTGCTGCTGAGTTGATGCCCTTCTACAGCCCTGTCCAGCGCTCTTTGTGAAATGGGCGGTCTCCTGGTATCTCCTCCATGCTCTGGAGACTGTGCTGAGAGACACAGCAAGCCCTCTTGTGACAGATACCAATGTTTAAAAAAATATTTGGCCAATCGCAACATCGCAACCTGACACACAGAGAGCCCTGTGATTTTGTAAGACTAGATAACTGGGGAGCAACCCGCTCATCAATCACCAAGCCTCGGTCAGAGACATTCCTGCTGTAAATAATAGGTGATTCACTCTGCCCTCATTATCTGCTATTAGGCTGCGAAGGAACACACAAACTGACACTGACTCTGTGGCCCCCAAATCCTGTCTGGGCCTTAGATGAGGAAGTAATCACTCCACTACATCGTCTGAACATTTTCAGTACAAAAGCTGCACCAGAATGAAAAGGAGCAATTAATGGGCAATTTCATTTGAGTTTGATAGTTGCTTTCCATCCTGTGGGCTGCCTTGTTGAGCGCAGTGGCACCGAGAACATTATCTTAAACACAGTTTAAGCTGTAGATTTTATTTTCGAAGTGTAAAAGGACACTTCAACGTATTGTTCAGTTTGCAATGCTTGCCGAACCAAAAGCCTCAAAGGGAACGGTTCAATACAAATCCTTTTTTTTTCTTTTTTTTTTTTTTTACAACAAAATTAAAGATGAATGATTGTGATGAGAACTGATTTTCATGATACATAAGCATGCACACGGGCGGAAAAGTGGTGTGGTGGTTAGCACTGTCGCCTCACAGCAAGAGGATCCGGTTCGTGGGAGCCCTTCTGTGCGAAATTTGCATGTTCTCCCCATGTCAGCGTGGGTTCTCCGGGCACTCCGGCTTCCTCCCACAGTCCAAAGACATGCAGATTGGGGACTAGGTTAATTGGTAACTCTGAATTGTCCGTAGGTGTGAATGTGAGCGTGAATGGTTGTCCGTGTCTATGTGTCAGCCCTGCGATAGTCTGGCGACCTGTCCAGGGTGTACCCTGCCTCTCGCCCAATGTCAGCTGGGATAGGCTCCAGCAACCCTGCGACCCTCAAGAGGATGAAGCAGTTAGAAGATGGATGGATACGCATACACACCTGAAGGAGCGCAGCATCCTGTAAGGTTTCCCCAAATCAGACACTCTCCTGCACAGAGGAGCCACTGCCATCTCCATCTGACATAAATACACACAAACACCAATCAAATATTGACAGACAAAGAGAGAAATTTCAGTCTGCTGAATGACCTTAGCATTGTTAACAGCTGCAACTTCGCAACAGCTGGTATTGTTTTCACCTCATGAGTCTGTGTGTGTGTGTGTGTGAGAGAGTGTGTGAGTGTGTGTGTGTGTGTGTGTGTGTGTGTGTGTGTGTGTGTGTGTGTGTGTGTGATAATGGTGAAATGTGGTCCCGGTGAAACCTATTGTAGTGGGAACTACCACAGAAGTCATTTTGAGTATTTTAGCAAATGTTTGTATGTCTCTCTGTTGACAGATTTTAGTCAACACGATAACGTCCCAACCGTGCAACATACAGTCACAAAAAGTTACAGGTTGAACTTTACAGGCTGATATCAAAATGAAGTTCTAAGATTGACATGGTCCAAGCAAGGGGGCCGGAAGTGGGGGTAGGAAGTATGGAAGGGGTTTAAGGGTATATTTTGACCAGACCAGAGTTGGTGATTGTTGGAACAGTGGACTAACTAACTACAATGGCAAGCAAAAGTTTGCACCCCTGGACAACATTTTGTTTACTGTGAATGGTTTAGTGAGTAGAAGATGAAGTGATCTCGCAAAAGGAATGACGTTAAAGATGAAACATGCTTTTCAACTTTTTGGGCCACCATGGAAAAGTTTGGGCAACCCAAGACATTTGACATTTGCCTGATGCTTTTTGGAAACAGCTCTTGTGGATGGAAGAAATTAAAATAGAATGTTTTGGACACAATGAGCAAAGGTATGTTTGGAGAAAAAAGGGTGCAGAATTTCATGAAAAGAATACCTGTCCAACTGCTAAACACAGGGGTGGAGCAATCATGCTTTGGGCTTGTGTTGCAGCCGAGGGCACAGGGGACATTTCACAGGTAGAGTGAAGAATGGATTCAGTTAAATTCTAGCAAATTCTGCAAGCAAATGTCACACCATCTGTAAAGAAGCTGAAGATGAAGAGACGATGGCTTCTACAACAGAGCAATGATCCTAAATACACCTCGAAAATTCACAATGGACTACCTCAAGAGGTGCAAGCTGAAAGGTTTTGCCATGACCTTCACAGTCCCCTAACCTAAACATTGTAAAAAAATCTGTGGATAGACCTCAGAAGAACAGTGCATGCAGGACGGCCCAAGAATCTTACAGAGCTAGCAGCCTTTTTCAGAAAGTGAAAGAATGGGTGAAAATCCCCCGAACAAGAACTGAAAGACTATAAGCTGGTATTAGCTTAGAAGCTGTGATACTTGCCAAAGGGGGCGCTGACCATGCAGGGTGCCCAAACCTTTGCTTTTCCTTTTTTGTTATTTTAAAACTGTAGAAGATTGAAATTAAAACGTTATCTTGCTTAAGATATTGAAGAAATGTGCCATCTTTAACTTCATGCCTTTTGGAAATCAACTCATCTTTTACTTGCTTAACTATACACAGTAAACAAAATTTGACCAGGCGTGACAAACTTTTGAATGTCACTGTAAGTGACTGACAAGAGTAACTAAGACAGTTTTGGTGAGTTTTACTTTGTTTCTGTCAAGTTTATTAGCACAAACTGCACACTCTAACATATATTCGCTGTTGATATTTTCACCACTAAACTTGAACTCTGCTTCACTACGATTGTGCTCTCACCTGTGCAAAGTCAGCAGCCAGCCTCATCTTGCCGCCCTCTCCCAGCGGGCGCAGTAGGCTGGTGTGACGGATGAACAGCTCGATGGCCCTCTGAGCTATGGACTCTGTGCTCTCATAGATAAAGTCCACACACTGGAAGTGTCTAATATAGTCAGCCATCACTCTGGAGATGAAGCCCTGCAGCTCCTTCATGTAGAGAGAGCATGGAACATCTGGCTTGTCAGGGCTGGACAGAGGTCTGCAACACACACACACACACACACATAGAAAAAAAGTGATATCCCCATTACACACTGTAAATCCCAATCCATCCATGACACAAACTTTTAATGTAAAGTCTACACAAATGCCCCAGAATGTCAAAATGACACCAAAACCTTATGTCCACTTGACACGAAAACTCAAAGCTATCATTTTTTATGTTAAGTCAACAATTTATGAGTTTAAACTAAAATGTATCTTACCTTATTAGTTTAGGTCAATAAACTAATAAGGTAATAAGATATGTGCTTTCACATAATATTTACACATAAAGATTTAAAAAAAAAAAAAAATCATCAGTTATGTGGACATAATGACTAAGTGGTAAAAGGCAAATAATAGAACAGGTAGCAATTCAGTTTGTCCATGAGGGTGAGAAATACAGAAGTGATAAGTTAGTAAGGAGGCAAGGGTGTGGCTGCCTAGAGGGTGCTCGTAATTGGGAAATGCAAGTAGATTAAGGGGGAAAGCTTGTTGTTCCCTAGGAAATAGTCTGTACCAAGCAGAGGCCTGACGTAGTGTTGTGGTCAGTGAGTCAACAGATAGTTTATTTCATTGAGCTGACAGTTCCTTGGGAAGACTCAGTGGAAGAAGCCTATGAAAGAAAAAAGCTTAGGTATGCAGACTTAGGAGCAGAAGCTGAGCAGCGAGGGTGGAAAACTAGGATTTGTCCAGTGGAAGTGGGGTGTGGGGGATTCATAGCAAGATCAGCTGTCTCGCTCCTAAGGGAACTCGGGTTTAAGGAAGACAGTGAAGGAAATGTCAGATGAAGCAGCTAGATCTAGTCAGTGGATTTGGACAAGGAGGAATAATGTCAGTTGGGGGCCAGCAGGGGGACCTACTAGGCAGGGTACATAACTCCCTGAGATCAGGTGGAGTGATCCACTAATCAGTCCTCTCAGGAGAAAATCCAGGGAGAGGAAGATTATTTAAGTGTGGTAGTGGCCTATTTGAATAACTTTTGTTTGAGACCATGCTGCAAGGTGAGTGTGTTTGCTGATTCTGTGAGTTAATCTTTTCTATCACTTTTACCTTTAGCTTATATTGGAGTTATGATATGTAGCATGTAAAATAGGGTATGGTGAATGTGCTAGGAAAGGTAGTAACGGCACAGTCACTACCTGGAGCTCGCATAAATGGAGCCTGGGTTTGTTGAAGGTGGCAGTGCTGTTTGGGCTGAGAAAACCTGTGAATTTATCTTCTCTATCTCCTTTAAATTTAGCTTATATTGGAGTTATGATATGTAGCATGTGAAATAGGGTATGGTAAATGTGCTAGGAAAGGTAGTATCAGCATAGTCACTACCTGGAGCTCGCATAAACAGAGCCTGGTTTTGTTAAAGGTGGCAATGCTGTTTGGGACTGAGAAAGCCATGTATAATGTAAAGTAAAGGAGGTTATTGGGTTGGTGCGGGGAGCAGTGAGAGCCGACATTAGGGGAGTGTCTCTGGGATGCCTGAGATCATTGTCTAGCCTCCTGGAGGTGTTGTGGGACCAACTAGACGAAACACTGGTGAAAGGAGGTACCCACATGATGACCCCAAGATGTGTTAGTTATCACTGCTCACTGGTCTGTATAGTTAAGCCTTGCCATAATAGCTTATCATACGGCTTAGGAGGTTATTCACTGAGCGCTGATCCTTTATCTAGAGCACAAATTTCTTGTGTTTATTTGAACCCTGGTCCACAATCATCTCTTTGCCTTATTCTAGCATTGTAGAAACCTAAGCTTGCCACAATATATTTTTATAGTTCAATGAATTATTTAAAAAAAATTGTTGTAAAATGTGTACTCAATGTTTTCATGTTTCTATGACATAGAATTAAATGCTCAAACAACAGAAAAAGTTATGTTAAACTGACTTAAAATTCCTGTCAGACAAGGGTCATGTGACACATTTACTTTGTGTCTGGTGTACTCAAAAGTCTTATGTTACTGTATTGTACAAAACTAAAAGTTTCTGCAAGCTGTTTCCAAACTTTTTTAAGTTGAGTGAGCGAATTGGGGTCTACAGTGTACGCTATTTACAAAAATGCCCCTGGTTGTTGACTAAAACACTTCGCACCTGTAAGCTTTTACAAGGAAAGAGACATGAACCAGCCCTCGCTATTAAATCACAAACTGAATCAGTATATTTGTTTTGTTTCCCAAAAAAAAAAAAAAAAGATCTTCTAGCTTTTGAAAAAAAATAAATAAATTATGAACTGAAAGCAGGCTTTGGCTCTCACAGTAACTAACGAGTAAAAATACGTTTCTGGAGAGCATGTTCACAATAATCTACACTAAAATGAAACTTACAACAATAATCACACAGAGAAATTTAATTAAATCACATTACCTTGGCAAAAGGAAAATGTATTTGAAGTTAAGAAAAAAAGGTTCACTTCAAAATGTTGCAGGCACCTAAACGCATGCACGCAATTGCTGCAATTCAATTTCTGTTTAAAAGAAAGAGTTGTAGAATTGATTTATTGTCT
The DNA here is from genome assembly GCA_035609425.1 of Epinephelus awoara. Lineage (NCBI taxonomy): Eukaryota > Metazoa > Chordata > Actinopteri > Perciformes > Serranidae > Epinephelus > Epinephelus awoara. The sequence continues at coordinate 29,913,433 of CM069316.1, read as the reverse complement.
GGTCTGCCTATCTGGCCTATGGAAGAAACAACTCATGAAATGTACCAAATCTGTGAGTAGATCTGTACATAAAAAACCTTGGTACTAAAAACCTACACTGGGTTCATGAACACTGTGCAAAAGTCGTATTTGATCGTAGGCATGTGCGAATGTTCATGAATGGAAATGAATCTTAAATTGATAGTTTGGTCCCACTAGCATACATTAGCATACATCCCCGCTCATAAATAGCCAGTGACCCCCATATATGGAGGTGATTATTATGGATAGGTGCATCCTGTCGACCTGTGAACATGTATCAAACAAAGAAAGAGACAGAGAGGAAGAAAAACTTTTCCAAAACTAATTTAGATGAAGTGGAGCTGAGAAAAATGTTGGACCTCTACCAGAGGCCTGGGAGTTTGAGGGTTCTGCACAGTATCTTAGCTGTTCCTAGAACTGCACTCTTCTGGACAGAGACCTCAGATGTTGTACCTGGAATCTGCTGGAGCCACTCTCCCAGTTTGGGGGTCACAGCCCTGAGTGCTCCAATTACCACTGGCATCACTGTCACCCTTACTCCTCACATCTTTTCTAACTACTCTTTCAGCCCGTAGTGTTTTTTAAGCTTCTTGTGTTCTTCTTCCTGATGTTACTGTCGCTGGGAATTGCTACATTTATCACCACTGCATTCTTTTGTTGTCGATCAACACAATGTCCAGTGATGGTTAGCCATCACTAGTTTGTCAGTCTGGATCTGGAAGTCCCACAGGATCTACACCACTCTCAACCATCTTAGGAGGTGTCTTCCATTCTGACCTTGGGACTTCCAGCCCCTACTCAGTGCAGATACTCCTGTACACCATGCCAGCCACTTGGTTGTGGTGTTCCATGTACACTCTTCTGTCTGCATCTTACAGCCTGTTATTATGTGCTGAACTGTCTCAGGAGCATCTTTGCACAGCCTGCACCTGGGGTCCTGTCTGGTGTGGACCCCTGCTTCTATTGATTATGTACTAAGCGCCTGTTCTTGTGCTGCCATGATAAGTGCTTCTGTGCTGTCTTTCAGTCCAACCTTTTCTAGCCACTGGTAGGATTTCTTGATGTTGGCCACTTCTTCAATCTGTTGTTCCTACATGCCATGCAGGGGCTTGTCTTCGATGATGATTCATCCTCCTCTTTTGCATTCTCAGGTTCCTGCTGCCTGAGGTATTCATTTGCAGCTCATCTTTGGGGGTCATCTTCCTGATGTATTCCTGGTTCCTGGTTGTTTCTTGGTTGTTTCATCTTGGCCCCCCTCACTACATTATCTACATGTAAATATAGATATACAATTTTATTATTTGTGGTGTGACAGACAGGTAATGCCATTACCTCCTCCTGTTGCTGTCGTGGATTTTCTGTGTACTTATGCATTTTTTGCATCAAGTTTCATATTGAACCATTTTTGTTTTAAGTTCTTGGATGTTTTTTTTTTAAAGATAAGCACATTGCCTGCATCATCGGAGACACCTGACAGAGACAGCGAAATGCCTCCACTGGAGCAGTCAACAGAAAAATCAGTGTTACACGGTTATACATTCTAACAGCCATCGATGATAGCTTAGTGTTTGGTCAGTATAGTGGGTCTCACAGTGTCGCCACTCAAACAGAAGATAATTTGTGGAGTTCTCTCTCCTGATTAAATCAAATGTGAACGGGATGCCAGAAATGTAGAAACACATATATTAAGTTGATTTAAATAACTAATTTAAATTTTTAAGAAACTTAATCTAAAGCTTAAATCTACGGTTGCCCTGAAAGGTCACAGCACTGCAACTTAAGAAAACACACACAAAAAGACAAAACACAAGCAAATTGAGAAAACATTTTCATCAATTTGACAACACGTGCGCAGCATTTAGAAAACATGCTGCAAAGACCACAACGCAACACATTAGAAAAATGTGCTACAAAGACCACGACACAACACATTAGAAAAACGCGATGCAAAGACCACAACACAACACATCAGAAAAAGCAACGCAAAGACCACAACACAACACATTAGAAAAACGCGCTGCAAATAGATCGCAACACAACGGAAGTGTTTCCAGGGGACACTTAAATGTGATGCACACTTCCGGACAGGCTTGTTGTTGACGCGGATTTCGAGTCACAGCTCAGTCACCGTCTCTTTCCGTCAGTGGTGTTGGAAAACGAGATAAAAAGTAAGTGTTTTTTATTTATTTTAACACTGTGATCGCATGATTCAGCCTATTATAGTGATCTGCTGCTAAACTATCGTTAGCCTTTTGCTTGTAATTAGCCTGCCAATTCTAATAACCTGATAAAATAAATACACACGGTTAACTCATTGTGAAACCATAGACTGTATATAGTGTGAAACAAGCTATTAGCTGGTTATAGTTATTTACTATAGTTACTCAGAACTGTCACCAAGTAACGTTCAAGGACGAAAATAAACTCGAAAGATGCAGTTTGACTGCAGGAATAATATTTTAAGGTGTATACCGACCCATTCTATAAAGAAAGAACTGACAGCAGAAGACAATGTAACATGGTATCTAAAGATCTTCAGTTATGTTTCAAAGTCATTTTATTAGCCATGTCAGCAAAACCCACTGGTAGTATAACTTGCTTGTCCCAGCTAACAGCTGTTTCACACTATATACAGTCTATGGTTTCAAAATGAATTAACCGTGTGTATTTATTTTATCAGGTTATTAGAATTGGCAGGCTAATTACAAGCAAAAGGCTAACGATAGTTTAGCAGCAGATCACTGCAATAGGCTGAATCATGCAATCACGATGTTAAAATAAATAAAAAAACACTTACTTTTTATGTCATTTTCCAACACCACTGACGGAAAGAGACGGTGACTGAGCTGTGACTTGAAATCCGTGTCAACAACAAGCCTGTCCGGAAGTGTGCATCACATTTAAGTGTCCCCTGGAAACACTTCCATTGTGTTGCGGTCTATTTGCAGCGCATTTTTCTAATGTGTTGTGTTGTGGTCTCTGCATGGCTTTTTTTCAATGTGTTGTGTTGTGGTCTTTGCATCGCGTTTTTCTAATGTGTTGTGGTCTTTGCAGCGCGTTTTTGAAATGTGTTGTGTTGTGGTCTTTGCAGCGCGTTTTCTAAATGCTGCGCACGTGTTGTTAAATTGATGAAACTGTTTTCTCAATTTGCTTGTGTTTTGTCTTTTTGCATGTGTTTTCTTAAGTTGCGTGCTGTGACCTTTCAGGGTCACAGCACCGTATAAATCTGCTAAATGCCAACTTATTCAGCTAAATGTGTTATATTTCTAATATTTTGTCATGTTTAACTTACATGTTTCAAAGTCATCTGCGTATTGTTAACATGACTGAACACAATATGAATTGAAATGGTAATTTCTACTAATGACACACAATATTTATGTGCATTCTTTATTAACACTCTGCTTGTGGACTGGTTTACTGGCTGTGGCCTATTCAGAGCTTCTTGGAACTGTGCGGTGTAGCTGGCTTTCTGGCCTAGAGCTGCAGCATTATTGCAGCAAGGAGCATCAGCAGCAGTGGGGCTTGACATTGATCTTGAACTACAGCAGCATACAGCAGTTTCTTGTCCATGACTACTGAAAGTCTGAAAAATCCAAAGAAATTCTGGAAAGCAATTAAATCTTTGTCTTCCACCTCTGACTCAGTTAATCTCCCTCCCAGTATGCTGATTGATGGTAGCAGGGTAACTGACAAAACAGACATTTTAAATTGTTTTAACAAACATTTTATTTCTTCTGGGTTCTTGTTTAACTCTAAAAACCCCTCTAAACAACCCTCACCTAGTGAAAAGTCCTCTAATGACCCTTCACCTGTTGACAGGGCCCCTGGCAATGTACCGGCTTTTAATTTTACCCCTTTTCCACAATGGAGGTCGCGAAAGCTCGAAAAGACCTTGATCCTAAAAAACCACCAGGACCAGACAACTTGGAGCCTTTCTTTTTAAAACTGGCACCTGAAATTGTAGCTGTTCCTTTGTGTTATATTTTTAATCTTAGCTTGGTGACCAATGTAATTCCCAAAGTCTGGAAATCCGCGTTTGTTATCCCCCTCTTGAAAGGAGGAGATCCAACTATCTTAAATAATTATAGCCCTATTTCTAAACTGTCTGTTCTAGCTAAGGTACTTGAATTCCTTATCAGTGAACAAGTAAAAGAATACCTGGCTACTAATTCTATTCTATTAATTTCCCAGTCAGGATTTTGCAAAATACATAGTACTACTACTGCAGCCTTGAAGGTTGTAAATGATATAACAGAAGCCTTAGATAAAAAAAAACAATGCTGTCTTTCTCTCTTTATAGACTTTTCTAAAGCCTTTGATACTGTGGACCATGACATTTTGACTGAACGTCTTACAGCAGTTGGGTTTTATGTACATGCAGTTGGATGGATTGCAAACTATCTTAAAGACAGAACTCAAGTTGTCCAGTTAGAAAGTGTTTCATTTGAGGTTCTTTACACAATGTCACGGATAAACATGGGTAAATTCATGAAAAGAAATCATCACATATCACCTCTGATAATGGTTTATTCATTTAATTCAAATAAACACAAGAAGTTTGTGCTCTAGAAAAGGATCAACACTCAGTGAATACTCTCCTAAACCCTATGATACGCTATTATGGCAAGGCTTAACTATACAGACCAATGAGCAGTGATAACTAACATGTCTTTGGGGTCATCGGGTGGGAACCTCCTTTCACTGGTGTTTCGTCTAGTTGGTCCCACAACACCTCCAGGAGGCTAGACAGTGATCTCTGGTGTCCCAGAGACACTCCCCTAATGCCAGGTCTCACTGCTCTCCACACCAACACAACAACCTCCTTAACCTTACTTACACATGGCTTTCTCAGCCCAAACAGCACTGCCACCTTCTATCAAACCCAGGCTCCGTACAAGCAAGCTCCAGGTAGAGGCTGTGCTGATACTACCTTTCCTAGCACATTTACCATACTCTAATTCACACACTACATAACATAACTACAGTGTAAGCTAAAGTTAGAGGAGATAAATGAACTCACAGGATCAGCAAACACACTCACCCTGCTGCATGGCCTCAAACAAAATGGATTCAACTAGGCCACTCCCACACTTAAATAACCATCCTCTTCCTCCTTACTAACACATGGCTTTCACAGCCCTAATTCGCACTCTAATTCACACACTACATAACATAAGCGAAAGTTAAAGGAGATAAATGAACTCACAGGATCAGCAAACACACTCACCCTGCTGCATGGCCTCAAACAAAAGGTATTTAACTAGGCCACTCCCACACTTAAATAACCTTCCTCTTCCTCCTTACTTACACATGGCTTTCACAGCCCTAATTCACACTCTAATTCACACACTACATAACTACAATATAAACTAAAGCTAAAGAAGATAAATAAACTCACAGGATCAGCAAACACACTCACCTTGCAGCATAGTCTCAAGCAAAAGGGATTCAAATAGGCCACTCCCACACTTAAATAGCCTTCCTCTTCCTGGATTTCCTCCTAAGAGGAAGTGGATCTCTCCACCAGATCTCAAGGAGTTATGTGCCCTGCTTAGTAGTTCCCCTTGCTGGCCCCCAACTGACATTATTTCTTCTGTAGTAAATGAACTTGCTAGTTCTTATGGCTTCATCTGATATTTCCTTCACTGTCTTCTTCAAACTCTGTCCCCGCAGGAGCGAGATAGCTGATCTTGCTATGAATCCCCTACACCCCACTTCCACTGGACAAATCCTAGTCTTCCATCCTCGCTGCTCAGCTTCTGCTCCTAAATCTGCATATCTAAGCTTTTTTCTTTCATTGGCTTCTTCCACTGAGTCTTCCCAAGGAACTGTCAGCTCAGTGAAATAAACTATCCGTTGACTCACTGACCACAACACTATGTCAGGCCTCTGCTTAGTACAAACTATTTCCTGGGGAACAACAAGCATTCCCCCTAAATCTACTTGCATTTCCCAATCACAAGCACCTTCTAGGCGGCCACACCCCTGCCTCCTTACTAACTTATCCCTTCTGTATTTCTCTCCCTCACGGACAAACTGAATTGCTAAATTCCTATCTTTAAAACCTTCTGAATTAACCTCTCTTCGTTTCCCTTCGATTCCTGCAGCTAAACATTTCAACACCTGGTTATGTCGCCATCGGCCTTGTGACAAACTAACCCTACAGCCTGACATAATATGCTTTAAGGTTGCCATACCTGAACACAATGGGCATGATGGGTCCTCATTTACCCACAGTTTTAGGTTCTGGGGAGTTGGTAGCACATCATATGTAGCCCCTACCAGGAATCTAATACTGTTCTCCTCCATACTCCACAGGTCCCTCCAACTAAGCTTCCTCTTCTCTACACTTTCCCAATTCAACCACTGTCCCTGTTTAGCCTGGGCCACTACCTTTGCACCCCTTACTATCTCCTCCTGTCTACGTATCTGTTCCACAACCAGCTTTCTTTTATCTTTGGGACCTGCTGTATTCCAAACCGGTTTGCCTGAGCCAAGCCCCAGGCCTCCCCGGCCAAACTGAACATTACCTACAATCTCTGCATGCCTAAAAACACAGTGTGCTCGTTTAGCACACTATTTCATGTAGTTTTTATCTGCTGGAGGGTCGCGTAGGGGAGCGTAGTGCGACAAAAATAGAAGAGCATCCTAAAATAGAGAGTTGTCGCGCCGCTCCCGTTGCCAGTGCAGCAGCTGTAATTGATAACAGGGGGGCGAGCTGCTACAGGACTCGCGCTGCAGACGTGTCGCGCTGCTCCCGTTGCCGGTGGACCCCGGCCGTAACTTTCAGCTCCGCCATCACTGACGTGTTTTGTGAAAGACTCGTCGGAAATCAGTGTGAAGCTGCAGGTTCCAATACGCGCACACTTTGAACTGTGCTCTACATAGTAATTATGGACTATATGTACCGAGTTGAATTCTGTGGAGACAGACCATTAATTTAGCAAAATAAAATGACAAAAATCGCCCAAAAAAATCGCCAAAAATGAAACCAACCGTGATGGACTTGGCCGATGTGTGATTGGCGATATATTCGTCCAGTCGCCCAAGCCTATTTAATAGAGTGCAAGAACAGCTCTGCCTTGTTCTAAATGCTGTTAAAACAAAACTTATGTTTTTCACAAATTCAAAATCAGCAAGGTCAAATTGGTCTGTCATTGTCACCAGTAATGATCAACAAATTGAACTTGTATCTACTTTTAAATATCTGGGGTTCTTGATTGATGACCACTTGTCTTTTAAGGCACATATTCTGTATACTGCTAAGAAGCTGAAGCTTTTACTTGGATTTTATTTCCGAAATAAGTCTTGCTTTTCTTTTGGGGTAAAACTGAAACTGGTGGAGTCGACCTTTCTTCCGAGTATTGATTATGGTGATGTGTAACATATGTATGCCTCCGCTCACTGCCTCCACGTGCTGGATAGTGTGTATCATGGCGCTCTGCGGTTTATCACAAACCGTGGTGCTGTAACACATCATTGTGTCTTGTACACTAAAGTAGATTGGCCATCTTTATATGCGCCGGCTTGGCCATTGGTATGTCTTGATTTACAAGGCCATTCTTGAGATGATTCCATCTTATTTATCAACGCTTTTAATCCTGAATAATAGAGCCCACAGTCTCCGTTCTCAGGACTTTTTACATTTTACTGTTCCTAAGGTCAGAACAGAATTGGGGAAGAAGGCTTTTAGGTTTTCTGCTCCAACTTCATGGAACAATTTGCAGTCAGAGCTCAAACTCCAAAGCCTGGTATCTCTGAATGTATTTAAGTCCATGATAAATCCCATTGTATCCAGGTTTTATGAGTGCAAATGTTTTATTTGATCTCGACTTGATTGTGTAATGTCAGTACAGAAATGCTGATATGCTTGAGGTTCCAGCACCAGTCAGGCTACAGTGAAAATTGTTATCAGAGAAAAAACAACAACTTATTTGACAGTCCCTGGAACTATAAAACCTTAATGCTTCTCTTGTGCATTCCTGTGTGCTCCTACAGAACTGCAATGATAAGGTGAATCCACCCAGTGCTGTTTACCATTTGTCTGTATACAAGTTGTAGCAGCCTGAGGTTTGTGTTTGATCAGTCAGCATCGTCACATACAGCATAGCAAGCTGCACCCCCATAATTCCCCAACCACTGCAAAGTGCTACAGCCAGAGCAAGGACTTTTTTGATGCCAGGAACTCTAACTGCGGAACTAAATTTAGTCCTCCAGTCAAAAACCAGCTCCTGGAAAAGTCCCTGCAGTGGAAATAGGCTAAATGTTGCTTACCCCGAAAAGTCTTCCTGATGGAGCGTGATGATTATGGCCTCTATAGAGTCACTCACTGACTGCAGGAGAGGCTGCACAGCACTGCTCATCAGGACCTGCACTCCCTGAATCAGAGAAGAAGGAATCAAACCAGGTGAAACTTCTGATAGAACACTGGGTAAAGAATGTACCGTGGAAATGTAAACATAGAATAAAAGCAAATCCAAATCAAAACTGTCAGCAGCTACTATGGATTCATAAAAAACCCAATCACATGAACTATCCTGCTCATTCCTTCTGTCTTATGGGTTCCCTGATGCCATAGCAACCAGTGAGGTCACAGAAACAGTAGGTACATATAAGGTTGGCAGATATTCATATGATTTACATTTAAAACATAGGCATCAGCTGTGTGTGTGTGTGTGTGTGTGTGTGTGTGTGTGTGTGTGTGTGTGTGTGTGTGTGTGTGTGTGTGTGTGTGTGTGTGTGTGTTTGTTGATAGGAGAACGGCTCTTCCCATCTTAATTAACTGAAACTGAACATCTGATCCTCTAAATTGTGTGTCTGTGAGTTTGTGTCAGTAATTTAAAACTAAACTAAAAGCGCCTTTGCAGGTGGATGTATGACAGGCGTAGAAAAATAACTTGTGTAGGTTGCTGAACAGATGTCTTTACATAAACAGAAAAGTGCAGAAAAAAATGTAGAAATCAAAAACATTTGATCCTGCTGATGTCATAAGTCTCTGAAAGATGCATTCACACTAGCACACACACAATCCTCACTATGAACATTGGAACTTGCATTAAACTCCTGAGTTATACAGTTACTGTGGCTACCTGAAATTTGACACACATCTACATCTTAATCTGCTCTACAAAAAACACTTTTGAACAATTAAAGCCACTGCGATGGATTCTTTGGTAATTTGCATAATGTGAGAAACAGTAATATGAATAGACTTTGTTGGATTGTTATCCCATCAATACCGAACTTGGTTTACCTTTCTCATCTTCCAACCACTCAAAGCATGTTTTCACTACCTGTCACATTCACACAGTTCAGTCTAGGAGAATATGGGTCTTCTACCAATGCAACTGTGCTTCAAAACTTTTCTTCAAAGTAGCATTCTTGATAAATATAAAAACGGAGGTACAAAATAACAACTAACTGTTTTGCATACCACAGAATAATGTGTTAAATGAATGCCAAAATAAATGACAACAGTAATTTAAAAGCTGTATGCTTTCATACCTCCAGAGAAGATGAGAGAGCTTCTGCTGCAGCTGATGGACAAGACGCCAATCCTGAAATAATCTGCAAATACAAATCATAGGAAATCAAATGTTAACAGGAAAATAAAGCAGACATAATTCTACACTTCATTTATATAGCATGGTGCTCTACACTAAACTGTATAAAAACACTTAATATTTTAGTTAAAAGGTACACACAACCATTAAATTTACACTATTTACAGAGGTTTTATGCCCTAGGTTTAGAATTTCATGGGCATGCTGTTCCACAGTTTTGGTCAATAGTAACAAAAGGCTGCCTCTCCATACATCTGTGTCGTAACTGTTGGTACATTTAATCCTGTAGAAGTCCATAATGTAATGCGGTTCTGTTGGCTTAATCACATGGTGCCCTCCAAATTTCAATTATAGTATTAAAACATTTGTTCAACCAAAAATAACCCATCTGACTGTCTAATATAATAATAATTCCTTAATACCATGATACTGCAAAACTGCAGCATTTTCTCACAGTTATTGTGCAACCCTAATAGCTACACATGCAGAAAGGAAACTCAAAGCTCCCACTTCATTCCATAATTCTTCTGACCAAGCACATGTTCAGGTAGAACCTTACCTCTCACAGTGGCCATCTTTGACTCGGCCATCTTTGTTGTAGTTCAGTGGTGTTCATTATGTATTTAGTTTATCACAATGACTTAAGGTTCTTTTATCTCAGACATGTTGGGATATTACATACCTTGACATGTTTCGGTGGAAATGCGAGAAGGAGACAAAAAATGACTGCAAAAGAGAAAATCATCTTATGGACTGGGACAAGGCCAGAGTCATGCGCACTGAGGACAGCAAATACCAGTGCTGGATCAGGGAGGCCATCAAAATAAGTAAGTGGGGCCCAGGGACAATGAACAGGGACGAGGGGGCATACATGCTCTCCCACATCTGGAGCAGCGTCCTGAAGAGGCAGCGGACAGACAGCAGGTGGCGTGACCGTCCTGTCAAAAACGCCTCCCTAGTGTCGCTTGATTGACAGATCAGCTGATAAAGACGCGTCACAACCACCACCAAGTGACACTTCTGAGGAAGGCAGAAGTTTCCGCCGAAACATGTCAAGGTATGTAATATCCTAACATGTTTGAGATAAAAGAACCTAAAGTCATCATCTATCCACCAGTCGGCTATTTTGTCTTTGTGTTTACTCTCTCACACTCTTGCTCTCGCGCGCTTTCTCTAGGCCTAGTCTGCAGGAGGACCCCCTATAATACACCAGGCCTCTCTCTCTCTCTCTCTCTCTCTCTCTCTCACACACACACACACACTCACTCACTCACTCACTCACTCACGTACACACAAATTATTATTATTTCTGATAGCCATTTTAATGCGTTTAAGTTCAAGTTCCCAACACCAGTGCACATTTATGACAGTATGCTCAAGGACCTCTCGTGGTTACAGTAATTCATAATAGTTTAAAAACCTGTTTTATTGACTTTCATACTGTTTTACTGTCTCATATAGGACACATTTTGGTTTTTGTCTGACATCCATAGAAACGTCTGATGTTATTTTGAATTGGAGCCACAAAAACTAGCCATGATACAAGATAAATAAATCACCATTTTCATTGTCCTCACCACCATATTGACTGCAGGGGAGCCAGGAGGTACAATTCCACTGGATGCAGCTCTCCACAACACGGCTGTGACCCAGTTTTGGTCCATCCTCTGTATGGTCTCAGATCACAGTGGGAGTGTTTAAGAGGCAGAGTTCTGCCTGCCCCATTTTGCAGATTTTGTTGATTTGGTAATTTTTCCTTGATTTGTGCTTCTAGCTTTTCTGGTATCCTGATCATGTGAGCTAAACATTCTGTTTTGCTCCTGGAATCAGTCTGGACTCTGTGCAGCCCCACCTCATATCCAGAAATTAAAAGCCAATCTGGGCCTATCAGGGATCTGCACTGTAGTTGACAACGTAAGCAGCCAATTAGGGACTGCTTTGTAGCTGATGAAGTAAAACCCAAGCCGCAGTTTGAAGAACAGTAATGGCAGCTCCTCTGAAGCAAACTTTCTCACTGTCACCAGCAATTTAACACCGCAAATAAATGCTTTTTTGCAAGTAACGACGGTTTTTTAATCTTCTCACCCCTATCCTATGCACCTGTCTCATGAGAAAGTATTCTTCTGTTCTGGTGACCATGTGACCACACTATTGCAGTGTTATAGTAACATTTCTCTTTAGGTCTGATCTGTGACAGCTGAAGTTATGAAGTTACTGTATTCTCAACATACATTATAAATTTGCAGGTGTATTTGTTAGTATACAGAGAGTGTTTATTGTTGCTTCCTACCTTGGTGACTGCCTGCTGCAGACGGTAGAGGGAGTTGACTACAGCAACGTTCCTCCGCTGGCCCTCTGTTAATGGACCTATCACCTGACTGGCATCCCCCTGAGTGCACAACTGTAAACAGATGGGCCACACAGTGAGGCAGTGCATGGTATGTGGAAAGATACAACCAAGTGCAATAAATCACATTGTTGTTATAACGCTGATATATCTGTCCATCTGTCCAACACACTTTAGTTATGGACATATGGTGGGTTAAGAAGATACAGAGAAGAAACTGAAAACCTTTTGAATTCAGAATTTTAGCCTGACCAACATTCACACACACAATACTGTACACACCAGCTGTTCAGACTTGACACAAAAAAGTTGGACAGTCTTGGCAGCATTCTTGGACACAGCCAAAGAGAGGTTTGGATCCACTGATGCTACATTCAGCTCACTGCAAACAAAGAAACAAATAAATACTTCAATAAGACAAATTCTTAAATGCATTAAAATAATGTGACCTGGCTAATGATCAACTGCAAGCTAAACAGAATTTCTGTCCTTCAACTGTAGCTTGGGTGCATGATGTTTCTTTATGAATTCCCTGTGTCAGAACATTGAGAGCACAAAAAAACAGGTCAAATTATGTGTATGTGTATTGTGCATGAGTCACACCAGACTCAGGATAACATATTTAAAACACTTGACTCAGTGATGCAAATGCTAATGCTGGGAAAAAAGAGATAGCTGAAGTTGGGGGAAAAATGCGACAACAAAGTATCACGTGATGAAGAAGAGCCAGTCCTGACCTCCCTGGGGTGGGGCCCATTGCAATATTAAAAGTAAATAAAAGTGTGAAAGTATACCTGCCTTGACACGGGGGGGAGATGGGGGCTCTTACTAAATCACTCGCTGTTCACATTTCGCCCAACTTCCTAGAGTCTCCAGCTGTGTCACAGTCCAGCGAGACTACAGTTATATACACAGCCTAAGAGAATGAGTAAGTTAGAATGAGTAAAAATGAGTGATAAATTAATTTAATTCACTGTGCTGCACAAAGGCTACCACCAGCAGCCAACAGCAACTTTTAAGGTGGATTTTTTCTTTTTTGCATTTTACTTGATGCATTAGTTGACATCATGAATTAATCAACACATCTTAAAGCGAATATGACAGCTTTGACCATTCCATTTGTTCTCATTTGATTGAATTACATATGCCTCTGTGATTACTGGATCTTGAAGTGTTTTGTATAAAATGTACATGAATTTCAATCAAATCATGTAAACTGTGAATATTCTCTTTCCTCACTTGGAGGAAAAAAGTGTCAATGATCTTCGGCAGCACTACACCCCTGGGGGCATGGAAGGAAAAGATGAACAGAGACACCAGCTGTGCAAAGAAACTCCGGACATGGTACGTAGCCATATAGCCTACCAATGCAATGGCTGAAGCCACATAGACAACGAGGTCATTCACATGAGATCGAAGACAAGACTAATAATAATAATGTGCACACGCCACCGACTGGACAGGTGTGTAAATATTTTAAGTTACTGTAGACTGGCCCTCAGTGTTGTAATTTGTCAAAAGGATCGCTTTTCCCTCGCTTTTCCTTGTTAAAAAAAATTAAATGACGGAAAATATTATAGCTAAAACTAAATATTTGGCTCTACACCAGGGGCGGCATGGTGGTGTGGTGGTTAGCACTGTCGCCTCCCGGTTCGATCCCGGGTGTGGGAACCTTTCTGTGCGGAGTTTGCATGTTCTCCCCATGTCAGCATGGGTTCTCTCCGGTCACTCCGGCTTCCTCCCACAGTCCAAAGATTGGGGATTAGGATTAGGTTAACTGATAACTCTAAATTGTCCATAGGTGTGAATGTGAGCGTGAATGGTTTCTGAGGCTGTGTGTTACATTATGGGTACAGGTGGTGTGAAGGTGACATGGCTTTGACTGAAGTGGAGGACAGGTGTTGTGCCCCCCTTGTGAGTCCCTCCAACCCCACACTGCTGGCACCAGGAACGTTACAGATTATAGCCCCGTTTCCACCAAACATTTTCGGTATGCTATCTCTGGAACCAAAAGTAACCCTTCAGACATGGTGCCTAGACCCTAGCGTTTCCACTGCAAACTGTACCTTTGAATGTGGGAGTAACTGTATTTCCTCTCTATCGGTGACACAGAGGAAAGTCTGCACCCCGTTTCATTTTCAATGAAAGGTTGTTTTTCGGCACTACCTTGTTCTCTATAGCTGATGTAAGGTGAATTGCTCCTGTGTGGGATCAATAAAGTTCTTATCTTAGCCATCTGAGAAGATCAAATACATTGTTTTTGGTGCCTAACTGTTTCCCAAGTATAATAGTACATGTGTGAATGAATAAAAGAGAGACATTAACGTAAATTTCTTTGAAAAAAGGCGCTTTATGAAATTAAGTCCATTCACTTGTTTACAGCGCAGCCTTGCCACATCCAATATGGCGGCGACGTTGACGTACGGCTCAGCGCTCGATGCGGCGTCTATGTACTGTATATATGTCTGTTACCAGCTGGTTTGACCGTTAGACAGAAAACATGGATAAAGCCCGTAAAAAAGTGGCGTGGAAAAAAACCTGAATAAAAAAACTTAAATCTTTACAAGAAGATGCGGCAAAGTGCTCCAAAAATAATCGACCTGTGATTGCATTGGTTGACGGGCCGAGGCTGCTGGTGTTGCTAACGACGGAGTTGGAGCTGGAGGCGACAGTGCCATTATAGCAGGTGTATTAACGTTAGCTAGGTATTGCATTAGGTCATTACAATTTAAACCTTTACTAAGAGAAGAAACGTGCTTGCTTTTTGCCTGTGAATGCATGCAGTTAACGTTGGGTGGTGCTCCCAGTCCCAAGGACAATGAAGCTCAGGGACCAGCCGCGGCGCTAGTATTGGGCCCGGGTGGGCTTGGGCCCACCCATTTTGACCCAGGCCCACCCAATCAGAAGACTTAGTTTTCATTTTAGCTATTCTTCGAATAGGCAGTCTGAGGAAAACTTTGAGTGAAGGCTTCTCAGCCAATCAATGGCTTCTTACCCCACGTGTGTGGCCCCTTAAGCCTGCCAACAGGCTGCATCGTCACCAGCATGTGATCCAATGAAATGAATGAGTTAGTTCCGCGCACGCAGTGAAATTTAGCAGTAAACACAGGAGAGAGGAAGTAGCTAGCTAAGATGAAAAGTCAACATGGCGACGCAAAGCAGCTTATTTACATTTAAATTTACTAAGAAACGCTGCGAGGAGCAGGAAACTCCTGCGTCCATTTCAAGTAACGTTACGAGTGCTGCTTTACCGTCCACCTCAGCCGCCCTCTCTCCATCAAGTCCTTCTCCTCCTCCCATAACTAACCCCCCACACCAGCAAGGCAAGTAAAGTTAACATTAGTGTCTCTCTGCACATTTTCTGGAGTAAAAAATAATATAAGTAGACAGATAACTTATGCTAGCGTTTTATGTGTTATAGGTGTATGTCATTGTCCACTTAAGCACTGAGCTGAGGACAGCGACACAAGGAAGCCACACCGGTGCACCGGCGTCGCTGTCCTCAATGCCGCAGAAAAGAGCTGAAACGGAGATAAAAGGGAACCCGTTTTTTGCTTATTTTAACTGGCCCATCCAGTTTCCTGGGGGTCCACCCACAATCAAAATCCTGGCGCCGCTACTGTCAGGGACAGACTAACCCCAGTCGTGATGAGGAGGAGGATGAGACCAGAAATAGGACAGGTGCAATGTAAAGGCAAAGCCTACTATGCATTACATTTTAGCCAGAGGAAAACCTTTTTAGTTATATTAAGTGGGATTTTTTTGTTGTAGCAATAAGTTGACTAAAAGGGCATTAAATTAGATGCATTAGGATAGAGTCATATGCTCTTATTTTAAGTTAAATAATAAGCACATCGCCATTTGTGGCCAATTCATTATTGCATTTATTTTATAGTCTGGAATTAAACAATTTTCGGCATTTGTGTAGTGTGTACAATCATATAGAGGATTATAGGTAGAAACATGTGGGTTGGTGTGTGGGCCAGTGTGCGGGCCGGTGCGTCTGAATGTCCCGGGCTGAATTTGTGTCTCAGTCCGCCCCCGGTCTCGTCTCTTATACAACATATGTGAACATGTAAAGATTCTTTATTTGCACTTAATTATACATTCATAATTTTGTTTTTGTGCAATCTTATAATTCTGCATGTGACCACCACTAGAGTAAATCTAAAAGAAATCAGATATGAGCATTTGGAAGCTCATTTTTCCACCAAAAAACCCCCAATTCAATTCAATTTCAATTTTATTTATAAAGCCCAATATCACAAATCACAATTTGCCTCACATGGCTTTACAGCATACGACATCCCTCTGTCCTTTGGACCCTAACAACGGATAAGGAAAAATTCCCCCCCAAAAAAAACCTTTAACGAGGAAAAAAAAATGGTAGAAACCTCAGGAAGAGCAACTGAGGAGGGATCCCTCTTCCAGGACGGACAGACGTGCAATAGATGTCGTATAGAACAGGTCAACACAATAAATTAACAGTAATCTGTATGACACAATGAGACAGAAAGAGAGAGAGACAGAGAGAGAGAGAGAGAGAGATGCAGGACTGACGGTAATGACAGTAGCTTACAACAACATTAATAAAAGTAATAATATTATCCATATCCTTCTCATCTTTTTCACCCCGAACCATTTTCATCCCTGACTGATGAGTGGATGCATTTTGTGCTAACTGCATACGACTAAGAGACAACTGTTCTACAATGACATACTAAGAGTTACAGTAGTCTAGTTGAGAGGTCACAAGCTCAAGACTAAAAAAAGCTAGTTTTGACAAGTGAACTTATTTATTTATCAAATTCGAAGGAGCTGTCAAAAATCACACCAAGACCTCTGACAAAAAGTCGACTGTGAAAAGCTAGAGGGCCATGAATACCAACAGTCATCCAATAGGTTTGGTCATCCAAACATAACAATCTCAGTTTTATTAGGATAGAGAGGGTTTAAATTTATCCGTGTTCTGATGTCATATAAACAAGTCAGCGAAGACTGAAACAAATCTTTACTATTTGGTTTAATAGCCAAATAGATTTGTACATGTTTATTAAAAATTTGCCCAAAGTGCAGCATAAACAAAGAGTGGAGGAAAGGGCCCAAAATGGGGCCTTGTTGTTGGTGTAGACAAAAAAGAATAGGCATGATACAAATAATCTCCGAATCTCTCAGTGATGGCTGACTTCATGGCCACAAACTCCAATTTGCCTGAGTGCATGTTTCTGACAGAAGGTGTGAGTCCTAGAGCCTTAGGCATGACAGCCATCTTCCCAACTTGTCTCTGATACAGAGCAGCTCTAAGTCCATCGAGTGAGCATCATAGGGTAGAACAAAAGGCTGTGTCATGTCTGGGTAACCCAGAATAGGAGGAGAGGACAAATAATCTACCATCTGATCTACGCTGGACTGGTGGTGTAGTGTACAGTTGAAAGGGGTGCAGTAGGGCTTTTTGCTGGAATCCTTGGCTGGTCTCTACCTCCTTCCCCTGACAGCTGTGGCTAGTGGTGGGTTGGGTGTATCTGAGCCCAAAATGTCTGAGGAGAAGAGGGCATATAGGGGCTTTCCAACCTTTGAGAAGTCATTTATGTCTGATCTGTACTAACAGACAAAACCCAGGGTCTGCCTCAGCTCTCCAACAGTGGCTGGTCTCCTCTCCTGTGTTGGAGAAGAGTCAACATCTCCATCGCCAGCAACACTAACCATCCCATTTTACTGGATCAGCACACCATCCTCGGCCACCTTGCTACAGTGAAAGCCACCATAATGCCACCCGCTCTGCACTTAGCATGAATCTCGTGAGCACAGGACACAGAGAGAGGGAGAAAACATCATCCCTGGCAAAACACAAAGACCAAAGTGGCACCCTCCTGTTGGCCTGTAACGTCTGTCTGAGCACCAGAGGGAAGCAATCAGAGTAATCTTGCATACCCCTCTCCTGTGAGTGTGTGAGAGGGAAAGACAGAAGTTATTACCTCTGTTGTTTCTAGGGATGGGAGTCAACAGAGGATACTGTTGCAGCCAGTATGCGCACAATCGGGTCATACTGCTCTCTCATAACGTACGCACTTAACTTTGACTCTATTAAGTACACCTTGCTAGTACCAAGTTGGACCAACTTTTGCCATCAGAACTGCCTTAATTCTTGGGCATAGATTCAAAAAGGTGCTGGAAATATTCCTCACAGATTTTGGTCCATATTGACATGATAGCATCACCCAGTTGCTGCAGATTTGTCAGCTGCACATCCATGGTGTGAATCTCCCATTTCACGATATCCCAAAGGTGCTCTATTGGATTGGGATCTGGAGACTGTGGAGGCCACTGGAGTACAGTGAACTCATTATCATGCTCAAGAAACCAATTTGAGATGATTTGAGTTTTGTGATATGGCGCTTTATCCTGCTGGAAGAGGCCATCAGAAGATGGGTACACTGTGGTCATAAAGGAATGGACACGGTCAGCAACAATACTCAGGTAGGCTGTGGCGTTTAAACAATGCTCAGTTGGTACAAAGGGGCCCAAAGTGTGCCAAGAAAATATCCCCCACACCATTACCCCATCACCACCAGCAGGAACTGTTGATACAAGGCAGGATGGGTCCATGCTTTCATGTTGTTTATACCAAATTCTGACTCTGAATGTCTAAGCAGAAAGCGAGACTCGTCAGACCGGACAACATTTTTCCTTCTTTGTATTGTTCAATTTTGGTGAGCCCATGCGAATGGTAACCCCAGTTTCCTGATCTTAGCTGACAGGAGTGGCACCCGATGTGGTCTTCTGCTGCTGTCCAAGGTTGAACATGTTGTTGGTTCAGAGATGGTCTTCGGCATACCTTGATTGTAACAAGTGGTGATTTGAGTTACTCTTCCCCTTCTATCATCTTTAACCAGTCTGGCCATTCTCCTCTGACCTCTGGCATCAACAAGGCATTTTCACCCAGAGGACTGCCACTCACATCTCATTTTCGGACCACCCTCTGTAAATCCTAAAGAGATGGTTGTGCCTGAAAATCCTAGTAGATCAGCAGTTTCTGAAATACTGAGACTAGCCCATCTAGCACCAACAACCATGCCACGTTCAAAGTCACTTAAATTAATATCGCCTTTCTTTCCTATTCTGATGCTTGGTTTGGACTTCAGCAGGTCATCTTCACC
This sequence comes from Epinephelus awoara, assembly GCA_035609425.1. Lineage (NCBI taxonomy): Eukaryota > Metazoa > Chordata > Actinopteri > Perciformes > Serranidae > Epinephelus > Epinephelus awoara. Next base: position 29,894,342 of record CM069316.1, on the reverse strand, counting down.
AGGTCTACATGCCTAAATGCATTGAGTTGCTGCCACATGATTGGCTGATCAACTATTTGCATTGAAGAGTAGTTAAACAGGTGTACCTGACAAAGTGGCTGTGAGTGTATAATGTGTTCTTAAACGTTAGAGCTGTTCTTTGTGTCTTTATAACTGGTTAAAATTATGGTAGTTGTAATGAGCTGTGTAACTCAGGACTCAAATTCTTCTTTCAAACACTGTTGTCACTTTGGTATGGACATATAAACCTTATGATGCTGTACTTATCACACAATATGTCCATCACTTACAATAGTTTAAAAACATTGTTATAAACATTTAGAAAGCATTTCAAAAAGCCTTATGAATGTATTATAATGTCTTATAGTCTTATAGTATATTATTATTATTATTATCTTTTTTTGTCTGTCTCTTCCTTCTTAGATTACAAAGATTAATGGTGAATGATGATGAAGTCCTTTTTGGTGTACCCAGGGACTACGGATGGAAAGTAGCTAGTAAGCTAAATCTGGTACAAAGCATCTTCTCTCATCTCGAGACTTATGTTATTTTGTACATTGTCCCTACAAATAAACTTATTAAATTAAATTGAATTAAATTTGGATTATTGGAAAACATTGTGGACTGCTTATTTATTGCCTTATTTATTGACTACTGAAAAGCACTTCAGTCAGTAAGTCACAAAGAAATCCTGAACCATCCTGGATTATATATGGTTTCTCCTGACTTTAATAGAAGACACTTATCTTTATCAGAAAAAAAAATCATGTTTTGTTTACATCATTCCAACCTGACATTGTTTTTCTTTTTGGACCTTAAAAGTGGCTATGATGACTGCCTATTACCTGGTGAGTTTTTTCAACATTCTATCTGTCAATGAATCAATAATATAATTTTATAAATGCTTGAGTGACTGAAATGCGTAGGATAAATTAACAGCCTTCAAACATGTCAACACAATGTTGAAGTTGCAGAGGCACCAATGAGAGATTTTGTTACTTAAAGTGAGTAAGGCACCCAAAGTGTTATGAGCTGTGCTTGCTTGCCTGCTGATGGTCTTGATGATGCTCTCCAGCTCATCGTTGGAGGGCGGGTTGCGGCCGCCCATAGGGAACACGAGGTTGATAGGATCAAACAGGCGAGAGAGGGACTTGGAAAGGTAGGCTGCCTCGTATGGCTGCAGAGAGTCCTTTAGAGCCTTCTCTGGGCTGTGTACAAACACACACACACACACACACACACACAGATAGACACAAAATCAAAAAATACGTATATATAACTTGACATAATCAATGTGCAACTTCAGATATTAACAGACAAGAAATGTTTGAGAAATCATTCTGCCAGGTTCATACTGTACAACAGTTTTGTCTGCTCCAACAGTCACTATGTCATGATTAGGTGATTATGGAGTCAAAAAATCTTGCTGTGACTTGGCCGACCGACAAAACTTTCTGGGGAAAACCTGGTCTCATTAGAAGAGACGGCATTCATCCCACTTTGGATGGAGCTGCTCTCATTTCTAGGAACCTGGCAAATTTTATTAGTAATTCAAATCCCTGACAACCCAGAGTTGAGATCAGAACTCCGAGTTGCAGTCCTATATGATTCTCTGAGCTTCTAGTGCAGGGGTAGGCAACCTGCGGCTCCAGGGCCACATGTGGCTTTGACAGAAAATTATAAAGAAAGTGAGCAACTTATTTTTTTTATTTTAATTTTCATTTATTGTTGTAGGCTTAAAGCGAGTCTTACATTCTTCAACTGTAAAAATGCATAGCCTGTTTTAAAAAAATACTGAACTAAACTCAACTCAACTAAGCTAAAAACATCACTAGCGATGGTTACAGTATTCTTGAGTCTCCCAAGCTAGGCTAGCTGTGGATTCCAAATCCAAAAAGGGTAAAGACTCAGGGGAAAAGTAGAGAATTGAATAGTGCGTGCACAAATTTGTTTGCTTTAATCGAGAATGTTGCAAAGTTAAAGTACCAAAAAAAAACAAAATTAGCCCACTGCAGAGCAGCTACCTTGTGCTAAAACGTATTGATGAAGGCTCATTTAGATTTTAGATTTAGAGTCAGTAATACTGATGGGCTAAATTCAACTTAAAAGATTGTGTTACCTTTATTACAGTACGTTGTTTATTATGTTTCACGGCTCCAGATAGATTTTTTTTTTATGTTTTGGCCAAAAATGGCTCTTTTGTTAGGAAAGGTTGCTGAACCCTGTTCTAGTGCAATTACCCACCCATAGTTTTCATAGTTTATACAAACAGTGTCTGTCCCCCGACCACCTAAATTATCAAAATCTAAAATTAAACAAAGAGGAGTTGTGCATAATAACCTCATAAGAATTAAAACCTCTTCTGTGACAGACAAAACAGGAGAATCAAATGCGGACTGTTAAATATCAGGTCTAAAATATCGTCTAAAGCAGTGTTAGTAAACAAATTAATATCAGATAATCATAATGATTTATTCAGTCTCACCGAAACCTGGCTGTGTCAAGATGAATATGTTATTCTAAATGAATCCACTCCTCCCATAATAATAATAATACCCACATTCCTCGAGGCAGCAGCCGAGGAGGGGGAGTTGCAGCCATTTTTAACTCTAGTCTGTTAATCAGCCCTAAACCTAAACTAGACTATAATTCTTTTGAAAGCCTTGTTCTTAGTCTCTTACATCCGACCTGGAAAACCTCGCAGTCACCTTTATTTGTTATAGTGTACCGTGCTCCTGGCCCGTATTCTGAATTTGTATCTGAATTCTCAGAGTTTTTATCAAGTTCAGTTCTTAAATCAGAAAAAGTTATTATTGTAGGCGATTTTAACGCTGTCAACGCTGATAATGACTCCCTGGCTACCGCGTTTATCTCCTTATTAGACTCCATTGGCTTCAGTCAGGGTGTACATGAACCCACTCACTGTTTTAACCATACCCTCGATCTAGTTCTCACGTATGAAACTGAAATTGATAACCTAACAGTCTTTCCACAGAATCCCTCGCTATCGGATCATTATTTGATTACTTTTGATTTCTTTTTACTCGATTACACGCCACTCAGCAACAGTTACTATACTAGATGTTTATCAGATAGTGCTGTCGCAAAATTTAAGGAAACGATTACTCTGTCGTTAAATTCAATACCAAGTCCTTCAGTAACAGAGATTTCACGTGCCGACTTTAACCTATCCTGAATTGATCATCTTGTCGATAGCGCCGTAGGCTCGCTGCAAACAACACTTGACTCTGTAGCTCCTCTTAAAAAGAAGTTAACAAAGCAAAGAAAGTTCGTTCCTTGGTATAACTCTCAAACCCGTAAAGTTAAAACAAATATTGCGAAAATTTGAAAGGAATTGGCGATTAACCAAACTGGAAGAATCTTGTTTAATCTCGGCAGATAGTCTCAAAACGTATAAGAGGGGCCTCCGCAATGCCAGAGCAAACTATTACTCAGCATTAATAGAAGAAAACAAGAATAACCCCAGGTTTCTTTTCAGCACTGTAGCCAGGCTGACTGAGAGATACAGATCCTCAGATAGTACCTTTCTAACACAGCTGTAAGACCTAATATATATTTAGATTGCTTTTACCCAATTTCTCTTCAAGAATTGACCGCAGTGATGTCTTCATCTAAATCATCAACGTGTCTCTTAGATCCCATCCCAACTAGGCTACTTAAGGGGGTCTTACCTTTAGTTAACACTCATTTATTAGACATGATCAATATATCCTTAATAACAGGCTACATACCACAGTCTTTTAAGGCAGCTGTAATTAAACCTCTCCTAAAAAAGCCCACCCTGGATCCAGAGGTGTTAGCCAACTATAGACCAATATCTAATCTTTCCTTTCTTTCAAAGATCCTTGAGAAAGTAGTCGCAGACCAGCTGTGTGATTTTCTCCATGGTAATAATTTATTTGAGGAATTTCAGTCAGGATTTTGAGTGCATCATAGCACTGAATCAGCATTAGTTAAAATTACAAATGACCTTCTGATTGCTTCAGACAAAGGACTCGTCTCTGTACTTGTTTTATTAGATCTTAGTGCAGCATTTGACACAATTGACCATCAAATTCTGCTACAGAGACTGGAACACTTAATTGGCCTAAAAAGTTCTGCACTAAGCTGGTTTAAATCTTATTTATCTGATCGTTTTCAGTTTGTTCACGTTAATAATGAATCATCCTTACGTACTAAAGTTTGTTTTGGAGTTCCGCAAGGTTCTGTGCTTGGACCAATCCTATTTACTCTATATACGCTTCCTTTAGGTAACATCATTAGAAATCACTCTGTAAATTTCCATTGTTATTTGGATGATACACAGTTGTACTTATCTATGAAGCCAGAAGAAAGTAATCAATTAACTTAACTTCATAATTGTCTTTAGGACATAAAAACCTGGATGATCACCAACTTCCTGATGTTAAATTCAGACCTAACTGAAGTTATTGTACTTGGCCCCAAACAACTCAGAGACTCTTTATCTGATGACATAGTTTCTCTAGATGGCATTGCTCTGGCCTCTAGCACTACCGTAAGAAACCTTGGAGTAACATTTGATCAAGATTTGTCTTTGCCCTATCCTGACCCGGAAAGATGCAGAAAAATTGGTCCACGCTTTTGTTACCTCAAGGCTGGATTACTGTAACTCTCTATTATCAGGTAGCTCTAGTAAGTCCTTAAAAACTCTCCAGCTAATTCAGAATGCAACAGCACGTGTACTAACAGGAACTAAAAAACGAGATCATATTTCTCCTGTTTTAGCTTCTCTGCGCTGGCTCCCTGTAAAGTCCAGAATTGAATTTATAATCCTACTGTTAACTTATAAAGCTCTAAATGGTCAAGCTCCATCATATCTTAGAGAGCCCAAAGTGCCATATTAGGCTGACTTAGGCCTAGTCTGCAGGAGGACCCCCTATAATACACCAGGCACCTTCTCTCTCTCTCTCTCTCTCTCTCCCTGTAAGCTACTGTCATTACCGTCTGTCCTGCATCTCTCTGTCTCTCTCTCTGTCTCTCTCTCTTTCTGTCTCATTGTGTCATACGGATTACTGTTAATTTATTATGTTGATCTGTTCTATACGACATCTATTGCACGTCTGTCCGTCCTGGAAGAGGGATCCCTCCTCAGTTGCTCTTCCTGAGGTCTCTACCATTTTTCTTTTCCCCGTAAAAGGGTTTTTTTGGGGGGAGTTTTTCCTTATCCGCTGTGAGGGTCCAAAGGACAGAGGGATGTCGTATGCTGTAAAGTCCTGTGAGGCAAATTGTGATTTGTGATATTGGGCTTTATAAATAAAAAAATTGATTGATTGATTGATTGACTAAAAGTAAAAATAGAAAAATACAGAGGGAAAGACAGTAGAACATGTAGGTAGGTCCATTCTCACATTTGTAGCGCCTCTAAGTGGTTGATTTGGATTCATTCTCAGAACCCATCGGCTGTATATGGCATCGGACTTCCGGCAGACGGCAATACAGCCTCTGGGGGCAGACCCCCGATTTTTTTGGCATTCCGGTTTGATTTGGCCAGAGGAGGCAAATATACGTTTCCAACTTCCGTTTATATATAAGTAAATATGCTGAACCATTGCGATAGATTCAGAGTTTGCAGTGACGCCAATTATGTTCCGCCTCGTTAGTTGACCGCACGCACCGTTTAATCTGGCAACAACTGCATCCGGCTCAAACGTGATTGGTCAATATCACACAGACTACAAACAGCCTACAACTGGAAACCAGGGCTCTTCCGCTCTTCTTCCGGAGGCAAGATCTCCGGGGTTTGCCTACAGACTCTACACTCACTGAATGTAGAGTCTGTATAGAGACTAATTTGGAATAAACTCTCAGGGTATATTCAAGGTACTTATGTGGACATATCCTATAAGTGATTGGCCCAAGTGTTGTGGAGTTAGGTCTATTTATGTGCTGAGCCCCAGTTAATTTGTCAATATCCTCAAAACCCAATGAGATATCCACAAACGTTTGATAACTTTTGATAAGCTTGGTCCAATAAGAACCCACAGAAAATTAGGTACAAATAAGACCTACTATTTAGAAGATATCAAAAATGTGTTTTTCAAAATATTAAAAATGGCAGAAAATTGCAGTTGCAGTGGTGGCTGTTTGCAATTAGCTCCGCTTGTTAGCTGCTGAATGGCAGTGGACTAAGCAGCCACCGGCTGCTGGTCTTCACAGTTAATTGTACAGGACTCAAATTTTTATACAACCTGTCACTGTGATTCTAATTTCTGATACATGAATTAGCCTAACTGGATTAGTTTAAAGATCAAAAACATATAAAACATAATGACTAAATGTTGACTGAAACATTATGAATTTTTGCTGACTAAAATGTTTTTAATTTTTGTGAACTAAAACTGTAAGGGGTAAAAATGACTAAGATTTGACTAAAACTAATAAGCCTTTTCGTCTCAACACTGAGTCTAAGACTAACTCTAAAATAGCTGTCAAAATTAACAATGATTTAGACATTTTCTGCTGTGAAGCTGGACTATGAAATAGGGATTGTATTTGTGATATTGGGCTTTATAAATAAAATTGATTGATTGATTGATTGATGGATGCAGACTCTGCAAGTCTCCCATCACTAATTTACCCCACCAGAGACAGGCCTGTCCATCCCAAAACTGACCTGAACCTGACAGGATTTAACAACTGGTCACCATGAACATAGGCAACCCCTACTCATCTTGTTAGCTGAACAAGCCTTTACAAGTCGAGAGGTGCCTGTTCACTTACAAATGAAATTTGTAAGGGGCTGATCGATATTTATATGCAAATGGGGCTGGTCCAAAACAGGGGGGGGTTCCCGAACTTTTTTTTGAGCACTGGGGGGGGGGGGGATATGGTTTTTATTTCGGCTTCAGGGGGGGTCATGCAACTTTAATTTGTTAAGTTTTGTATGATTTTTTGATTGTTTTCCATTCGTATTTTACTCAGAGGTTTTGGTTTATACTCCACTATGTAAAGTTACCCTGCATGGTCCACAATGGTATTTCCCACTTTCAATGCACACGTCACTGACCGGAAAACCCAATAGAGTAGCAGAAGAAGACGACCGCGGAACACAAACAATTCAAGCATAATGGCTGCTGTGAGGAAATCAGTGTATCGAAAGGAAAGTTTCCTTCATGCTAATTTGAGAGTGTCTTTGCAGACCTTAAAGCGGATGAGACACTGGACAAATTTAATTTTATTACAGAGTCGACAAAGAATAAGAACTTGCGCGACAAACTTCTAGCTCTGAGTCGGCTGCTGAGTGAGCTGCTGCTCCCAGCCACTGGTGAGAGCAAACCTTGTGGATGGCTGGACTACGAGTATGCGTATCAGTGTATCATTCGTTCATTCCATTTTCAATTTAAAATCAAAAAACAGTTTGTTTTTCCATTATTCGTTAAATAATCAAATTCAAAAATACAAAAAACGGCTTGTTTTTCTTATTTTTGATTTTATGCTCACATCAAAAATAGCAAATCGAAAAATGGGCCACGATTAAAATTTGATTTTGATTTTTCATTTGATCCAACTTGCGTGACCCGGAAGCGCATTGCATTAACTGGATAAAAAGAAAATTAGACACCTTATCTCATAATTACGAGAAAAGATCTCGTAATTACACAAATAATAGCCTAATTAATTACTTATGTGGAAATAGCCTGTGTCGTCCTTTGTTAACCATTTCACATACAGATGTTACTCATTTCAATGCCGCAGCCACAGTGAAGGGGGTGAAACAATTGATCCAGGAGTAGCTGCAGTGCGCAACAACAACCAGCAGGTGGCACATGTGAGCAGTAGAGATACAGCGTCCAACTGAAACTGTTTGAGAATTAGCAGTAGGCCTACTGATAAACGACATTTATACTATGATATTTCCACAGCGGTCAGTGTTAGGTCCCCTATTATCCTAGTGATCTCAGTGTCATGATGTAGAACTGCAAATGTATGTGTGACATATAGGCAGAGTTGGGTATAGGTATAGAGTTGGCAGTTACACTTAGAGTAAAGCTACTGAAGACCAGCAAAATGTTTTCATTTATTCTTTCAGGTGGGTAAATGTCACCTAAGCACCTTCAGATTTTATCAGTGGTGTGATAGCTTGTTTATATGGTTTGTATTGTGCTTCGTGATATTGTTTGAGGGAACTGTAACGTAAGGTAACTGCATATGGGGCCGTTCACATGTAGCGTCTTTTACGCGCACAAATCCATTAGTTTCAATGTAGATGCGCGCCAAGCGCGCTCACAATTCTTGTAGCATGATGTTATTAGGCTAAATATTACATTTCTAACAGTGTCTGAGCTGATTTATTGACACAGTATGCTTGTAGGCTGCTGTAACGTTAGGTTTACAGAGGAAATAACGGGATGTGACAAGGGCTGTCCACACCAAGAAAGATAACTGTAAGGGGCTGATCGATATTTATATGCAAATGGCGCTGGTCCAAAACAGGGGGGGGTTCCCGAACTTTTTTTTGAGCACTGGGGGGGGGGGCATATGGTTTTTATTTTGGCTTCAGGGGGGGTCATGCAACTTTAATTTGTTAAGTTTTGTATGATTTTTTGATTGTTTTCCATTCGTATTTTACTCAGAGGTTTTGGTTTATACTCCGCTATATAAAGTTACCCTGCATGGTCCACAATGGTATTTCCCACTTTCAATGCACACGTCACTGACCGGAAAACCCAATAGAGTAGCAGAAGAAGACGACTGCTGAACACAAACAATTCAAGCATAATGGCTGCTGTGAGGAAATCAGTGTATCGAAATGAAAGTTTCCTTCATGCTAATTTGAGAGTGTCTTTGCAGACCTTAAAGCGGATGAGACACTGGACAAATTTAATTTTATTACAGAGTCGACAAAGAATAAGAACTTGCGCGACAAACTTCTAGCTCTGAGTCGGCTGCTGAGTGAGCTGCTGCTCCCAGCCACTGGTGAGAGCAAACCTTGTGGATGGCTGGACTACGAGTAGCCTATGCGTATCAGTGTATCATTCGTTCATTCCATTTTCAATTTAAAATCAAAAATCAAAAAACGAAAAAACGGTTTGTTTTTCCATTATTCGTTAAATAATCAAATTCAAAAATACAAAAAACGGCTTGTTTTTCTTATTTTTGATTTTATGCTCACATCAAAAATAGCAAATCGAAAAATGGGCCACGATTAAAATTTGATTTTGATTTTTCATTTGATCCAACTTGCGTGACCCGGAAGCGCATTGCATTAACTGGATAAAAAGAAAATTAGACACCTTATCTCATAATTACGAGAAAAGATCTCGTAATTACACAAATAATAGCCTAATTAATTACTTATGTGGAAATAGCCTGTGTCGTCCTTTGTTAACCATTTCACATACAGATGTTACTCATTTCAATGCCGCAGCCACAGTGAAGGGGGTGAAACAATTGATCCAGGAGTAGCTGCAGTGCGCAACAACAACCAGCAGGTAGCACATGTGAGCGGTAGAGATACAGCGTCCAACTGAAACTGTTTGAGAATTAGCAGTAGGCCTACTGATAAACGACATTTATACTATGATATTTCCACAGCGGTCAGTGTTAGGTCCCCTATTATCCTAGTGATCTCAGTGTCATGATGTAGAACTGCAAATGTATGTGTGACATATAGGCAGAGTTGGGTATAGGTATAGAGTTGGCAGTTACACTTAGAGTAAAGCTACTGAAGACCAGCAAAATGTTTTCATTTATTCTTTCAGGTGGGTAAATGTCACCTAAGCACCTTCAGATTTTATCAGTAGTGTGATAGCTTGTTTATATGGTTTGTATTGTGCTTCGTGATATTGTTTGAGGGAACTGTAACGTAAGGTAACTGCATATGGGGCCGTTCACATGTAGCGTCTTTTACGCGCACAAATCCATTAGTTTCAATGTAGATGCGCGCCAAGCGCGCTCACAATTCTTGTAGCATGATGTTATTAGGCTAAATATTACATTTCTAACAGTGTCTGAGCTGATTTATTGACACAGTATGCTTGTAGGCTGCTGTAACGTTAGGTTTACAGAGGAAATAACGGGATGTGACAAGGGCCGTCCACACCAAGAAAGATAACTGTAACGTTAACTATAACGATAACAATGGCAGCCTCCACACCAATGAACGATATCGTCGTGTTGCTAGGTTACGCCAAACACACACTGCTCGGTGCGGTCGGCAGGTGATATTGATGACCTGTTATTGCTGTATGTTGCGAGACAGAAAAAGAAAACCAATTTGCCGCTTGCGCCACCTGTCTGTCTGTCTGTCTGTCAGCTCCATCTGTCATGAGACAAACATGAATGAAGACGTGCAGTTTATTGTGTTTCCCCGGCGACGAGCTGTCATTACGCGCGACAATTACGCACGGCTGCACGTTCTTTATAACTCACTGTGTGAACCTATGTTGCATAATAAAGATTTGCCCCCCTCAGTAACGTCACCCTGGCTCCTGAATTTTATGAATGGAGGGGATAAGAGGAGACGCATTCCCCTGCAAAATGTATTTTATTGCAGTTATTTACCCGGTATTTGCAAAACAAAATCACTGAAGTTAAGGTTCTGTCACAAAACTATATTGTTACGGATCTTTGCACATGTTTAAGTGGGTGTATGGAAATCCTGGAGCTTTCGTAGTGGGTATACATGACGTGATGAACGTCTCGACCTGTCATTTCGGATGGATTTTGATTGGCTGTCAGTGTTTCTATCGTTCATGAAATCGCTCTGAAAGTGATCCAAACGATATCGTCCACCACTATCGTTGTCGTTATAGTTGTAGTGTGGACGCTGCTGAACACTTGAGTTTAGAACGATTTTTAAAACTGTATATTTATAGTTATATTTATAGTTATAGTTCTTGGTGTGGACGGCCCAAGTCACATCCCGTTATTTCCTCTGTAAACCTAACGTTACAGCAGCCTACAAGCATGCTGTGTCAATAAATCAGCTCAGACACTGTTAGAAATGTAATATTTAGCCTAATAACATCATGCTACAGCAGTAATAACGTCAGCTTTAGTCAAATGGCTCTAGCTCTCCCGGTAAATGTCATCAACTCTGGACACATTTTCCCTGTGTGTTGACATGATAATGGCCGTGTTTCCCACATCGCTCTTAGCTTAAGAAGATCTTTCATTAAGAAGGAGTTGTAAGATCGAGCTGACCCACTCTTAACAGACTTCTTAGCCACCAAACGCTCACAGATCCGGCCGCAGCAGGCACATTAATATTACACTGAGCAAGGACAACAGTGCGCACCGTATATATTTTGATCTATTTTACACTTCAGATTTATATTGTTTGGCTTTTAATTGGTGACAGAAAAGAACGATTTTCATTCCGCAGGGAAACGCGTGTCCTTACTCTATGTGCCTGAGATCGATTGATTTCAGCACCACGGTAGTGGCCAGCTCCTGTTAAGATATAAACACAATGAAAGCGGACAAGCCTACTTATTTATTGTCTTATTAATATTTTTCTTCCGCCAGATTTCAGTGCGTAACTTGTGCCACAGCTCTGAGCGTACACAGGGTCTTCATAAAACATAGATTCAAGATTCATTATGCACAGTAAGGACACGCGTTTCCCTATTCTGAAGTATAAAATAGATCAAAATATATACGGTGCGCACTGTTGTCCTTGCTCAGTGTAATACTCCGTCGTAATTTACAATATATACACATTATAATAAAGATATGGGATATAGTCAAGATGGCACCACCCGAGTGGCAGCTGGTTACAGTAGTTCCGCCCCCCCCTTCGTGGATGTGCAGTATGTGGTTCTGAGCGAAGCAGTGGCCACAGTGACACCTTTCCTGATCTCGTAATTATGAGATAAGGTGTCTAATTTTTTTTTATCCAGTGAATGCAATGCGCTTCCGTAGTATACTGTATAGGTCCGGCAGAATGGATTTTTGCGGCTGCTACCGGTCCATTTGGTTTAAAACACAACACTGTTCTACAGCTGGGAAGGTAGGAGAGAAAAAAACTCACGCCTGAAAGCTGATAATGAAAGCTTTTATACTCACAGCTGTTTATTTTAAATACGAAAAATACATACATGTTTCTCCAATCCCTCAGGGGGGGCCAAAACGTTTTTTTTTGGACGCTTGGGGGGGGGGGGGGGGGGGGTTTAAGGAAAAAATAAAATCATAATCACTTCCCAACTATACCCCGGTCCTATTTAAATAACGATCAGCCCCTAATGAAAGCGTTACTCTCAACAAAGCGCAAATATGCTTCACAATAAACTTTCCCACCCTGGTTCACATCAAACAGACTGTAGGTGTGATTACAACTGACTCTGTTGTGTTGGTGTCTTTGTGTTAGCTCACTTGTAGTCCTGTTTTCCATGTGTGAAGAGGTCCTGGTTGTCTGTCTCTGTGGCTATGTCCAGAGATGCGTCCATTCCTCCGCTGCTTGTTAGCGTCCCCTGCAGACTGGCGCTATACTGCTGCAAGCGGCGCCACAGATCATTGTACAGTCGCAACAGCTTAGGATACTCTCCTTCAAATGCCTGCTTTAGGAAGGACGAGGCTGAATAGAAAAAAGACAAGCACATGGAGTGAGGAACTTACTGATAACTGCATGCTTTTATTCAGTTCTCTCTGCATGATACATGTGAGTTACATTTTCAATAACTCATATAGCACTCAACATGCTTGGCACCAACGACACAATGTCAACTCTAGGCCGTTAAGCACACACAATCATCGCTGTAGAGCACAGATACCTGCACCACAAGCTGTCATATGCTTTAGCTCTCTTCTAAGTAATTTGTACGAAGTTTTAGGACTGCTACAGTGTGTAACAACCGTCTCTGCTCTCCCAACATAAGTTCAGTGTGTCCTGCTCTGCTAACATTTTGAAACTTAAAACCATGCCAAAGTCCCCACTCTCTCACAGCAGCAGGTATGTTATGTGAGTAATAATCCTGCACTGAAAATTTAAAGTATGTAAGAAGAAAAAAAAGTAAAAAGTAGTTAAGGTCTTGTAAGTATGGAAATGTTCCCTGTGACTGTAGTCTATTAATATACATGATCTCATTAGAGGATTCTGACTCATGCATTATTGTAAAAGCAGGATTTACTAATGGAGTTGGTTGAGGTGGAGCTGATTTTACACTATTAACAAATGATTTATTTAATAATGGATTAATTTGCCGATTGCTTTCTCCATTACTGATTGAATGTTTTGTTTGTAAAAATAGTAAAAATTGTGAGAGATGTTGATCACAATGGCCCAGAGTCCCAATTGTCACCTTCACAATGTTTGTTTTGACTAAAAGTCCAAACCTCATCATTTAAAACTATTAAAAGGAAAAGCTGCAAAATGTTCACATTTGTCAAGCTGGAACCACAAAATGTTATTGCATGAAAAATGACTTAAATGATTCTCACTATGCATATTATTTTGTGTCAGTTGATTAACTGACACAAAATAATATGCATATGGAGCCAGAGTGTGCAACACTTGTGTTCTAGGCCTTGCCTTGCCTAATAGTTTCAGCTGTACTTGTACATTTTTGTATATTTTTTGTGAAAACGAATTCAACTTGTAAAGTGACTAGTAACTACAGATGCCAAGATAAATGTAGTGGAGTAAAAAGAACAATATTTCCCTTGAAAATGTAGTGTAGTAGAGGTACATTGTGGAATGAGAAGAAAAGACTCAGATTTGTACTCACAGTACCTAAGTAAATGTTTTTAGGTACATTCTACCAGTGTTTGCAGTTTATGTTCTATTATCTTCATGAGTTTGTGAGGAGGACTAGACTGACTGGTGATCTTGAAAGAGGCCTAAAGGCCAAAACATCATCAAAATAAAAGAAATGCATATGGAGTGTGCAACAATTGTGTTCTATGATCAAGTCTACTGCCAGTGATCAGCAATTAGTTCATCCGCAACTTTTCACAGTGGAAACTTGGGCTGGACAAAAATTCACACGTATTTGGGTTTTTTTCAGGCTCAATGGCGATACATGCTGTATATCCTGGTATTTTCTACAAAGTGGGCTACATGTTCAAGCTGATCCACGGCTTAAGTCCCCTGTTGCTTTTTCTGCATGTGTTTTGCCATCACACAGCAGGGCAGGTAAAAGTAGTTAACCTGTTGGAGGTGAGCTGTTTGCAGAAGTGCAGTAAGAGCCTGCTGTCTACAGCTCTAAATCTAATTTCTCACTGTGCCTGTTTCTGATTTTACTCTTCCTCCTTGCTGTATTATTAGACTGCTGATAAAGTTCTACTAATTTGGTAATAAACATATTTTAAATTCCTGTGGAGTCTTAAAATTAAAAGTCCCACGTAATTTTGTTATGTAAAAACTTTTATTATGAAGCAGCAAAATAAGGAAATGTTGAGTTTTCGAGCAGCAACTTCACACAACTTCTAATATAGCTGATAGCATCAAACAGAGAAATAAAACAGATATTTTAAGTAAGGCTGGACACAGGAGAGAATCTAAACTCCAAACCACAGAGATTCAATTAGAAGCTACAAAAGTACTGAGAACTGAACGCACAGAGACTTTTAAATACATCTTTCCCTGCAGACAGAGGTGAGCAGAGTCTCACAACATACACGGCTTGTTTGAGGGGGAGAGGCTTGGTCGTTGGGTGTTGGCTACATGCTTGAGTGCAGACGGCCCAGCTTTTGGACCTACTCCGCAGCTCGGTGTGGCACCCTGCGTCTAAACTGATAACAGAAAAACAAATTGGCACAGCATGGCTTGACTAGATGCGGCTAAAGGTTACTGAGGAAAAGGCCCACGATATTGTATGTGTGCTACTGCAGTATCTTCATTCATCTCACAGACTGATTTAGCGTAGCTCGTGCAACATTGTTAAAAAAAAACCTTGTGGGTTTACTGTAAGATATGGTGGCAGTGGTGGGATAATCCCTCGATACCAGCCCACTAGGCCAAGGAAAGACCAGACTTGGGTCTTGGTACGGGGCCTGGGGCTGTTCAGGATGGCCTCAACCTTGTCCACCTAACGCCACAAATCAACTCAAATACCTGAAATAAACCCCATAACTTATCAATGAGGTAAAATAACCTGTTAGCCAATTACACATGGTATCTTCCACAATCAGCATACCTGCCTGTGCCAGCTGTAGCCTGTATATCAGACAGCATTATACATCATCTGCCATTCTTCTCCTTCACAGTCCCTGGGTTTCAAATAGAGCTGATGTATAATGCTGGTCTGTGTTTCTGAAAAAGTATACAATTTTTTTAACTTTCTGTTTTGCTGTGGACGTCCTCGATTTTGTTTTCTCACTATTTTTGTTAATAAAAGCACCTCAAGTCATGTTTTTGCAAATCAAACCATCGTGTTCGTTTTTCTAACAGTAAACCCACGAGGTTTTTGTAACAAACATATAGACAGATGTTGCACCATAGACTAATTAACAGACATATTAAACAGAGTAGCAGCTCTGTGTCTCTCTGACTGTTGCTAGAGAACTTGTGAGTGAGTGAGGGGGCAGAGCTGTGCGGAGAGTGTGAGAGCGGAGAGATGAACACTGGTATGCGTTATGTGATGCAACTTGACCATATCGCGATACAAACGGTCTAAATTCATATCTTGCTTGAAAATATATCAATATATTGTTCAAAATCGAGGGTGTAAGCACATACAGCGAATAGCAGCAGCAACCCACTGTCCAAACATGAGGATGGGACCAGGGGGTGAACACGCCATCGCGTTCATTTTGAATGCAGATGGAAGGCAGACTTCACCACAAGCCGATGTGCTCTACATTCTAAAACCAGCTGCTGGTGATTTGACCAGCTGAGTTGCAGGTGACGCCATCAGCCGGCTTGAGTCAAGCTCAGTCCAACCAGTTCACACCGCTGCAACACTCTAAATCAGTTTCGGCTCATAGCAAATCTTTTGTCTGAACTGGGCTTAAGACTTGAGACTTGCTTGTGACTTACATGACTTCCTCCTACCTCCGTTTGTTTGTGCTGCTGGTGGTGAAGCAGCTATCTGTGGTCTGTCTGAGAAAAAGCTCAAAGGTTTACACTCTCTGAGTAATCATCTCATCTCTGAATTAACAGCTTTGATTTAAACTGGTCTTGTTTCCACCAAGCAGTCCGCTTCAGTTCAATTCACGTTGTTACACATTAAAATGGTTATTTTTGTATTTCCATTGTCAAACATTCTGGATGGTGCCAACAGAACTGTTCTGTTCCTTCCTGTTTTTTTCCATCACACTTCTTTTGGGGTACCTAGCACACTGATCTGATACTAAATGGTGAAACTAGAAACACTGCAGTCCGTTGACTGGCAAGAGAGAATCAACACTCTTGCTCGACGAGAGTGGAATGTAACCACTGTCCCTACAGTGAAAACTTTACATACATTAGTCAACTCAAACTATAGAATAAAAGCATGTTTTGCTGCCTTTCAATCTTTACGAGTTAACAGTTAGCAGCCTGCAGACTGAGAAAAAATAATATAAATTATTGTCAGAGGCTACTGCAGACGGTGACCAGCAACTTTTCAGGAGGAATGTTTTCTTGCATGTTCTCTGGTATTATACTAAAAGTGTGTGATGGAAATGTAGCTTTAGGGAAAAGAAAAAGACCAGTCTTACCTTCAGTTGCTCTGTAAAACTCCTCGCTAAGTGTGCTGGTTACATCATTCCAAAAGGTGTAGAGGATATCAGGCTGACCATCCTGTCATCAGGGTGACAAAAGATAGGCACACAGATGATCACATAGTCTTGTTGGCCTTGAGTTGGTGGGATCGGCCATTGTTGTTTGACTGATTGCCTATTTCACTTTCTTTGAGCATTTGAAAATAGACTTGAGACTTCACCCACAAAATGAGCATTTGTAAATCAGTAAGTCAATGCATGCTTCCTTGAACTAATGAAGAAAATTTTGTTGTCTTTTTTTTCACGCCTCCACAGAAAACAGAAAACATATTGATTTGGGGCAGCTGTGCCTCAGGAGGTAGAGTGGATCGCCCACTAATCAGAAGATCAGTGGTTCGGTCCCCAGCTTCCCTAGTTTAGATACTGAACCCCAAATTGCTCCCAATGACTGTTCCATCAGTGTCTGAGTGTGTTTAAGCTGAGTAGCAGGTGGCACCATGTATGGTTGCCTCAGCCACCAATGTGTGAATTGGTGAATGTAACATGTAGTGTAAAAGTGCTTTGAGTGTTAAGAAGACTAGAAAAGTGCGATGCAGGCGCAGATCCATTTACCCTATGATTGGGGACCACGTATAAAACTTTATCAAAACATCCATTTATACACAATTCACAAATTCGGGCATTTTGTAGGTCTTTTTAATGGCATATAATTTATATTCAGCTCGTAGAAACATCTCTAAGTTGTTCTAGATCTTGATGTTTTTGCTCCATGTTGTTTCATGTTGTATGCCTGGTGCTTTAAATTTATTAACTTACCTTATACAATTCTTATTTATTCATTTATAAATCTCCCCCAGTCCATTTTATTTTGTTAATTTATTTTTCCCCATTTTCATCAAGGTTGACTATTATTTTGCTTTGTAATTTTATAGAAGGAACATCCTATTCGAGATGTTGTATGTTTTTGTATGTGCTACAAATGTTCAATAATAATAATGAATAAAAAAGTCGAAATATTTCCAGTATCATGATATGAATTTTTCATATCATATTGAAAATCATACTGGTATAATCATGCATAATTTGATATGACACACCCCTAGGCTGCACTCCAAAGCAACACAGCAATGATCATTTATTATTGAAATGAGGTGAACACTCTGGAACTCAGCTCTGTTGCGTGTTAATTCAAATTTGTGTTGATGTGCAAAACTGCATGAAGATAGTCATCTTGTAGACAAATAATCTGGAATATTAAGTGCAATACAGTTTTTAGTAAATTCAAATCATCATCAGTGGAGCTATCACAGTGCATGAATATTAGACAGATCAAACTTGGGGCCTGTGGAAAAACACAGCTCTGTGGAATTAGCAATAAAGAAAAAGAACAGAAGTGCTGCCCGACTGAGTCTGACTGAGGAAAGTGCTTTCATTATTTAATGAGATTGGACATGTGTGTCAGTGCATTGTCCTCTAATCATCCATTTGAAAAGCTTGTTGCAGGTCTGCTTCCCAGCTGTCTGACCTCTCTTCATCTTAACCACTGCATCCTCCACTTTGTTCATCTCCTCACACCTCAGGGACTCTTTGTTTCTTTTACAATAGAATGGAATAGAAAAGAACATAAACTTTTGGTGAGGTTTTTTAATTTATTTTTTTGGTCTTGGTTCGTTTATTTCAGTGAAGAGAAATCTTAATGCTACAGCATACCATCGTGATATAGACAAGTGTGCTTCCAATTCTGTATCAACACTTTGTCTTTGTCTTTTGTCTGTGTCTGAATGGGAGAAAAACCCTGCAGCCAATTTTCACATCTAGCAGAAAGACTGAAACCAGAGTAATATATGGAGTCTGTCTCTCTCTCTCTCACACACACACACACACACACACACACAAACTCAACAGAGTGAAGTTAGACAGCAGAGAGGCCGCGGTGCAGATGAAGGGAATATAACTTAAAGATTACTCTACTTGACAACAACTACGCTTGTTACTGTGAGTAAGTGCGATAAAACCTCTGCCAGCCAAGCCAATACTTTATCAATAATGTAATCAGCATGTAGAAAGCCATATTTCAATCTGCTCTGTCCGCAGTCTCTCATTCACCACTATTATGATTTACGATCGTGGTCAACACAAGCACATAGCGTTTGAGGTGCTAACAGCAAACTGTTAAAGACAAACTAAAATGAAAGCTGTCTGTATGTAGGCTAACACTTTATCTTAAAATGTACCTGAGGCAGCCAACCTGAAGACAGTGAGTCTCCTAAGTAAAGGGAACAGTATTAACAGCGCCAGGTCACTATTGGTCGGGCATCGCTCCTCCTCTTTCAGCTCTCGCCAGCGTGTGAAAGCCAGGCCAATACGTATCCTTGTTCAGCTCTTGTTTTATCGCTCTCCGTTTTCTTTTCTTTGTCTCCTCAGACAACACCTTCACCTTCTTCCTTTTCTTTGTTCCTTCAGCCATGACAACCACGTCTAACTTCGTTCACCTTGGTTCGGCTGCACTACAAAAGTAGGGCTGTAGTCAACCAAAGAAAATCTTGGTCAACTAAAGTTGCACATAATCTTCAACTAATTGATTAGTCGTGAAAAAAAAAATAAAAATCTGCACGCTATTTTTACTTCTGCAATGGTGTGTCTGTGTCACTCTGCAGTTACACCTCCAAAACGCTAGTCGGTGGTGGAGGACTGCGTTAAGTGCTGTAAAGTTTAGTTCAAATTAAACTTTATTTATATAGTTGATTGAAAACACACAATAAATATGGCTTAATAGAGACAATTTCAAACACAAGCACACAAATTGGCTTCACTATAAATCGCAGAACTGACAGACAAACACTTGTCTTTATTTGGACATATTTCCCCCACCAATACAACATGCTGACGTTATTAGCACAAGTCTATGGCATTTTACATTGTATAAATTAGCCTTGCGTCTAGCGATCTTTTCCTCTACTCATATAAAGCCAGGAACAACAGCAACATGTAACAAAGGTAACGGTACATAATTTGGCTCCATTACAACTCACAACATTCACAGACAAAATAACTGTCTTATACTAAACATGTTTTCCAAGCAAATACAACATGCTAACATTATTAGCGCCAGCCTATGGCATTTGACATGGCACACATTAGCTTAGCAACGAGCGGAGATTTCCTCTGCTCATACTAAACCAGGATAAATCCCAAAGTACAAATCCCTTGAGGATAAATCACAAACAAGACTTAAAATGCTATTTTAGTGGAGGCTTTACTGTCGTCACAATTTATTGTTTCTTATCTGTGAAATACAAGTAAATACAAGCTTCGTTTCCACTGAGGGAAATGGGCTCAGCAGCTTACAGAAACAGACAGGAGGTCTGCATCACCGCGACACTGACCATGAGGGTGGGCAAGTTCAACTTTCTTTCAACTACGGGCCCATTTTCACAGGTATCAGCCTGTCCCCCCACCGCAGGAAACAATGGATTAATCTTGGAAAGCTGTTGATCTAGCACTTTTCTCCTTATGAAAGTAACACGGTGATTATTCGACCAATGAGAATTTGGCCAGGCGAGAGCGTATCGACCAAATAATCGACTAGTCGACCAGGACACTACAGTCCTACGCTAAAGAGAGGAGGAGGATATGACGTATGCCGTAAAGCAGCCAAATTTTGTAGTCCTTTTTGTGTCCGGGTTCCTACTCGAACCCCGATACTGCATAGACAGAGGTGTCATCCAACCTTGTGTGAGTTGATGTACCATCACAAGGATCTTGGATATATATTTTAAGGGCTCAAAAACGTAGCTTTAACAGCAGGGCTCCAGACTAACAGCCACAAACTGAAATTAATTAGCAGGTACAAGAAGAATACATGTTTGGCAGATGGGCTCTGTGATCTCAATGCTATGTAATGGAAGGGTTAGCAGCAGCCGATCCTCACGAGGGACATGTGTTTGCGAAGAACAAACATCTTTCCTGGTACTTGGGTGGCAACAGTATGACATTTTCACAGTATGATAACCGTTTCAGAAAATATCAAGGTTTCACAGTATAGGGATGCACAATAATATCAGCATGTCATTGTTATCAGCTGATACTGGCTTTAAAATTAACTATTTAAATCTACCAACAAGCTGATAAAATCAGCACATCATCAAAATCAGCCAATATCAGCTTTAAAATTAACTATAAAAATCTATATATAGATATAAAAAAAAAATATAAAAATATAAAATATAAAAATATTTTGTACAATGAATGAATATTACATACATTGAAAAGTATTTCCTGTCTCCATCTGCTGGTGGGCCATATGATGAACAGTATGCATGCATAATATGATGTAAATTCCACAACAGAAGAGACTTGATGTTTACTACAATTAGCTGGTGAAAAAAAAGTAGCCTTATCGATATTGGTATTGGTTATCAGTCAAATGAGTTGTTAAATATCGGCATATTGGATATTGGCAAAAAATCCAGTATCATGCATCCCTACACGACATTAAAGAATTAATCTTATTATGAGTCAGAATGACCCTTAAAGGAATGAAAACACTGCCTGACTTGCTGACGTACTGAGGTAAGTGTGTTGTGTCATTTCCAGTGTTTCTGCGATAGCGTCTCTTACCAGCTAGCTTTCTGATTTTCCTCACTTTTGCTGCTAAACATCTACTTCACGTTTTAACGCACACTAGTTCCGTTTTAGCACTCATAGCTCTCCTCTCCTCTTTCAACAACTTTATTGGTAATCTTAGCTGTTGTTTACACGCTACTAGACTTTTTCGCTACATTACCTTAACAGTTGCGATGTTTTCTTCTCCTTCTCTCTTGCTCAGTGTGCCAAATTAGTTAGTTATTCCTGTGCCTCCTTTAGCGACAGTGGCACATGTAACAAATGTGGTTTATTTGCTGCATTGGAGGCGAGGTTTAGTGAATTGGAAGCGTGACTCCGCACCACAGAAAATCACTCTGTAGCTGCAGTAGTTAGCCAGCCACCTGTAGCCGGCGCGGAACCACATAGCGTAGCCTCTGCTAGCAGTCCCCCAGTAACCCGTGCAGCCAGGAGGTTGAGTAACTGTCCGAGAGAAGCGTAGCACTAAGCCAAAGCCCACGGTTCACCACCAGCCTCTTCGTGTTTCCAACTGTTTCTCCCCACTCAGTGATACACACGCTGAGGAGAAAACTATGGGAAATGGGAAGTTAGCAATAACATGGGGGGCAGCAGTAGCTCAGTCCATAGGGACTTGGGTTGGGAACCAGAGGGTCACCTGTTCAAGTCCCTGTCTGGACCAAATATGGAGCATGGACTGGTACTGGGGAAGTGTCAGTTCACCTCCTGGGCACTGCCGAGGTGCTCTTGAGCAAGGCACCTAACCCCCCCCCAAGCGCCCGACCAAGGCAGCACCCTCACTCTATCATCTTTCCACTTAGTGCATGTATAGGTCCTGTTTGTGCATGTGTGTGTTCAGACCTGTGTGTAATTGACAACAAGAGTGTAAAAAAATAAATAAATAAATAAAAAATAGTATATAAAATTTAAATTTCTTTTTTTTTAAAAACAGCGGCCATAGTCAAATGTATCCCTGGGGTGGTGACACTGAGTCAAATTTAAACGCTTCTCTGAGCTTCTAGTGCAGCTACCCACCCATAGTGTTATACAAACAGTGTCTGTCCCCCAACCACCTAAATTATTTTAATCAAAAGTCAGTGGCTTAGTAGAGCAGGCGCCCCATGTACAAGGCTGTTGCTGCAGCGGCCTGGGTTCGAGTCCAGCCTGTGGCCCTTTGCTGCATATCTCTCCCTCCCTCTCTCCCCCTTTCACACTTAACTGTCTTGTCCATTAAAGGCAAAAAATGCCCCCAAAAAATATCTTAAAAAAAAAAAAAAGTTAAAGGTGCAATAAGCGAAATTCATCATTTCTAGATTGAAGGAATTAAAAAATTGCTAGGTGAAGAACTAGAGGTGTAATTTCATCTGGAGTATAGCATGACCTCACACAACCTCTCTCTGTGTTGATCTCCAGCCTCTTGTTTACAAGCCGGTCCGGCTGTGCGTTCATGTAAGTTCATTTGAATCGGGTGTGTTTAGCTATTTCCCTGCCTACTTCAATGATGATGGTACCTGTAATAAATGTAATATATTTGCTGAGATGGAGGCAAGGCTCAGTGACTAGAAAAGCTGGTAGAAGCACTCCATAGCTGCAAGTTACTCTAGTAGTCGTAGTAGCTCTAGTGCTAACTCCAGGAAATAACGCAAACGTCCCTACTCTGCGTGAGCCGGAGCCATGAGCTGCGGGCTCATGGAGAAGAGTAGGAACATTAGCGTGGCAGCCGACTAGTGCTAACGCTAACAGGAAAGCAGGGAAATCGCTAAATACAGCAGAGACTGAGAGTGAGTGAAAGACATCACTAACTGCTAAACTAAGCCAAACTAAGTTGGCTGTTTAGGTTTTAGGTGCTTCTTCCTCAGGCTCCGCTTCAGCTGCCAGCACAGCCAGTTAGCCTCTGCTAGCCTCCCAGCTAGCAGGGGGCTAACCGGTGCTTCCTCCTCAGGCTCCACTTCACTCAGCTGCCAGCACAGCCAGTTAGCCTCCGCTAGCTTCCCAGCTAACGTTAGCACCGGCTCTCCGTTTGGATCCAACCGCAGCACGAGCCCTGGTTTGTTATTCAGGTTAATGTGGGAAAAAGCAGCGGGTATATCGGGCAGCTGAGTGAAGTGGAGCCTGCAGAAGAAACACCGGGACCCTCTGGATGTAATAGTCCGTGGAGATGCTGCGGCACTCGGCTGCACAGACGAGGTGAGTGGGGTGGGGGGTGAAGAGCAGAGGTAGAGGGTGCAGGCAGTGCACAAAAGCAAACCTAGCGGCCCCTTTAAACAAAGAGGACTTGTGCATTAAAACCTAATGAAAGTTAAAACCTCTTCCACAACAGAAAGGCAAAACAGGAGAATTAAATGTGGACTGTTACCAATACCAGGTCTCTATCACCTAAAGCAGTGTTAGTAAACAAATTAATATCAGATAAACATATTGATTTACTCAGCCTCACTGAAACCTGGCTGTGTCATGATGAATATGTCAGTCTAAATGAATCCACTCCTCCCAGTCATAGTAATACCCACATTCCTCAAGGGTGGCCGAGGAGGGAGAGTTGCAGCCATTTTAAACTCTAGTCTATTAATAAGCCCCAAACCTACACTAGATTATAATTCCTTTGAAAGCCTTGTCCTTAGTCTTTTACATCCGACCTGGGAAACCTCACAGCCACTTCTATTTGTTATAGTGTACCGTGCTCCTGGCCCGTATTCTGAATTTTTATCTGAATTCTCAGAGTTTTTATCCAGTTTAGCTCTTAAATCAGATAAAGTTATTATTGTAGGTGATTTTAACATTCATGTTGACGTTGATAATGACTCCCTTGTTACTGTGTTTATCTCATTATTAGACTCCATTGGCTTCAGTCAGGGTGTACATAAACCCACTCACTGTTTTAACCATACCCTCGATCTAGTTCTGACGTATGGAATTGAAATTGAAAACTTACTACTCTTTCCACAAAATCCCTCTCTATCAGATCACTACTTAATAACTTTTGATTTCTTTCTATTTGATTACACGCCACCCAGCAACAGTTACTATACTAGCTCCCTGCTCCTTGGTACAACTCCCAAACCCGAAAATCGAAACAAATATCGCGAAAAATTTGAAAGGAATTGGCGAAGAATCTCGTTTGGCCTGGGAAGACAGTAGTGTTTCCCCTACATAGACTTTACTTGGGCGGCCCGCCCAAGTAGACTGACACCCAGATGAATTAAAAAAAACAAAACAAAAAAACAACAACCCAAACAAACCGCGTGGTCATAATTACTGGCACAGCGTAGGGAAAACTCAGTCCACCTGTCTGTCTCTCACTGGGTTGTCAGGCGCACACATGCTTCAAGTGTCTCTGAGGTAAGTTAAGTAACTTTAATACATTTTCATCCCCTAAATTGAAATCATTAAATGTCTGAAATGACACACTGTTGTGTTTAACAGCAACGATATCTTAAAGGTAGGGTCCAAAGTGTTGTTTGTTGCGGTTTGTAACGTTAAACAAAATATTCAACCTGGGTCCCTCCTCTCGGGCTAAGCCTACTGTGCAGCCTCCTGCCCCTGACAGCAGCAGCAGCCGCAGCCGCTAATGTACAGCAGCAGCTGTCAGAAAAGCAAAATCAAGAAACAGTCCAAGGAGCTGGGGACCGATAGCCAGCAGTCACTGACAGCGGGAGCCTCGAGCGTTAACCAGCAGGGAAGAAGGCGTTAGCCGTGGCGGCTAGCATCCGCCGCTAGCATTAGCTTCCCAGTTCACAACAACAGCATTCCTATTTGTTATCGCTCCGGTTCTAGCATCAGCATAAATGGACCTGGGGTCTGTTTCACAAAGCAGGTTTAGTGAAAATTCAGAGTCTGTTAACCCTGAAATGAGGGAAACTCTGAGTTTTCCGTTTCAAAAAGGGAGGTAACTCAAACTAGAGAAAGAGGGGTAACTCTAGCCTGTTTCAGAGACAGAGGTAACTTAAGCTCTCGGCCAGTTACCGCAGTAACAGACTCTATGAACCTAACCTGGTCAGGAGCAGGTTTTTCTCAATGAACCTCGAGTTTCTCTCTGTCTCCGTCCTCTTTCAGAGCCACACACTCCATTTGATTTCCTCATTCATTCAGTCAGCAGGCGAGTTTTGGCATAGCGTAGTTCTGCCGTCTGTCATTTAAAACAATCATTAAAAAAGTCAGTATATTAGAAGTCCATTAGGCACAGTAGGTGGAGACTTTTTTCACTAACACGGCATGTCCTTTTGATAACGATCCCGTGGATGAAGGTGCAGCATTACTGCGCAGAGAATTAAATATTCGTCGGGAGATGGTTATCAGCGCATAGATGTTCTAGCATTTCCACACAATTATCTTTTTGAGCTGTACTGTTTCACGTCACAGTCCATCATCTGCATACACAACCTAATCCTTGCTTACATTTGCACCAATCGTATGCTCTCACATCCCAGCAGATAGTGTGTGTTGCGCTCTGTTTCTTTGCAAATGGAAGTTTTTTGTACAATGTCGGAGATGCTGAGCACTTGAGTAAGGCAACTGTATGCAGGGCGGTCAGAAAAGTGTGCTCGTTTTACGGGCATCTACCTTCTTTCTGTTGGCTGAGTAGAAGTCTGTGTTAGTTTAAATAGGCTTAATTATTATATGAAGGTGCAGCTGATATAGATGAGAAGACATTTATGTGTGTGAAAACAGCATTATGTTGGGGATAAAACAACTGCACAGTCAAACAGCCACTTAATACCTTTACAATGCAATAATAACTTTACAATGTAAAACGTGATCAAAATGAGGTACCCCCATGAGATTATGCCGAGGTCTTACCTGTTTGAACAATGTTTTTATATTTCAGCCTAAGCTGCTGCCAAGTGCACTTCTCCCCCGCGGGATTGCACCTAAATGAAATAAATTAATAGGCTACCATTCAAGCAGTTTTCCCCTGTAATATTATTGTGATTGCAAAGGACTACATTTAAACTTATGCACTTCTTTTTGAAAACGTGTGCAAACTCGCAGTATGAGCGCACTGAGATTTCTAATTCTAGTGGGGTGAAAAACGCAGCCCTCCTCTTCCCCGTTACCATGGTGACTCGTCGAATCGGGGCTCCATTGATGCTGGCTTTTTATAGTTGCGGTGCACGTGCTTAACTCCAGGTGAAACTACTCCGAGTTGATTAAACTGATTCAAACCAGCTGTTCTGAAACCGGAAACTCAGAGTCTCCTATCTCTGAGTAGATCAACTCAGAGTTCAGGATTAGACTCAGAGTTTTTTTTGAACCTGCTTTGTGAAACAGACCCCTGGACCTTTCAAAACAGAGAAAAATACACTGCTCTGACAAAAACTGTCAGCTTTGCAAATAGCTTTAAATAGCTTTTTTTTTCTTTTGGGTTCTGTTTGTGTTAAAGCAAGTCTGCAGCAGACTTAAGTTGTATCTATGTGCAATAAATAACACATGTTTCATAAACCAGCTTGACTAGATTATTTTGAATGCACTTATCAAACACCGCGACGTCCCCCTCCACCTCCCGGCCCACCACCACAAGTAAATTCTCAACCTAGTGGAAACACTGGACAGTCTCAAAACTGGCCCTCCGCAATGGTAGAGCAAACAATTACTCATCATTAATAGAAGAAAATAAGAACAACCCCAGGTTTCTTTGGATGACAGAGGCTGACAGAAAGTCACAGCTCTGAGCCTTGTATTCCTTTAGTTCTTAGCAGTAATTAAGTTTAAGTTTAAGTGGAAATTCAATGTTTTCACTCTTGCTTGTCAATTACACACAGGTCCAAAAGACAGACACATGCACAAACAGGACCTATACATGCACAAAGTGGAGACACGTCAGAGCGAGGGGGCTGCCTTTGGTCAGGCGCCCCGAGCGGTTGGGGGGTTCGGTGCCTTGCTCAAGGGCACCTCGGCAGTGCCCAGGAGGTGAACTGGCACCTCTCCAGTACCAGTCCATGTTCCATATTTGGTCCAGATGGGGACTTGAACAGGTGACCAACCCAAGTCCCTTTGGACTGAGCTACTGCCGCCCCTGAGCTACTGCTGATTTTATGAGCTTTATTAATAACAAAATTCTAACTATAAGAGGGAAAATTCATGACCTCTTATACTCAGACAGTACCTAGCTTTACTAGATTATGCTTCAACAACTGACCTCAATGATTTCTTCACCCAAGTCATCAACATGTCTCTTAGACCCCATCCCAACTGGGCTACTTAAGAAAGTCTTACCTTTAGTCAACACCTACATATTAGTCATGATCAATATATCTCAATTGTGGTACAGGCTATGTACCACAGTCCTTTAAGGTAGCTGTAATTAAACCTCTCCTAAAAAAGCCCACCTTGGATCCAGAGGTGTTATCCAACTATAGACCAATATCTAATCTTACCTTTCTTTCAGAAATCCTTGAAAAAGTAGTCGCAGACCAGCTGTGTGACTCTCTCCATGATAATAATTTATTTGAGGAATTAGAGTGCACCATAGCACAGAGACAACACTAGTAAAAATTACAAATGATCTTTTGATTGCCTCAGACAAAGGACTAGTCTCTGTACTTGTTTTATTAGATTTAAATGCCGCATTTGACACAATTGACTAGGGGTGGGGGGGGGGGGGGGGGGAATCGATTTTTGGATGCATCAAGATTCTGTCTTGAAAGATGCAAGCATCGATGTGGAAAACTCATAATCGATTTTAATTTTATTTTTAGATTTAGTTTCAAAATTACTGTAACTCCTTGACCATTCACAATATCAACGTAATTCCAACGGATTCTGAAAGCTGAGAAGCGGAGCTTTCCAGTGATATACGATAGTGACGTCATTACCTGTGGAGGAGGGGAGGCAAGTGAGGGCAGCAGGAGGAGAGTGACAGCTGACGAGGAGTGTGTTGGAAATTGGAGTAATTTAGCAGTGATTTAGCAGAGTTTTGGTGAGTTTTGGTGAGTTTTAGTGGAGTATGGATGGCGTTTTCTTTGTAAATAATATTTGTTGTTGTAAATAATAGTATGTGTGGTTTTTCGAGTGCTCTTGAGGTTTTCTATGCCGTGTTTTTGAGTGTTATTTGCCGTGTTTTTGTTGTGTTTTCACCATAGTTCGTAGTTTTGCCATAGTACGTCTTTTTTGCTATAGTTCGTGTTTTTATAGTTCATAGATAATTATAGTCAGTTATAGTTCTGTAAATACTGGAGGAAAAATGTCAAGGAGGTCGACGATGGACAGGAGAGTCCCGTTGAGATTTGTGGATGAGGAGGATGGACCGGAGGAGATTGGTGGAGTGTTGTCATCTCAACCACAGTAAGTAATACAGTTTGTATACACTGGATATGTATTCCCAGCTTTATTACAATAATGTTTTTTAATATCTAGTGTAAATTTTCTTATTGGCTCGTTATAGAATCGAGAATCGTTTTACAATCAAAATCGTTGCCCCATGAATCAGAATTGAATCGAATCGTGAGGTGCTTAGAGATTCCCACCTCTACAATTGACCATCAAATTCTACTACAGAGACTCGAACATTTAATCGGCTTTAAAGGTTCTGCACTACACTGGTTTAAATCTTATTTTTCCTATCGATTTCAATTTGTTCATGTTTACAATGAATCATCTTTACATACTAAAGTTTGTTTTGGAGTTCCACAAGGTTCTGTGCTCGGACCAATTCTATTCACTTTGTATATGCTTCCCTTAGGTAACATCATTAGAAATCACTCTGTAAATTTTCATTGTTGATAAACAATTGTATTTTAGGCCTATCCTGTCCCCAAAAGATGTAGATAAATTGGTCCACGCTTTTGTTACCTCTAGATTGGACTACTGTAATTCCCAGTGATGGGAATAATGGTGTTATAAATAAACAGCGTTACTAATGGCACTACTTTTTTCAGTAACGAGTAATCAAAAAAGTTACTGTCTCCCCCCTTATAAGGCCGTTACCGTTACTCACAATAAAATGCGCCATTACTTGGCTTTACTGGAGTTCACTGAAGCGGCTTTCACCCAAGCAACCTCCAGGTGCATACCGCCACCTACTGTACAAGAGTGTGTATTTATACTGCTACAGCCTCAGGGGGTGTGTTTGTAGCAGGGATAGCTCCGTTACGTAATGCGGCTGTGATTAAAGACCCGCCCACTAAATCCAGAACACAGAAACCTAGAAACACAGTTTGTGGAGCCTAGCTCCACAATTTAATTGTAAATGGTTGAAAGGCTTTTTTTTACACATTTTGAGGAGTACTTTTATGACCTATTTAATGTGTTGAGAAGAAAATAGCAGAATTTGCTTTACACGGACTTTAATGTGAGCCGGAACGTAATGGAAAGCATACCAGGATCTTGTCAGAAAAGGCCCTGGTGCGTTCTGGAACTAATTTGCATGGGTCTAGTACTTTTCACATACAGTATTGGCTGATGTCACTAGTGTTGCAGGGTGGAGTACCGTAGTACTTCTGTGCCTCACGTACCACTACTGTGGGATAAGTTCAAAGTCCAATCGCAAAAAGGTGAGTGTCCATGCGCCGTCCAATAACGGCGCACGCGCTGGCCACCTGGCGCTCAATATGCTGCTGTAGTGTTTGTTTTCCAGACGTGGGTATCTTTGAGCGGTGAAAGTTATTATTTATTTCTTTTTACTTGTCGGCAGTGATTTGTTTTCCACAGAGCTCTACGTGCGAGTATTTTACTCGCATTTGCAACTAGCCTATGGCGGCTCCGCGGCGCAAGATAATGGCTTACCGGCGACAGAGAAGTCTGACTCCAGGTCCAGTGGCCTAATTTCCTCTTTCGTTGGCGTCATGACTGCCCAGTAGCCTGGACAACCAAGCCATGGCGGCACACAGGTATGTGGAGTGTCAGAGGAGAATCGAGCCGTTCACATTTATCTCTTTGTGGCAGGTAATGGTTCACAAACCTCAGCGTTCTTTACTTGTGAAGGGACTGATCTTTACTTGTCAGGGGAGGAGGGTGGCTGGTTGATTTTTTATTTTATTTTATTTTGATCCCCCCTATGTTAATCACTTATTTATGCTGTTTTTGAAGTATGAATAAGTCAATAAGTAATTTATACCATTGAAATATCATTGATGTATTATAGAAAAGTGATTTATCTTTTTATAAATGACAAAAGGCACATGTGCCTCATTTTTGCTGTGGTATCGTGATACTACTCAGAACCGTGATACTTTCACTGGTATCGTACCGTGGGTCCCAATTTTGGTACCGTGACAACACTAGATGTCACAACCATTCCATTCAGAGTTGCGCAGTGAAGCGGCTCGGGTGCCGCTTAAAAAAGTGTTCCGCCACTTTCGGGAGTGGGGAACACTGCTCTCTCAGAGGCCCAAAGTGTTCCCCTACTTCTAATTTTACAAATTAAGCACTGCTTTTAGTAATGAGTGGATCTTCAAGCATTTATATATATTAATTTCAACCGGGTTGTGTGACCTGCAATATTCTAATCCTCACTCTTAGCGCCATTCCTTTGGGCAACACTAAACCCCCGAGTTTGCCTTAGAAGGACCAAATGCACAAACCTGCTCTCTTTAAATATCCCATGGAGAAAGACACTCACTGCAGCCTGTTTTACTTTGTTCTGAGCCTGTGTCCAACCCTGTTCTGCGGACAATAAACGAGGTTCAGACTTCCGTTTGTGTCACCGGTGATGAGAAAATACAGTGAGTGCTGGACGAAGCAGTGAGTGACAATAACCCTGCCCACATTTAAGACTACTATTTGTGGTGGAAATGCTAGGGTCTAGGTACCATGTCTGAAGGGTTACTTTTGGTTCCAAAGGTACCATACCGAAAGTGTTTGGTGGAAATGGGGCTATCGTGAACAACTACTCCGTGTTAAAATCAGCAGAAGAAGAACCTAGTTAATGTTAGCCATCAGCTGCCAGTGGCCGCAGCTAACAGCTTACAAACGTTGCACTGAGTTTTATTATGATGTGTTCAAGCTCTATTCAGTAAAAGTGAGCATTGGGTGAAGGTAAATTTTAATGTTCTCATGATGTGTTCAATGAAATCGCATAAAATGTAGTTTTTAGTGAGAAACTTGAATAAATCCAGCTGTTTGAAGACATGTGTTGATGTTTTCACAGCAATATAAAATAGATATTTGAAAAAGAATTATGATTTATTTTATATAGAAAAAAGGCTTTTTAAGTAGTTATTTTTGTAAAAAAAAGTTTTTCATGTGAAAGGTTATATTAAAGGTTGTTTCATAAATGTATATCATTGAATTTGTGCTCTTTCAAAGGAAGTGCAATGAAAGGCTGAATTACTTTGAAACGGTTAATAATAATAATAATAATAACAATAAGGGATTGAATTTTTCAGATATCAGGTGGGAGGTAGTTCCAGAGGTGGGGGTCCAAGAGGCTGAAGGCTCTGGACCCCATGGTGGTCAGGTGGGCTGAAGGGACAGTGAGGCTGATTGAGGAGGAGGATCTGAGAGACCTGCTGGGTGTGTGGATGTGGAGGAGGTCAGTGAGGTATGGAGGAGCGAGGTTATGGATGGCCTTGAATGTGAGCAGTGGGGTTTTGAATTGGATGTGGTATTGTATGGGAAGCCAGTGGAGTTGATGGAGGACAGGAGTGATGTGCTGGATGGATGGTGTCCTGTTTCATTTATTTTTTATAGTGTTGATTAGGGATGCATGATATTGTATTTTATGCTTCTGATATTGTCCCAGAATTTTAAAATCAGTGCACCCCAAATTAACATCTGAAAATCTGTTGTCAAACTCTTGGAGTATGTTAACAGCCTGGCAGTGGTGCTCTGTCCAAGCAGCTGCACAGGAGGTACAGACTTCGTAAAAAAGACCTGAAATTATAAAGCATCTTTCTATTCTTGCGACACTACACTTATACACGACAGTGTCACATTTACCCATTCACACACACACATTCACTGGTGGCTGCGTATACCATACAAGGTGCCACATGCTACTCAGCTTAAACACAGCCAGCCACACAGCCATCGTTGTGAGAGTGTGGGAGCAATATGGAGTTCTTGCCCAATTATACTTCAACATGCAGACCGGAGAAGATCAAACTGCCAATCTTCCGATTAGTGGATGACCTCTTGAGCCACAGCTGCGCCACCTCGCAGATCTTTCTTCTACTGAGAGCTGACTAATAGGAGAGGATTCTGTCCATCACATCAAACCACTGAGCGTTTCTCTGGCTTTTGTTTGTCTCTCCCTGTAGAGTGAGTGGGTGGTGACTTAATGGCTATTACATAAAGAAACCATGACTTAGGTGATGACAAAACAAGCGATCCTAGGACCTGAGAGGGAAAAAGTGCCTAAGAGTGCACTGCACTATCAACTGTTTTCTACATAACACTGTCTGCCTCGTAATGAGTTAGAGCTGAGTTAGAGCTGAATGCTTCTCTGTAATAATATTTCTAAGATGTGACTGATGTGTCTGTTCAGCCACTTCTCTGTGGACACATGACAGTGAGGAATGATGGTGCATTTAGACATGTCATTAGCTCCCCAAATCAAACCTCCATCTCTGGGTATTTGGTGAGAGCTTTGTTTCCATAGTAACAGTCTCCCGCTGCTTTCTGTGGAGGTAGGAGAGTGAGACACTGACAATAGTTCTAATGATGTGTTAATGAACTGCCACGATAACTACTGATATTACTGGTACTGTGAAGCGACTGACCTCATAGCCTGGGAGCCTGCTGCTGTTGCCACTTTCTCGTCTGCTTTCTTCAAATGTCTAGAACAGAGGTGTCAAACATACAGCCCGCAGGCCAGAGGTGGCCCGCTAGAGGATGTAATCCAGTCCTCTGGCTGGCTTTGCAAGAGTGGAGACTGCAATTACATTATTCGCAGCTGTGCCTGGATCGTGTGTCGTGGTTGTGCTGCTGCCGTGGTCCTGCCTGATGCCTCCTACTGCTGCTGTTATTATTAGTCACTAGTCCATACCCATTGGTAGCTTTGTAACCTTCTACCTATGCCAATCCTCAATGCCTATGTGCAGTTTCACATAGATTGACCACGTCAGTGAATAGAAAAAACGTGGGACAGACAGAATGACACACACTCAGTTTCCGTGATTATGTACAGCATATCATACCATGACTCAATCATACCAAAAATTAGAGAAAAAAAAAACATTCGGCCACAGGGGGAGCCACAGCGATCAGTCACATTTTAGCCATTTTTAAGCGTTTTTCTGTTATTATAGCGTCACCCAGTTGCAGTTAGAGTTAAATGTCTCGAGTCACCTTGAGGCGTCCTGTTCTACATATCTACCAAGTTTAGTAAAATCGATATGGCAATTGGGCCTAGATAAGAAATTAGCTCTCTAGCGCCCCCATTTTGTTTGATCGGGTCAATAATGGAGGGGTGCCCTCAGATTATGTGTGGTCATATGCCTACAAAGTTGCCTGGTGATCCGTGAAACCCTTGAGATGTTATACATCTTTATGTGATGAACCACGCCCTCTGCAATATTCATTGCATCATAGAAGCTCAGTTTTAATAAGTGTCCGTCGATAGCTGCCTCTGTGAGAAGAGAACAGAAGGAAGGGAGGGGGGTATCACTGTCCAAGGGCTGCCGTAGAATGGCAACGAGGATGTCAGCCGACCAACACTCGCTACCCGGTCCCTGGTTGCAGCGATTTGCAATGCTGGCCAGCTAAGAATTAACTAGCTGCCAGTACAGTACAGTCCTCTCTCGTCTAGCTAACATTTAGCCGTGATACTTACTGATGCATTAGCAAGAAAGCTAGCTGGACATCGGTTTTGAATCCTCTTTGATCACGGAGCTTCCTCCATCTCTTGAACGCCTGACTGAGGTTTACTCTTGTTTTTTCCTCTTCTTTTATCACTCTCCCTTTTGCTCTTCTTTGCCTCCTCGGACAGAGGAGCTTGTTTTCTTTTGGGAGGCCATTTTTCACTTGTCTCCAAACTTTGTCCATCTGCCATTGTGCTCGTGACTCAATTATCTCATGCCCAACTCCTCATAAGGACCAGCTCCAGTCCCTGATTGGCTGACCGACCAGTTTCGCAATACATGACGCGTTTCCTGCTGTAAAGCAGATTTTTTCTGTGGAATTTCGCCCCCCGTGGCAGGAGCTTATTACAAAGCTTGCAAAGCCACTAAGTAACTTATGTAAACGCTGATAGTCTGATTTTGCTGTGGCCACTACCCTGTGCAACCCACATTATTTTCATAATGATATATTTAGGAAAATATGCTATCTGTTGCTTCTTTAAAGGGACACTGTGTAACATTTTCAGTTGTTCATTGGCAAAAATCGATGTCTGTATTCATGAATATGTCATCATTGGTCTCCACCAATAATCATACTTATTCTTGTAAAGAGAGAATTTTGGATTTATTTGTACATTGGGCGGGCAAGTCGTCTGGGGGGCTTCCATAATGTTTCGCCATCTTGAAAATACATCTGCCAGCAAGGGACATACAGCCCCGCCTTCGGCATTTTCGTTGAGAGCCAAGCCAGCGCTGTGTGACCGAGAAGCCAAAGGAGAGGAGCAGAGGCGTTTCACTACTACCCCGGCACTACTGCAGCATAACAAAGTCCCACTCTGAGCAGAATGCAGGATCATGCATGTGCAGCATCACGGGAGACGGAATCCTCATTGTCAAGAAAGCGCAAAAGGGAATCAAAAAGGCGAATTCAAAAAACGAGGGTCAACATTGAGGTAGTCTTTCTCAGGTGGAAAGAGCTGCTGAAGGAGAAAGGTAATGCTATCACAGCTAAAAGCGCTAACAGCTAACAGCGGTGCTGGCCGCTAACAGCTGTTAGCCACTGTTAGTGGCCAGCACCGCTGTTAGCGGCACAATGATGCGAGGAGAGGGATGAGATGTGTACAGTTGAGCCACTTGTCAGTTTTCAACAGACAAGACGTGACTGGTTTGTTTCCATTTACACCCGCCCCAACAGTCCTATGTTGTAAACACAGCCAGCATGGTGAGGAGGGGGTTTGTCAACTCGTGTAGTGTGTGTCTGTGTAGGAGCCTGAATGAATACTCCATTAAGTATCAGGTGACATGGTTTCGTCGATGTTATCATTGCTTTTTGGTACACAGCAGCTACCGTTGTTGCAATACACGTTTGAAATAGTGAGGCGCTAGAGTGCACTATCAGTTTGAATGCAATATATGATTTCAACATTAGATGGGAGAAATTCCTACACACTGTGGCTTTAAATTAATGTTGTTGTAAGCTATTATCATTCCTGTCTGCCCTTCATGTCTCTTTGTCTCAACTTCTCTCTCTGTGTCTCTCTTTATGTATCATTGTGACATATGGATTACTACAAATGTTTTTATGTTGATCTGTCCTGTACGACATCTATAGCACGTCTTTCCGTCCTGGAGGAGGGATCCCTCCTCAGTTGCTCTTCCTGAGGTTTCTACCATATTTTTCACCGTTAAAGGTTTTTTTTGGGGCAGAGTTTTTCCTTATCCGCTGTGAGGGTCCAAAGGAAAGAGGGATGTTGTATGCTGTAAAGCCCTCTGAGGCAAATTGTGATTTGTTATATTGGGGTTTATAAATAAAATTAATTGATTGATTGATTGACTGATTATTCCAATGTGCCAATCTCATCAGCTGATAATTACTTACCATAGATTCATTAATATCTAAAGCTTTAACTACAATGTTTTTTTCTTAACTCATGTAATATGTGTTTGCCACAGGTGCCTGTGCCACATGTTCCTTGATACACAGGAGAAAATACAGTTGGCCTCAAGAAATGTAACAGCCACCTTACTAGTGGCTGAAACTATAAACCAACACAAAAATGACAATTATGATCATAAGTCACTATCTCTGAACATACACATTATAAACACTATGACTATGTATTAATACAAATTCATAAAGGCCTAACAAAAAACTATAACTACTAAATAAACAGCACTAGACAGCCACGACAGGAAATGTGGACGGTTCTATCGTTACTTCACTCAGCACTGGCACCAAGGTGCACACCACATCGTTACTTCACTCTCAGCACTTTGATGGAATACATTGCTGGAAAACAATTTTTCCATTTCAGTAAAAACCTGATATAATTCTGCCACTGAAATTTGTCATGCCACTTATGCTCATCATATCGGTTTGCAGTGTTAGTGAGGCAGCTACCCAGCTACAGCTTGTAGGTACAGTTAGTAATGTAGCAGAATGAACTGCAGTCAAGCTGGCAGTCACTCTAATCTCCATGGTCACATCAGCTAACGCTACAACTGTAGTTCATCCATACACTGACATTAATTTGTGTTATACTGAATAATACCTTCCAACGCCCTAGCTCGAGCTGACAGGGGAGCTAGCAACAGACTTAGGAAAGTTAGCAGTTTTCAAAATAAGGTGTTATAAAATACATACAATGTTATGGAAATACGTTTAATTGCATTATATTTAGAAGAAATGTAAAATTGATTACTGGTGTCCCTTATTAAGTAAATACCACTAACTTGTGAGGGAAAGTTTTGGGTTGCTGGAAATAAAAATTAAAAAGATAATTTTCTGATGTTGAGGACATCTCTGATGACAAAGACACAAAAGAAAGCAAGCATTTTCACTGTATCAATTTTTAAAGATATTCCGAAGTAAAAGTCCCAAATGTCTACCTTGAAGTTACTTTAAAATTAGAAGTACTATAAAAAAGCATTGCTCCATAATTCCTGACAATGACTAAAATACTTGAGTTCAAGACATTTCACACTCCACCCATCCTGAAAATCAAGCACTTTTACTGCATCAAAGTTTATCTGTCTGTCTGTCTGTCTGTATAATACAATTTTTCCATGTTAGAGGTTGAATGAAGTTCACTTTCTTTGGAACTCCACACCTGTCACCCCAGATTTTTCAAACTTGAGTCTTCAGACCCAACCGACGCTGATTCAAGTGACATCACTTGAGGACATTTATCAGACTTTACGCAGCACCCTCTGGAGACACTCATTGGGCTTTTCCATACACACGCACTAGTGTTGTCACGATACCAAAATCTTTGTTTCAGTACCCATACCAATATAAATTTCGATACTTTGATACTTTTCGGTACTTTTCCTAAGGAAAAGTCCTTTTGGCTACAAACCTTTAGAACAATAAATAGTAGGGGTGTAACGGTACCAAAAAATCATGGTTCGAAAGTACCTCGGTACGGATGTCACGGTTTGGTGGCTCAAATGTTTCACCAAGTTGGTGTTGTTTCGTGTTGTCTCCCTTTGCGAGGCAGACTTTCTCTTGTCTTTTTTCATGTGCGCCAGCTGCGAATGTTGATACAGGTGTTGTCATACACACCACTTGTGCAATCTGTGCTCCAATAGGAACAAGAAAGGCATTTGTGTGCATAAATGAGTAAAATAAATTCACTAAATTAACCTCTTTAACTCCGGCCGGACGCCGGCGTCCGCACTCCCTCCCTCCTCTGTTAAATGGGATTTCACAGGCACACTATGTCATCAAACCATGTAATGCTTGGTATCACCTGAAACAGGAAGCTCTCGGCTTCCCGAATCCGCCGTCGTTTTTCTGTTATTCCTTATGGTTTTCGCACCAGAGCAGCCTAAATACACTAAGTCCAAAATCGCGATGAGTGGTGACAAGCCATGTCATGCCGTTTTTCGAGGGGAAAAGTTAAAGGATCACTCGCGATCTCATGCGGAGCTGTTAGCAGGCACGTAGCTGGTTTATAAAAGGTAAGAGTCTCACTCCTACCACTATGTTTGGCTGAGATATACCGCCTAGAAAGAAGGGTCACAACTTTCACGTTTCATATGGCTTTATTTGGTGATATTTTATGGTGTTTCTGTCATAAACAACATCAGCTATCATAATCACACCTGATTTCAATAAGGTACGATGTTTGAAGTTGGCTGAGTGGTGTTTGATCACTGATAGTACTGTTTTGAAGCGGAGTGAGCGCTCATGGAAAAAACACTGTAGAATGGTCATACTTTGGCCAATCTTCTTCAAACTTGACACAAATGTTCATTGATAGTGTGCCTACAGCCCCACAGTGTCACCTGTGCCCCACCTGTCACCTGCTCAGATGAAGCCACAGACAGTTATTCATCCTGAAAATCATTTTTTATTTTATTTTAGGCAAAATCTTCAACTTTTTACTGACTTCAGAGGCCTATTACTCTGTCTCTGTATCACCTAGAGTGTTTCTGACACTTTCACAAGAAACTTCAGAGAGTTTGCTTTCTGGCAAGACCTCATGCATGCAGTTCAGAGCGGTTCAGAGGCTACAATCATTTTAATTTCAGTATGTCATTTTAGGCGTTTTTGCTACAAAATGGGGGTGGAGTGCAAAAGGTTAATGAACTGAATCAATTTCAAAGTACCGGTATTTTCCAAATGCAGTATAGTACCGTTTGGAATACCCTAGTACCGTGGTACTATTTTAGTACCAGTATACCGTACAACACTAACACGCACTGACTTGGCTTTACCCAGTTTGATTCAGCAGAGATTTGTGTCTCAATATAAAAGGGCTACCTTCTTGAAGGTGTGTCTTTGACTGATGCATGTATGCTTGTTGACCAACAAAATGTTTTTCTGTCCTACTCACCACTGTTATTGTGGCCAACAACTTTCTTGTCAAACTTTTAAATTATCTCTCTACATCATGAACATGAACACCACATGCCCATCTCCTCAAGTTTGTTTACAATGTCTCGGAAGCACAGGTGTAGTGCTGCTGGGGCGCACCTCAACAACGCTCCACAGTGGCTTCTTACTGCCTCATATGTTATAAAACTCCTCAACAGCTAGAAACATACTTTGATGTGTGAAACTGGTGGAGACCAACACATTGCTGGTTTTGGTCTTTACTGGGATTTGATGACTAAGAAAAATGCAGTAGCCTCTGTTCTTTTGGACTGTATGTATACATTTCATGATTTCTGTGTGTGAGAAAAGCAGTTACTTCTAGGTGACATTGTTCAATGGCCTAATGATGTAAGAAAACTGTTTGCAAAGTGACTGTGAAGCTTCCATGTTTCAGTTTATGAAATACCTAAAACCACTAGAATTACCGCTTCATAGTTGGATGCAGCAAACTAGACCAGTTGCAGTTACAGTTAACATCCATGTCTGCAAGAACATTGGATGCTTCACACACATTCTCAACCCAGCAGCACAGAGGATCTATACAATCAGCACAGTTTCAAGGTGGGCACCCAAGATTAGTGTCACCAATTCAGTATCTGACCAAATGTCTCCCCTTCTGTTCCTGAGATATGGCATTAAGTAATGGCCAGAAAAG
This sequence comes from Epinephelus awoara, assembly GCA_035609425.1. Taxonomy (NCBI): domain Eukaryota; kingdom Metazoa; phylum Chordata; class Actinopteri; order Perciformes; family Serranidae; genus Epinephelus; species Epinephelus awoara. The sequence continues at coordinate 29,854,861 of CM069316.1, read as the reverse complement.
GGTTTTATTGTCAGTGCTTAGTAGTGCCCTTTTCAGCAAGTATCACAGCTTCTAAACACTTTTTGTATCCAGAGTCTTGTTAGGGGGACTTTCAACCATTCTTCCTGCAAAAGGCTTCTAGCTCTATGAGTTTTGGGCTGTCTTGCATGCACTGATCTTTTGAGGTCTATCCACAGATTTTTTTTTAATGATGTTTAGGTTGGGGGACTGTGAGGGCCATGGCAAAATCTTCAGCTTGTGCCTTTTGAGGTAGTCCATTGTGGTTTTCGAGGTGTTTTCAGAATCATTGTCCTGTTGAAGAAGCCACCCTCTCTTCATCTTCAGCTTTTTTTTACAGATGGTATGATATTTGATTTGAGTGAATCCATTCTTTCTGCTATCTGTAAAATGTTCCCCATGCCACTTACTACGACACAAACTCAAAGCATGATCGCTCTGCTCCCGTGTTTAACAATTGGACAGTTGTTCTTTTCATGAAATTCTGCACCCTTTTTTCTCCAAACATACCTTTGCTCACTGCATCCTAAAAGTTGGGGTATGTGGGTTGTGCCCATGAAAAATTTGCCAAATCTTCTCTGTCAACACCAAACTGCTTTGTCAGCACCTGTGAGTATGGGCCCTGATCTGTTAAGGCCCCTGTGATAGGGCAACTTCAAGCTGGTGTTCCGCGAAACCAAGTTGATGCATTATTTGGAGTGAGCCCTAACCATCTGCAAACTGAAGGCCAAGTTCCATATAATGGGGGATGTAAGAGACAGGCCACAAAGTGGGCATCCCAAGAAGACGTCACCCCAAGAAGACAGGTTTCCTCATCCTGTCAGCACTCAGGAACCACAGGCAGTTGTCTTTCCATTTTGCGCTGGTGTCGGCAACACGTGCACTGGAAGCTATCATGTGGAGGAACGTTATATTCAGCAATGAGTAGAGATTCTGGCTACGGCAGTTGGATCATAGGGTCAAAGTGTGGAGAAGACGCAGAGAACGTCTTCTCCACACCACTCCAGAGTCTGATAAATCTTCCTGCAGATTTTATGCTATCAAACAAGGGTTTGATTTGACTTTCTAGCAGTCCTATTAGCAGCTCAGCTATTAGCAAGTTTTCTTGATCTTCCCGACATCAACTTGACCTCCACAGTTCCTGTTAACTGCCATTTCTTAATTACATTACAAACTGAGGAAACAGTTACCTGAAAACACTTTGCTATCTTCTTATATTATTTCAGAGTGGTAGTTAGCTGTGTAGATGAGCCCATGGGTGCTGATTGTTGGGTTTCAGGGGTCAGAGTATTTATAAAGCTTTGAAATTTGCATCATCTGGCCTTTCCTAATGATGACTGCGAACAGGTCATAGTCCTAACAAGCTAATAAAGGTCTGAGACCCTAGTAAAAAGTCATCTGAGAGCTCAAATGTGTTGGAGTGACAAAAACTTTGTTTTGTGCTCCTTGCCTTTTTTTCCACTCTAAAATTGTAAAAAAACAAAAACAATACACTGATCTTGCTTAAAATGTTGAGAAGCATGCCTTTCGGAGATTAGTTCATCTTCTACTCACTTATCTGTTTACAGTAAACAAAATTGTGACCAGGGGTGCCCAAATTTTTGCATGCCACTATACACATTATTCCTGTTTAGGGTATGTCTTGTCAAGTCATTAAGATGTCCTCTATAATCTGCTGAGTGATGTGTACTTGATAAGGACTTAGGTGACATCATGCATGAATGTGTGTGGATACTGAAAATTCATTCATACTAAAACTTTTATTTTCTCTTCTTTAATTACTGCATGGCCAGACTGGAGTCATAATTATTACAGTTTACCCAAACCAGAGCAGTGGTACCTGCCTACCTTGATGATGTCATCAATGAAGCAAACATGAGTTACTGGGTCTCGCTTCTTCATCAGAACCTTCTGCAGATGTTGCACCTGTAGACATATGTAGACACTGCATCAGTCCAGCTGATTGCTTGGGTCTCTGCTTGGATGAGTCACTGAGTGGTCTCAAATCCCTGTATCATTCATTCATTCTTTTTTCAAAATAAAACAAAATATGAAAAAACAAAATAATGACTTGTTTTTTCAATATTTGTTTCCAGAACCAAAATGAAAAAACGGATAAAGACTCATTTTCCGATTTCCGATTTTCTGTTTAAATGGAAAATGGGAAAAAAATGATAACGGTCCAGATTCGGGCCTTTCATGCACTTTCAATATTTTCATCTCTCCGGAAGCCAAGTTTTTTCTTTTGTAAGCACTGGTTTCTTGTCGGACCAGTCAGAGTGACAACTACATCCGGTTCACGGAAGCTAACGCTTTGACTAACAACCGCTGCGTGTGGAGGCTGCAAATTTGGAGAAATTGTTCAATATGAGGTAAGTTGTGCTAAGGTAATAATACATGCCAGCTTACTGTTTGCTTCTACAGCTGACATATTGGAATAGACTTCATTTGGCAAGTAATTTTTACGTTATTTGAAGATTTATGTTTGTCGCGACTTGCGAATTCGCCACATTCATAACAGCAGCATAGAAATAATGCTGTATTTAGATGGATTTCAGCACTCACATGCATTTTCTTTGGGAAATGCCACTCTAGTTAATTTCTATAGACATTATAAAAGTAGCATGTTGGGATATAAATGCATTTTTTGTACTTTTCCACAACACAGAACAAAATGAATGCATCAATGTTCTATGGGAAGCGACCAGGTGGACTTCAAACCAGGGTTCCACCAGTTGAAAGTGACGACAGCTGTCTTGACAGCAGGGATAGTGATGAAGACTACACTTCAACACCACATCGGCACTATCCACTAAGCTACCAACGCCCCTATTGCTGCCAGTTTCATCACCTGGTCAGGAGTGTAGTCTGTACACAGCATGCACAGACCCCATGCACAGAGGCACCGCCTCGCTGCAGCAGTCGCGGGCTCGATCCCAGCCTGCGGTCTGTGTCATTCCCGCATTCTCTATTTCCCCACTTCATGCTGTCCTAAAGCAACAGGCCAAATAAAAAATAAAAAACAAAACAAAACAAAAAAAACAGCAGTAATAATGCTATAATTTCATGTAGAGTTTCAGCTTTTCGCGGTTTACACATGGCCATATGTTTATAAATGTAACCATGTGTACAAGATGTGTATATAATGTAGATAAAAATGTCTGCACTCTTATACAGTGATTTCTTTTTTCCACACCAGGGGATGAAAGCAGCAGTAGTACTGACAACAGGAGCAGCAGTGATGAAGACTCTGATGGAAATCAAGTGAAAAGCTTGAGCTCTGTCTCACATTGGATTATAATAGTTGGTGTTATAGTCAGGACATTGAAAATAATTGTGTGGCATCAATAAAATCTACATACCTGAGACGGGAAATGTGTTTTGATATTATTCTTTTAGTGTAGTTTTTTTTTTGTTTTTTCAACCACAGAGGCACCGCCTCGCTGCAGCAGTTGCAGGCTCGATCCCAGCCTGCGGTCCGTATCATTCCCCCATTCTCTATTTTCCCACTTCATGCTGTCCTAATGCAACAGGCCAAATAGATAATCTTATGAAAATTCTAAGTGAAAAGCTTGAGCTCTGTTTTTTTTTGTTTTGTTTTTTTTACCATTTTTTTCATTTATTCCTGTTGTTGCTAATTTGTAACATACCTAAATGTATATCTATTCTATGTATCCATCTATAACAATCTCCACTTAATTTAGCATCCCAGGCTACCATCACTCTGTAAATAGATTTTAAAATTTCAATATAATTAAATTATATAAATTATTTCTGCTTATTTCATTATTGTTATTATTGGTTTACTTTTTAGCAATATTGTATTATCTGAGGATGACTCATTTTAGTAACTATCTACAGTAAAAAGACAAAAACAAGCAAAGAAACAAACAAAAATCATTTTATATACTGGGCCTTCAAAGTGCTCTCTGAAACTACACCTGGCATGGCTTGTGTCCAAAAAATGAAAAAAATCTAAACTTTGTCAATTTTCTACACGGCTCCTGCTTTCAGCCATTCACCGTTGAACCTTGACCTCAGTGCATGTTTGCAGGCTTATAACTCAGCAAGGAAAGGGGGTACAGGCATGGGACCAACTGTTACAGAGAGCTCTTGACCTCAACTATCATGTGAGTGTAGTCAACAACTGGGGGTGCTGCATGGGGAGGTAAAGGTATGGGTAAAATATGGATCAAATTAATTTCCACCCATTTAGAAATTAGATATCTAAAATCTGATTACACAAGTGTGTTTACCATCCCTTAAAGTCCACAGTGTACTCTCCATTCAGTATTTACAACTTCCAAATCTAGGAAAAACACTTATCTTTTTTAAAAACTACAATTCCCTGGGACTGCGCCATGCAGCTTGATACATATCAGCAACATAGTTGTAGTTCTTCTGATTTGCAAAGTAGGGTTCTAAATAGGGTTGTAAAACCCAATATATCTACCTAATATCTAGTAAAGTCGAACTAGTAATTACACTGCACCTAGATGAAATATGTTAAGAAAAAGTAAGGATGATGGTTAATTTCGGATGTTATTATCATTAGTATTATTGGTGGGAAGTTATAACAGAGGAATATATTTGCAAGAACACTTTCGTGTTTTTGTGTGTATACAGGACGTTATTGAATCAGGGAATCCTTGTGGACACCACGACAATGGATCCTAAGTGACTTTACATTGGCACTGTTTCCGTGGTACCAGCACGTAATTTCAACTCATTACATGCTGCCACTACGGAATGCGGTGTTAAGATGTCGTGGTTATTTCACGTATTATTGTGAGATCAGGGCCCGTATTCACAAAGAATCCTAAGACTAAAAGTAGCTCTTAGTGACGTCATTCTAAGAAAAATCTTAGAATTCCTCTAATTCTAAGATTTTTTTTAGAATTTTCCCTTGGTAAGATAAAAGTTATTCACAAAGCATCTTAGACCTTAAGAGAGCTCCTAAGGTGAAAAACTGTTAAGAGGAGGGGGGAGGACTTTTAAGAAGCCTAAGAGTGTCTTAAACAGAGAACATGGCGGAAAGACAGAGAGGAAGGAGAGATATTCTCTGTATATTGAACAACAGTGATTTAATAAGACGCTACTGGCTTGATCGTGCAGGGATAATGGTTATGGTTGACCTCATCAGGGATGAGCTTACTTTTCCCACCCAGCGTAGTAACACAATAACGCCCGCTTTGGATTACAGCACATACCAGCGCTTCTCACACTCATCGCTCGTGTGTAAAAGGAGAGGGAACGACGCATTGATTTGTCGGGCAATGCGCTCCCAAGTCTGCCTCTTCCCTTGTGCTGTGATCCTGGGACCGAATTTCCCTCTTAAAACTTTGTTCTCCTCCATGAGCTGTACCAACAGCAGGCACTGCTCTTCTGTCCAGTTCGGCTTTCTTGTTCTTTTTTTCTCCATTTCATTCCTTGTTTTGGTCATTCTGCCAAATCAAACCACTTTTTACAAGGAGGCCAGCAATCACAGTAATTGCTGACAGCTGAGTCTGCGTCCACCATTAATATCAAATAGATTAAGTAGTAAAATTACCAGCATGGCAAGTAAACATAACAACAAGCAATCGGCATGTGAATGAGGTACGTTCAAACATTTTGAAGCTGTGTAACAATTAATTTAATTTTGCTGAGTTTTATCATCATGACATAAAAATATTTTCACGATTAAACACTTCTCAATAGCCTACAGGCTAAGTTCTATGATCGGTTGATTTCACTGTCCATTCATTACTAGGAGCGCTTTCTTTTTGTAACAAACAATCATGGCTGAGTTGCTCTCAGAAACTTCTTCTTCTGAATCACTCTTAGGGCTCTAGTTTCCTGGCGCAGCGCAGGGTGGCGAACCCCATGCAGAGCTAGTTTCGAACAGCGCAACCCGAGGTGTGCTCAGTTTGGTAGTTTGGCAAACTGAGGTGCACTGAGATGGGTGTGGCGGCGCAGCAGGGGGAGGTGTCGACAGATCCAGCTTGGCGCAGTGATAGTTTCGTGCCAAAAGGCTTTGCCGAAGATGCGCTAAAAGCTCGCCAACTGAAACCACGTCTACTGTCAGCGCAGGTGGAGCACAGCCAGTGTAAGCTGAAAGTTTGGCTGGCCGGCGGACAGTGCGCACACGTCACCAAAACCTCACAGGCAGGTTTCCAGGCACATTAACGATGCAATAAATACCCAGGAAAACGCTATTCAATGCAACTATCTGCAATCAGCACATAAATGTATCTCTATATCGACTGTCCCGTCACATCTGATGTCAGATCAAAGGGGATTGGCACCGTTTGGCACGTGTAATGGAAACCCAGCCTGATTTGATTAACACAGTTGAAAACTAATGAGTTCACATCCCTCTCAGCCGACCACAAACAGCCACAGCATCAGATAGGGAGTATATATTCAGCATCGGTCATCTTAGAAAAGTCAAAAGAAAAGAGTGAGACTGCGAGAGAGAAAGAGAGAGAGCATGCGCGCACGAGAGAAACGCAACATTGATTTACAGTTGTGGTGACCTTCTCCCACCTTTGCATCATCAGCCTGTGGAGGTCTGCTCGCAGTTCTGTATATTCGGACACCGAGAGCTTGGACCTCCTGGATCAAAACATCAGTTTCCTCCTGGTAGGAGTTTGGCTGTCTAATGCTGCTGCTCTCTTCTGCCATGGTGAATTAAGTAAACTCTCATTACACCTTCACGCGGCGCATTTAAGGGCGAGAGACATAGGCCCACTCCAAGCCTTCTCTCCTCCCTCTTTCCGACTTGCGCCAGTAGGAGGGACGGAGGTGGGAAAGAGGAGTAGCTGCGCCAGAGCGCACGGTGTGCCAAACTTCCAAAATCCTCCTGGCCACACCCAGTTGGTGAAGCGCAGGTGCGCTGTGCCTCCGCCGTGCCCGGTTTGCGAAACTAGAGCCCTTAAGCTAAGATTCCTTGCTAGGAATTTTGCTAAATGCTAAAGTGGAGATTGTTATAGGTGTATACACAGAGTAGATATACATTTAGGTATGATACAAATGAGCAACAACAGGAATAAATGGAAAAAAATGGTAAAAAAAAAAAAAAAAAGAAAAGAGCTCAAGCTTTTCATTTAGAATTTTCATAAGATTATCTATTTGGCCTGTTGCATTAGGACAGCATGAAGTGGGACAATAGAGAATGCGGGAATGACACGGACCGCAGGCTGGGATCGAGCCTGCGACTGCTGCGGCGAGGCGGTGCCTCTGTGCATGGGGTCTGTGCATGCTGCGTACAGACTAAACTCCTGACCAGGTGATGAAACCGGCAGCATTAGGGGCGTCGGTAGCTTAGTGGATAGTGCCGACGTGGTGTTGAAGTGTAGTCTTCATCACTAATCCCCGCTGTCAAGACAGCTGTCGTCACTTTCAACTGGTGGAACCCTGGTTTGAAGTCCACCTGGTTGCTTCCCATAGAACACTGATGCATTCATTTTGTTCTGTGTTGTGGAAAAGTAAAAAAAAAATGAATTTATATCCCAGCATGCTACTTTTATAATGTTTATAGAAATTAACTAGTGGCATTTCCCAAAGAAAATGCATGTGAGTGCTGAAATTCACCTAAATACAGCATTATTTCTATGCTGTCGTTATGGCTGAATGTGGCGAATTTGCAAGTCGCGACATACATAAATCTTCAAATAACGTAAAAATTACTTGCCAAATGAAGTCTATTCCAATATATCAGCTGTAGAAGCAAACGGTAAGCTGGCATGTATTATTACCTTAGCACAACTTACCTCATATTGAACAATTTCTCCAAATTTGCAGCCTCCACATGCAGCGGTTGTTAGCCAAAGCGTTAGCTTCCATGAACCAGATGTAGTTGTCACTCCGACCGGTCCAACAAGAAACCAGGGCTTGCAAAAGAAAAAACTTGGCTTTCGGAGAGATGAAAATATTGAAAGTGCATGAAAGGCCTGAATCCGGCCCGTTTGGTTGGTTATTTGGTTTTATTTTGAAAAACGAATTCACGAATGATACACGGATTGTCTCAGGATGCTGTTTACCTGTCTGCACGCAGCACATATCTGGTCCATCAGTTTCTCCAGGCTGGTCCAAAGAGCAGCACGGAAAGCTGCTGTGTTGCCAGGTGTCGGCAACACTGCTCTACCTGGAGCACCTAAGGGGACAAATTTACTATGTGTCGGGTTTGATTTGTGTGAAACCACCATTAGCTAAACAACTGACACACCAAAGCATTTATCATTCTTCATGCTAATGCAGGAGCCAATAAAAAGAGCTTTTCTGACATGCTTATCTAAAGATGTTCTTAAGACCACGATACATTTATCCGATTGCTAATTTCATATTTAATAAAAATGTATAAGTCTGACATATATTTTTCCTTTTGTCATCTCATGAAAATACCAAAATCAACAATGTGTTAATCTATCTCTTAAAGGAGAACGCCTCCTAAGAAAAGAAGTCTCATATGGTATTTCCATGGCCTGGGAAAGTTCAATCAATAGCTGAAATATTTTTGGACTGTCTTAGACCATCGGAATTATACAGTATGTAAACTGAACAAAAATATAAATGCAACACTCTTGTTTTTGCTCCCATTTTTCATGAGCTGAACTCAAAGATCTAAAACTTTTTCTATATACACAAAAGACCATTTCTCACAAATATTGTTCTCAAATCTGTCTAAATCTGTGTTAGTGAGCACTTCTCCTTTGCCAAGATAATCCATCCCACCTCACAGGTGTGGCATATCAAGATGCTGATTAGACAGCATGAATATTGCACAGGTGTGCCTTAGGCTGGGGGGTCAGAAAACCAGCCAGTATCTGCTGTGACCACCATTTGTGTCACGCAGTGCAACACATCTCCTTCACAGAGTTGTTCAGGTTGTCCATTGTGGCCTGTGGAATGTTGATCCACTCCTCTTCAATGGCTGTGCGAAGTTGCTGGATATTGGCAGGAACTGGAACATGCTGTCGTATACTCCGATCCAAACATGCTCAATGGGTGACATGTCTGGTGAGTATGCTGGCCATTCAAGAACTGGGATGTTTTCAGCTTCCAGGAATTGTGTACAGATCCTTGCAACATGGGACCGTGCATTATCATGCTGCAACATGAGGTGATGGGTTAGGATGAATGGCACAACAATGGGCCTCAGGATCTCGTCACAGTATCTCTGTGCATTCAAAATGCCATTAATAATATGCACCCGTGTTCTTTGTCCATAACATAGGCCTGCCCATACCATAACCCCACCGCCACCATGGGCCACTCGATCCACGTTGACATCAGCAAACCGCTCACCCACACGATGCCACACACGCTGTCTGCCATCTGCCCTGAACAGTGAAAACTGGGATTCATCCGTGAAGAGAGCACCTCTCCAACGTGCCAGATGCCATCAAATGTGAGCATTTGCCCACTCAAGTCAGTTACGACGACGAACTGCAGTCAGGTCAAGACCCCGATGAGCATGACGAGCATGCAGATGAGCTTCCCTGAGACGGTTTCTGACAGTTTGTGCAGAAATTCTTTGGTTATGCAAACCGATTGTTGCAGCACCTGTCCGGGTGGCTGGTCTCAGACTATCTTGGAGGTGAACATGCTGGATGTGGAGGTCCTGGGCTGGTGTGGTTACACGTGGTCTGCGGTTGTGAGGCCGGTTGGATGTACTGCCAAATTGTCTGAAACGTCTTTGGAGACGGCTTATGGTAGAGAAATGAACATTCAATTCACAGGCAACAGCTCTGGTGGACATTCCTGAAGTCAGCATGCCAATTGCATGCTCCCTCAAAAAAAACATCTGTGGCATTGTGCTGTGTGATAAAACTGAACATTTTAGAGTGGCCTTTTGTTGTGGCCAGCCTAAGGTGTGCCTTAGGCTGGTGTGCAATATTTATGCTGTCTAATCAGCATCTTGATATGCCACACCTGTGAGGTGGGATGGATTATCTCGGCAAAGGAGAAGTGCTCACTAACACAGATTTAGACAGATTTGTGAACAATATTTGTGGGAAATGTCTTTTGTGTGTATAGAAAATGTTTTAGATCTTTGAGTTCAGCTCATGAAAAATGGGAGCAAAAACAAGAGTGTTGCGTTTATATTTTTGTTCAGTGTATGTATTTTAAAAATGGGCGTAGTTACTCTTTAATTTATTATGACAACCCTACCTCCTTTGTGGTTCTCAGCCTACAGATCAGGCTATTGGTTCCTGTTAAAGATGTTAATCTTTCAATACACCTCACAAATTCATTTTATTTCTGAAAAGACTCAGTAATTTCTTACAAGAGCTGCCCACATTATTCCCATCTGAAAACACACCTTTTCAAGCTGGCATATTCGGTCTGATTTAATGGGAACACACATTTCAAGACTTGCATTATTAATGATTTTATGATGATGATCTTATACCCAATTTTTATAGATGTAATCTTTGTGTAGTTCCATTAATCGATCGATCAGATAGACGGACAGACGGACAGACAATCTTAACAGAGTGTCAGAGTGGCGCCAGTTAGGGCTGCTTGATTATGGAAGAAAATCTGAATCACGATTATTTTGGTCAAAATTGAAATCACGATTATGCGGCGCACATGATGATTTATATTGTTTACATGACGGCATGTACTTTCTGTCTCTACATGGTCGCATGTTTTCAATTCTCCTCTGCTCTCTGTTTTGCACACGGCGGAGTCCGGCCACAATGCACACACGCACAGACACGTGCACACACACACACACACACACACACACACACACAGACCAACCTTTCTCACTCTCCCTCTGCCATTTTCCGCACGCTGTTTTTGAAATCTTCCATGATCACCTGCCCCTCGTATTATTCGTAGTTCCCCTACTTGACTGGCTCGTAGAGTGAACAGAGGAGTGCAGTGGGCACCTCTCTTGTCCTGAGGAGGAGGTCAACCGCTCCCTTAAGGCTAGTTCACATTACACCAGGGGTCTCAAACTCAAATTACCTGAGGGCCGCTGAGCATCCAGTCTTGTCACAAGGGGGCCGTATTCCACAAAAAAATGATTGAAAACAATTGAAATAAAAACAAAAAACAAATGTTCAACTGTTCGAACAACTGTACTTCTCAACATGAACTATTTTACAGTCAATTTTGGCTTTTCTTGCCTATTGCTTGCTGCCAGACACCTGAGAGCGCTTCTTCTCAGAAAGCCTGGCCACATTTGCTCTGAGGGAGGTGGCAGTTGAAACCCTTAATATGGTTTGAAGATGAGCATCACTGAGTCTGGACCCTGTCTTTGATATACTAAAGTTCACGGTGGAGAACAGTTTTTCACAGACATATGTGCTTCCAAAAAGGCACATGGTCCTCTTGAACATCCTGGAAAGCTCTGGGAAGGATGGGGGTAGTTCTCTCAGAAATTGACCAAGCTTGTCTTCTTTTCCACTTGCCTCTCTGAACTTGGCTTTGAGTACAGAATTGCACTGAAGGTCAATGAGCTCCATTTGTAACACAGTGGGGGCATTCTGCACATCAAAGGAGAAGGAGTCAGAAAACATTTGGAAAGTGGCACTGTGTGTCTTGAAGTCTGCAAACCGCTGATCAAATTCCTGCTGTAGCTTCTCAATGGCAGCAACATATTTTTCACCACTGAATGCTGTGCCCTCCTCCACTAGAGACCTGCATGCTGGGAAATGGAAGAGTTTTTCCTCAGAGAGCTGGGCTTTCCATAACATCAGTTTTGTCATGAAAGCTTTGACATTTTCAAAAGCTGCAGTGACAAGCTGGCCTGGAACCTACAACTTCAGGTTGAGTGTGTTCAGCTCCTGTGTGATGTCAACCAGAAAAGCTAGGTCCATCAGCCACATGGGATCATCAAGCTCAGGAAGGTCCAGCCTGCCCTCCTCCATGAACGTCTTCACTTCTGTTCTCAGCTCAAAAATCCTCTTCAGGACATTTCCCCTGCTGAGCCACCGTACCTCTGTGAGGTACAGCACATCCCCATATGATGCGTTAATTTCCTCCAAAAGGGCACGGAACTGGCGGTGCTGTAAGCCCCTGAATCTGATGAAATTGATGCATTTCACAACAACAGACATCACATTGTCAAACTTGACAAACACCTGCTGCACAGTCCCTGCTGATGGATAATGCAGTGCAGAGCAATTGCAGAATCTGCACCTTCCACCTCCAGTTTTTTTTGAACAAGCGCTACGAGTCCGTTTTTCCTCCCTATCATAGATAGTGCGCCGTCTGTCGTTATTCCTACCAGCGACTTCCAGGAGAGGGCAGCCTTCTCAAGTGAGTCACACAGCACCTGAAATACATCCTTAGCTGTGGTGCGGCCTTGCATCGGGGTCACACTCAGTAACTCTTCTGTTATTTGGAACTGGTCATTAAAGGCTAAGTTCGTTTTTTTGACACCTTATTTTTAGGAATAAATACGCTCGTAGACTCACCCGGACAATTTTGGTGGAGCTCGGAGCCGTTTTCGAGCAATTTAGATCCATCCGACGGCGTTTTCTCTCATGCCATAGAAGCGGACGGGGCCAGACATCGAAGCCCGTAAATTAGACATTATCTGCTGCGAAACTCACTCATTTCACCTACATTTTATAAATGAATGGCCAGTGTTATCACCATGTCAGCTCAACTTCCTTGTTATGGTCATCCGGGGCTTTACAAGGATGGGTAACTTTTGATGACGTCATAGACGTGCGCCGCAGTAGCGCAGCTGAGTCCAGCCGGCGCTAGGCTAGGCTATACAGCTACACAGCTATTCTTGTGCAACATGACGGAATATTTATCCGATGTAGAAGTGTCTGATGACGACTTTGAGTATGATGGATGCCCGTATCGTTTTGAGCCAGAATACACCGACGAGGAGCTATTTGAAAGGAGGATGCAGAGGGAAAGAGCCGAACAGCTGGCCAGAGAACAAGCGAATGGGGGCTAACTGGTGGTGTTGTTGTTGTGGACACGCCACAGACAACAGAAGAGGAGAGCCTTTGCTGCTCAGAGTGGGACTTGAGACCAGAGGAAACACGTATTGATGCCCCCCAAAATACGTGTCTCACTACACTGGAAGACTTTTCTGCCATGACAAACCGGGCTGTGATAGAGACTTTTTTTCATGTCCCGAGAGTCAACTGGCAGACGCAGCCGAAGCCAGCAGGACCGAACGGACAACTTTCGATAGAGTAAGTAGCCCATACAAATGCAAAAAGGGTATATTTTCTATGAGTGTTTGCTTTATAAATAAATAACTTGGGTATGATGTCTTTACTTTGTAGTTATGTGTGATCTGGAATGCAGACAGCAGACTCAGGCTATTACACAGAAAAAATAATGTAGAAACATGGTTGACAGTTTCATAGATATGAGTTTGGCATTAAGAAATTCAGTTCAGTGTGGTTTCTGGAGCGAAGTGAGCGCTGCAGACCCGGTGACTGACCCTCCTCAGTTCTTCCATAGGAATATTCGGGTCCATTTTCAGGACAACAAGTCAGAGCTTTAGTAAATCCGGGTTTTTCAAAGGAAGCCTGTGGAATGTGAACTTTGTCCAACTAGTCATTTTGTTTGGACAAAGTGGAAAAACGCAATGACGAACCATGTTTGTACCCGTGTAGCTCCTAGCCTAGCGCCGGCTGGACTCAGCTGCGCTACTGCGGTGCACGTCTATGACGTCATCAAAAGTTACCCATCCTTGTAAAGCCCCGGATGACCATAACAAAGAAGTTGAGCTGACATGGTGATAACACTGGCCATTCATTTATAAAATGTAGGTGAAATGAGCGAGTTTCGCAGCAGATAATGTCTAATTTAGGGGCTTCGATGTCTGGCCCCGTCCGCTTCTATGGCATGAGAGAAAACGCCGTCGGATGGATCTAAATTGCTCGAAAACGGCTCCGAGCTCCACCAAAATTGTCTGGGTGAGTCTACGAGCGTATTTATTCCTAAAAATAAGGCCCAGGTGTCAAAAAACCGAACTTAGCCTTTAATACCGCGTACACAAATGGCAAGCTGAGCCATGTCAATAATGTCTGTGCTTTCATCCAGTGCCACAGACAATGCACGGAAACTTTTGCATTTGTCACTTAACTGTTCATAAATGTCACTTGATAGCTCAGTAATGCACTCTGCCACTGTGTTAGCTGTCAGACTGATGTTGCTGAACTGACTCTTTTTTTCCTGGACAGACAATATTTGCAACTTGCACCAAGCAGTCTTTCAGAAACAGACCTTCAGTAAACGGCTTTCCCGATTTGGCGATCATCTCACTGACAACGTAACTTGCTTCAAGTGCTGCATCAGACTCCTTTCTTGCTCTCTGGAAGAAGTTTTGTTGGTTTGACAGTCCTTTCTTTAACTGTGCAGCTTGTTGTGTCTGTTCATCTCCCTGGTACTTAGCATACTGCTCTACATGTTTAGTTGAATAATGCCGCTTTAGATTGTACTCCTTAAACACAGCAATTTTCTCATTGCAGATGAGACAGGTGGCATTCCCCTTAAAATCGACGAAGAAATAATCCTACTTATAGTCTCCCACTTCTCCTGAAACACTCTGTGCTCAGTGTCAACCTTTTCTTTTGGCCATAGTGTTAGCAGCGTGCCAAATGTTTGTTTTTTTTCTACTTGGTTTAAAGGTGTGGTGATGCATTCAAGGGTCCTAGGATGATACGCTGAAGGGTCAAAAACAGAATCGGGCATTTTTCCTCAGTCGTGACAAGGCTGTGTTCAAGGCCCGCTGCGTTCATTTCACTATAAATTGATATCAAATAGCGGGCAGTATAGAATGGTTTGGAGGGCCATGTCTGGCCCCCAGGCCGTGAGTTTGAGACCCCTGCATTACACGATTTTCACCCTGATTTTGCGTCGCAGAGACTATCAATCTTTCCAGTGTTCATACCTGGCGACGTGTGTTTCTGTCATCGGGATTCTCGCCAACCGCGTTACGACCGGTGTGTGCACACCACAAGATTTCTCCAAAGAGCCCTCACCGACAGAGCCCCAGATAATGCGGTGACATCACCAAACTACGTTTTTTTTAACTTGGAGATGACACATCGTAAAGGCATGGATATTCTTCCCAGTGTTGAATCAGATCTGCCTCCAGGGCCTGGGTCCAAACACAACGCCCTCCCTGTGATACTGTGGATGCCGACATTGTTGTTGTTGCTTGCCGGATTGACTCAGTGTTGCCAGATCTTGGGAGAGAAACAAGCAATCAGGGCTAACAAGCCCTAAAAGAAGCGACGGATACATATAGAAAAAGGCGACAAAACCCAAATAAGCAACTCCTCTTTAGAAACAAGCCCCAAAAAAACATGCAACCCGACTACCAATATTTGTAAGTGACTTTACAAAAAAACAAGTCCAAAGTCGTGGCTAATAAGCGGACCTGGCAACCTCACATTTCTTCCATCCTCCTGCGTGCTGACGTCGGACGTATCCCACCTCTCATTGGCTGATGCTCTTTGTCAGTCGTGTCACACTTCTCCAGTTTTCTAGCATGCCAGATATCCAGTCCCCATCGCAGATGAGGGGGCGACTTGCTCGTAGGCTTGTTCACACATGAGGATTCATTGTGGCTGACTATCTGCCGACTCACCTCCAACGCAAGGTGGCTCTCAAGATCCTCTGCAACGTCAAAATCGCGGTGAAAATCGTGTAACGTGAACTAGGCTTTAGTAACACCTACAGCAACAGCATGAGGGAGCTAGACCTTGGCCACTGCAAAGCCCTGATCCCCCACCCGAACCCAGCACCCTGTTTAACATCACAGAACCCACACTTAAAGAGGTGGAGGAGGTCATCAAGTTGGCCAGAGCGTCTTCAGCCTCAGGTCCAAGTGGAGTACCGTACAAGGTCTACAAACAGTGCCCAAGGCTCCTGAAGCGTCTTTGGAAGATCCCCAGGGTGATCTGGAGGAAGGGGAAGGTGCCACATCAGTGGAGGTACATGGAGGGTGTTTGGATCCCGAAAGAGAATAATGCATGCAGGATACCACTCCTCAGTGTGGAATGCAAGGTCTTCTTCAAGATCGTTGCTAATCGTCTCATTGGGTATCTTCCTGAGGAACAACTTCCTAGACACCTCAGAGTGGAAAGTCCCCAGCATACCAGGCTGCATGGAACACACAGGTATGGTAACCCAACTCATCAGAGAGGCACGAAAGAACAAGGGTGACCTGGCAGTGCTGTGGCTGGACCTCGCTAATGCCTATGGTTTGATCCCACACAGGCTAGTGGGATTGGCCCTGACAAGGCAACACCCTGTAACAGTAGAGCCAGGGGAAAGGAGAAGGGAAAGCTAATCCAGGAGGAGGTGCGTGCAGAAGTGGAAGTTTGCTTCAGCAGAATGGTGGCCATGGGCAAGCAGGGGGCCTGGGCCAAGTGGGAGCATACTGCTGGCTTAAAAATCACCTGGATCGAACTCTGGAAATTGGAGCCACACCGATTCAAGTTTCTGGTCCAGTCAGTATGTTCTCCTGAGTCCTGCATGTTCACCTGGGGCCTGGAGGACTCCCCTGCTTGCTAGCTCTGCCAGAGGAGAGAGTCTTTGGAGCACATTCTCAGTCGCTGTCCAAAGGCCTTGTGAGAGGGTCCATACCAGTGGCGCCATGACCAGGTTCTGCGGGCAGTAGCAGACACCATCTGCAGCGTTATCAGCTCCGGCAAGCAGCAACAGTTTGTAGTGTGCCCCATTTCTTTTGTGTGTGCCAGGGATAAGCTTCAACCTCAACCGAAGGCCCAGGGCAGGCTGCTATCAACAGAAAGTGATTGGCAAGTCCTGGTCAATGTAGGTAGGGCAGCTGAAGGTCCCAGACACCATCACAGCCACCACACTCAGGCTTGATATGGTCTTGATGTCTGAGGCAACCAAGCAAGTGGTGTTGCTGGAGTTAAGTGTTCCCTGGGAAGACAGGATGGAAGAGGCCCAAGAGAGAAAGAAAGCCAAATATGCATCTCTGGTGACAGAGTGTCGAAGGCAGGGGCAGAAGTGCCCGCTGTGAGCCTGTCGAAGTTGGCGGCAAAGGCTTTGCAGGGCGATCTCTACTCCAGGTCCTGAGACTCTTAGAGATCTGCAGACAGCAGCAATGAAGAGCCATCAAGAACACCTAGGAAGCTGCTGAAAAAGCTTTCAGGTGGCTTTGGAGTAAGAGGGGTGATGAGTGGCAAAGTGAGCTACCTGGGTGAGGGTGTCGGATGTTTAGACGTGAAACACCCGATGTTCATCACTGACGATGTGTCCAGGTTGCACCGCAAGGTGTATCACATGACTATACAATCATGTCAGTTTTTAATGCCATGCTGTCTCGAGGGATCAAAGGTCATGGACATTTAATCTTGGTTTTCAGCCTTGCAGAGATTTCTGTGGATTCTTTGAATCTTTTGATAATATTATGGATGCACATCGAGCCGCCGCCAGTGTGGGTTTGTAAATAGAAAATAATGGGGGCGGCTGTTTTCACACAAGTCGTATGGCGCCGGTGTGTTTTGGCCTTTAGCCTAATCAGGGCTGCTTTTCTTAAAGAATGTTACATATTAATTGGAACAATGACATGGTCGTTACTGTACACGAGCCTTGAAAATAACACATAGCCTCCAGCCAGAACCGACTATTCTCTGTGGCCATGGTATAATAATTTATTTTGGATCAAGCCAACTGATGAACTAGGTCAAATTATAAAATGCCATTATCTTTCATCTGCTATAAATAAGGACAATGTTTCTGGTGTGTGTGTGTTGTGAGTGAGAATAAGAACCACATCATTCTTGTGTCTTACCTCTGGAGTTGGTGGGCTGTGTGAGGCCCTTGATGTCCAGAGCACTATTGATGTTGTCTTGTATAGTAGTCCTGTAACCCCCCACTACAGAAGTGATGGTCTCGCTTAGACTTCCCAAGTTGTAGAAGACCTGCAGGGCTGTGCCGACCTGGGTCGGATTCTAACCGACACAAAGGAGAGAAAGGAGAAACAAAAGAAAAATGGTCTCTCAATTTAGTTTGTAAACAACAGTAACTCAGAGTGAGATTCTGTATACAATATTAATAGTACAACAAAATAAAATCTACCACAAATGAAACATTTAAACAGTTATATATAAAATATTAAAAAATGCATCCTGGGATCTATATATGTAAATCAACAGCTGATTTCCTCCTCTTTTAGCAAAATCCTAAATGATTGAGTTAACTATTGCACATTCAGCTATATGTAGTTTTTGCTGAGCCATGAGCATCCCGTAGGTTTATATCACCAAAGGATTATCACAAAATCACTGTGCAGGAGAGGAGAGGAGAGGAGAGGAGAGGAGAGGAGAGGAGAGGAGTTTTTCTGTGTGGGTCAGTTGAGCTCCCACTCAACAGATGGGCTAGAGGGTCTCTGCTGGAACAATCAGAGCGCTGAGGTGAAACTAGCTCCCACACAGCCCAGGCAGCATATCCAACTGCTTACATAATTAAAAAAAAAAACAAATCCATGGATATGTGTATGTATATATATATATATATATATATATACACACATACATATGTGTGTGTCTGTGTGTGTCTCCAGTGCATATGCATGTGTCTGTTTCTCTAGAGCCCCATATGGCCACACACATAACACAATGACAGAAGTTGTTAGCTAAGGCTACTCCAGCAGTAGTCATGCTAAAAATACTTCCACTGAGGGCGTGAGAGTGCATGTGCCTAATTTTGGAAAAACTGCTTATTGTCTAGACGTAGGAGTGAAAAACAGTGGCTAAGACTTTGGAGAGGACTGTAGAGTCACAGTATCCTGCTCCTTCAGACTCTCTCAGCAGCTTCAGATGCACCTGTTTAATAATGTTTAGTTAGTATCACATGGTATTACAGTTGGGAGTTGTTTTTAAATTACTCTCTAATGAAAACTTTTTTGTCCTTTTCAGATCTTCAATTAATAATCATTGTCCTCTAAGTTTTTGAACCACACTGACAATTTGACTATTGTCAGTGTGACTATTGTCAAGTCAAGTCAAACTTTATTTATAAAGCACATTTAAAAACAACCTCAGTTGACCAAAGTGCTGTACAGTTATTGAAATATAAAATAATCATACACAAATATCATAATAACTAAAACAACGGAAATAGTAAGAGCTCAATTTAAAAAAACTAAAAATTAGATTAAAAAAGGAAATAAAAGACTAAAAAGAGTAAAAGCCAAGGATTCTTGCCTAGCAGGGACTGAACACCAAGGAGAAAAGATGGGTTTTCAGTAATGTTTTAAACTGCTCAACAGACTGTGCAGCTCTAACCTGGAAAGGTAGGCTGTTCCACATCTTTGGGGCCGCCACTGAGAAGGCTCTGTCCCCACGAGTAGAGAGTCTGGACCGAGGTACTGCCAGGAGCAGCAGGTTTGACGACCTAAGTGCTCTAGAAGTACTGTGAGGTTGTACAAGCTCTGATAAATAAGACGAAGCCAGACCATTTAAACACTTTAAAACAATTAACAAAACCTTGAACTGGATCCTAAAATTAACAGGCAGCCAGTTCAAAGATGCAAGGACAGGAGTAAATGCCCCCCGGTAAAGGTTTTTTTTGGGGGAGTTTTTCCTTATCCGCTGTGAGGGTCTAAAGGACAGAGGGATGTCGTATGCTGTAAAGCCCTGTGAGGCAAATTGTATTTGTGATATTGGGCTTTATAAATTAAATTGACTGACTGATTGATTGATTGATTCACTAATGTGATCACGCCATTTCTTTCCAGTCAGCAGGCGGGCGGCTGCATTTTGGACTACCTGTAAATGGTGCAGTGCTGACTGGTCAAGCCCAACAAACAAAGAATTACAGTAGTCTACGCATGATGTAACAAAGGTGTGAAAAACCTTCTCAAAATAATCTTGGGGGAGATATGCCTTTACTTTTGCTAATAGTCTTAGCTGGAAGAAGCTCGTTTTGACAATAGAGCTTAAAACCAGACTGGAACTTCTCGGAAATGTCATTTAGATCAATAAAAGACTACAGCTGTTCATTAACCACCTTCTCCAAGACCTTAGAAAGAAAAGGAAGCTTGGAGATAGGCCTAAAGTTGGATAAAACTGTGGGGTTTGAGATTATGTTTTTAGATGAGGGGCTGGACCACAGCATGTTTAAAGGCAGCTGGGACACATCCAGACATCAAAGATGAATTTATCAGATCCATAACACAGGGCCCAATGATATGAAAAACGTCCTTAAAAAGACGGGGTGGGATGCTGTCAAGAGGACAGTACGAAGGCCTGAGGTGCTGGACAATATCAGTTAAAGCTGAGAGAGATACTTGTTCAAATGTGTCAAAAACAGCAGGGCAAATGGGAAAGATGGCAGGATCTAATGCAGACGGCGAAAGAGAGGACCTAATATCAGAAATCTTGCCAATAAAAAAACCTTAGAAAATCTTCACACAGTTTAGGTGAAGGAACAACACCATTGTGGTCACAGGGGTTTAAAAGAGTATTTAAGGTATTAAAAAGAAGGTTTATGAAGGTTTATGACTATTGACTGACACAAGATTGGATAAAAACAGACTCTTGGCAGCTTTAACAGCTTTCTGATACTAATGATCCTCAGTATGTAGCACAGAATGATTAAATGCTGCAGAAAACAGTTGAAGGGTTAATTGTGCGCACACGGCGATCCGTGGCGCACAGTTTCACATGAGAGTGGGGCAGTGTAATATGAAATAAAACAGCGAAGTGATGGGAAATATGTGGGTCACAAATCTCACTGACATTTAACTGCAGACCAAAGGATAATATAAGGTCCAATGTGTGTCCCTTCTCATGTGTTGGATCAGACACAGACTGAGTAAGGTGAAAAGAGTCAATGAGATTCAGAAAGTCTTTCACCAAGGGACGGGATTCACAGCAGACATGGATATTAAAGTCCCCAACAATTAAAAAACGATCATAGTTCACTGTCACTCTTGCCACAAAGTCTGTGAAGTCCTTTATAAAATCCTTGTTGAACTGCGGAGGACGATAGACTACAGCGCACAGGACGGGTGTAGTAAAGTTTACAGTGAATGTCTGCAGCTCAAAGCTGGAGAAAGAGATTGACGTTGACAATCGACATTGAAAACTGGATTTAAATACAGATGCTACCCCTCCACCTCGGCCGGTGGTTCGGGGGGAGTTAAAAAAGAGACAGTTAGGGGGGAGCAACTCGGAGAACTGGACAAACTCACCGACTTGAATCCACGTCTCTGTCAGAAACATAAAATCCAATTCACGTGAAGTGAAGAAGTCATTCAAGATAAAAGTCTTGTTTGCTAGCGATTTGGCATTCAAGAGAGCCAGGCTAAGGGTAATCTCCTTGCGGGCCTGGGTGGAAACGCGGCGCAGAGGCCGAAGATTCCTAAAATCCACACCGCCGTTGCGGACCCGGCATCTGGGAGGGGGAACCTTCGTCGACAGGTGAAGGCAGTCAGCGGCTGGACAGGGAGAAACAACAGGCTGGATCCAACGAAGACACAACGGCTGCACATGAGATCCTCTGACAGGATGGCGAGGATCGGTCCAACAGGTGGATCATCTGAGGATCTTGAGTTTTACCAAGACGCCTGCCCTCTTTCCACGTCCTCTGGAGCGCTTCCTCCGTGAGATGACAACCGGTGAGCGCAGCAGGTAAGCTGGTAAAGACGCCAGGGGAGGAGGGAGACCTGAGGTTTGATCCCCCCCAATCAACGTTTGGCAGTGTTTTTTGAGATGCTCTAATGTCAAGAAGTGCTTGTTGATCATACACCAGCAAAGCAGAGGAATCTTGGCAGAGAAAATAAAGTAACATAGCAGCAAATATCAAACACAGCAGAGCCAGCAGAGCCGGCAGACGGCAGGCCGCACACGCTGTCGCCATCTTGACCAATCCCCACAATACAGCAAATGCTGGATGGAGCAGTGGGTAACAACAACCCTGACTACTTGTAATGCTAAATGGACCAAAGGTACTAAACTGAAAGTTTGTCATGAAATGCAGCTTTTCAGTGCCAGGGCCCTACAGTCACCGGCACTAAGGCCCTGATGACACAGAAAGCTGCAAACTGCAGGCGCACTCACCGCCTTTTTTGTAAACACTGTTTGCCACTAGTAAAAAAAAGTTTTTTTCAATTTGAGGAGTTCAGAGCGTTCCTGCAAAATCGCCAGGCGCCTACAGCACAGAAACACAAGGCATGTAGCAACGCAAAAATAGTGAGCAAAAAGCTTTATTCTCACTATAGACTATTGCAAAAAGCTGCCTACAGCTGCTAAAAAGCATTCTGTGTGATTGGGGCCTAAAGGTGTGAGGAACCTATGGTTTTTATGGTGATTATTATTAGGAGCCAAGTACCCAACCAGTGTGAAGGGCCTAAGGCACGGAAATTCACGGAAATTTGCAAGTGCATGAGAACTGGTAAAAATGTTGATATTTTATGGATCTCATGCTTAGGTGTGACAGGTGTCAGGTGTAAAAATTACAGCGAAGTCATCACAGTATATCACCTAGAAGTACAGAATTTAGGAGGCATGTGTAACATCGCCCCTAAAATATTTTTTTACAGCACAGAAACACAAGGCATGTAGCAACGCAAAAATAGTGAGCAAAAAGCTTTATTCTCACTATAGACTATTGCAAAAAGCTGCCTACAGCTGCTAAAAAGCATTCTGTGTGATTGGGGCCTAAAGGTGTGAGGAACCTATGGTTTTTATGGTGATTATTATTAGGAGCCAAGTACCCAACCAGTGTGAAGGGCCTAAGGCACGGAAATTCACGGAAATTTGCAAGTGCATGAGAACTGGTAAAAATGTTGATATTTTATGGATCTCATGCTTAGGTGTGACAGGTGTCAGGTGTAAAAATTACAGCGAAGTCATCACAGTATATCACCTAGAAGTACAGAATTTAGGAGGCATGTGTAACATCGCCCCTAAAATATTTTTTTTTAAAAATCAGCATTTTCACCCACCTGCCACTGCGGCTGGTGGATTCAAAAATCTGCCAGCCACCCAACAGACAACCATTGTTTTCTTTTGGCTGGTGAGTGAAGCAAATTTAGCAGCTACTTGCATATTTTCCAAACATTTGGCTGGTGGCTGGTGCCAATTTCCAACCCTGCAATGACTTTTAAAAAAAAAAGAAAAAAGAAAAAAGTTTGGGATGTGGAGTTTGAAAGATGTGGGCAAGCAGTGACAAAGCAGGAAGGGTTTAACAGAAAATGTTGCTGAGTAGTATTAATGAAAAGGCCTCTCTGCTTTAAAAGTGCAAACATTAAAGGATGAAGAGGAACAGGAATCAAATACAGAAACTGTGCTAATATGGAAGCACCTACGTAGAAAAACTCCTGAAACCTCATCAGCAACAGTCCATAAACCAAGCTGTGAACAGTCAATTTCCTGCAGAAGGTAGAAATCCAAATAATGCTGATCAACAGCATGATGAGAGGTTTAATTAGAAAAAGTGAGATGTCTGTGATGTTAAGACCAAGAAGGTTGTCAGATGTACTGTACTCCTGTGTCTGTGTGAAGAACTAATAAGAACATGGCTGCGCCATTGGCACACAAGCTGAAGCACCGCTACAACACTCTTCTGGACACTGGCAATATGTCATTTTGGACACTGAACAGACTGTCTCTCACTCTCACTCTCACTCTCACACACACACACACACACACACACACACACACACACACACACACACACACACACACACACAATCTTTAATGGGACACTGTCCCCTTGAGAACAAGGCTTTCTGGGGCAGATGAAGGTTAGCAGAGCTCACATGTGCTCCCTCTCTCACATGTACTTTACAGGACGACACATATACAAAGTGCTCTTCTCTCTTTTGCCTTTGTCTTTCTTTATTAATCAGAAAAACAGTTTAAAAAAAAAATCTAATTTCCTTGATACACAAATAAAGTATAAAAAGTAGGAAGAATAGAGACACAAAGGGCATCTGCAATGTCACAAGATATTCTAGCAATAAAGATCAAAACAGCAAATACTTTAAGTAAACAACTAAAAGCTGGACAATGTAAACACAATTTTTAGGACTAATTCTACTTATTAACCCAAATGTAGTGCAGTGTGATGTAAATGCAGCACCACTGTAGGGCTGCTTTCATTTCTGTGATTTCTCTACTCCCTTGAAAGAACATAAACAGGATAGGGCTGCTTGTCACATTAGCTATTTACATAAAGGCATTTACTCTTACTAGTATTCAACAGCCAAAAGTACAGAGAGTAAGTGTGCTGTAATTAGTTAATAATGTAATAACCTGATACAGAAAACAAGAATGTACTGTATGTACACAGCAAATGCCCCAAATAATTCAAAACCTGCTAAATGATGTATCAGGTAATCTATACAGTGAAAAGTCTGGTACTGTGTGTCAGAGCAACATACATGAGTTTACAAACATGACAAATAAGTAGGACTTCCTAGTGCAGCAACAACAATAGTACGTTTACATGCACAGTTAAGTGGAGCTATGGTTAGAGCTCAACTAGGCCATTTAATTGGACTATTGTCCTTGACCCACTATACAAGCAAGGGAGGGGAATGAATTTATTGACCAAATTATGTCTGACTCTGCTACAATAGGTGGCAATATGCCCCCTATGAGCTTGTTAGTATTGGACCTTTTTCCTGTTGACCTATTACATCACGGACCAAACAACTGAGCACAGTCTAGCTGTTCCACCACTTTTTTGAGCAGGTCATCATTCCGTATTTTTCTCCCATCCATGTATTTTAAAATATTCAAGTCTGTCAGCTGAAACAGCATTAACTGTCTCTCCTCGTTCATCCAAAAATGCACGGCTCTGGATCTAAGTTTCACCATGTTGTTACCGACTTCTTCTTCTGTAACACATCTAATGCTATTCAACTTCCGAATCAAAGCCACAGGCAGACACTGTGGAGCATGGCCAGTTTGGTTCTGAATGACTGTATACATGCAGGAGTAGTATGACTCCCAGTTGCATAAACTGGGTGCGTTAGTCCAACTTTGAGAGATTTGATTTAGTACGATTTCAGTTAGACTGACATGTTTAGCTGTATTTTAAAAGTCAGATTTTAGTTAGACTGGCACAATATATTGATTCTCTGTGATTGACTTAGAGTACTTTTCAGTGTCCACACTATGAACACATATTTTTTTTTTTTTTTTTAACTTATTTAGTCACAAATATTCCGTAATACCAACAGAAGTTTTCCAATAAAAGCCATTGTAAAATAATGGTGGTTTCAAATAATAGCTGGGGGTGCGTCCAGCACCAAAATAAAATCAATGCTAAAAAGGGGGAGCCGGGCAGAGCTCGCCCACCGCTAATTAGCTTAGCTCAAATGCTTGGAGTCAATGGGTAATGTTAGCCTGCATCTGCCTGCAGTCATCAGATAAACATCTTCAGCAACTCTAAACGGTCCTGTGTGCTTGTTGTGGCTCGTTTTTACCACGTTATGTTACGTTATCTATTTTTAGACTAAGATTAGCACTTTATGTAAGTTTTGAACGAAGTACATAGGAAACTAAACCGCAGTTAAAGTGAAATTAAACCTTACTGAGTAAGAAGCCAATAATTTATCAATACATGTGTTCAGCAAGCATGAACATGTAAACATGTAGACAGAATATTCAAAATTCTCTGCCCACAGTCTCTCATCCACCGTCACTAATGTTATGTCTTACACACCAGTTAAGACAGCACCAGGACTTAATTTGTGCCGGATCCCACCAGAACAGGATCCGGCACCTCCCACATTGGAACCGGAACCTATTTCATTGGATCCGCCAACTCCTGTGTCTCTATGAAAAGTAAGTAACTGTTTGTTTAATGTTCAATATTGCTATCTGTCTTGCTAGTGCTTATTCCCCATTGAAGTTGCACAAAAATCTCGTGATTGCATATTTTAGATGCATTTTAAGGTGAATTTTCAGGGAAAGAGAGGGGAGGGGAGGCACTTCAGGTCACACAGGCGCACGCTGGTTTGTTTTGAGTCTGCAGTTAGCTTCCACTCAGCAGCAAAAAATGGCAAAAAGACAAGTAAGTTTGTTGAAGTTTTTCAAACTAACCAGCTAGTCAAATCTTAAACAAGCCAAACTCGTTTCAGCAGATCAACAGTGTGGAGACCCCAGTGGAGACAGCAGCACAAGTAGCAACACTATTGATGCTAGTGCATGCTTGTTGTTAGCGGGCATGACCCACATGGGGATCAAGGAGATGAAGATGACGAGAAGGCAGACGAGCACTTTGAATCTGTGAGAGATTGTGATGGCGATGAAGCAGAAACATTTGTCAGGGACACTCAAACTGGGAAAATCTGGATGGACGCTCAGTTTAAAAAGAAAAAAAAGATGTTATCCCTAGATACGATGGAAAAAAACTGGACTGGGCTGTGCGATTTGTAAAAAAGTGGGGTCACTGGGTCCAGAAAAAACTACAGGTATGAAGCTTGCCAAAGAATGGATCTCAGGCTCATTTACATCATCTGCGCCCAACATCTACAAACAACACAGACCCTTAAAGAAAAATGTTTCTGAGCATGGGAGTACTAAAGCATCAAATATTTTTGATAAGGCAAGCGAAGACACTTTGACAAACACAATAATCAATAACCAATCTGACCAGGTGCAAACAACTGCCAGAATTTTTCGTACTGCTTACAAGGAAGCCAGCTTACGGATTTGAGCATGAAACAGACTGCCAGGAAATGAATGGTGTGGATATGTGGAGGATTCTCCACTCTAACATGGCATGTTCTCATATACAACAGCATATTGCAACTGACATGAAAAGAAAATTACTTGAGAGGATTGTTACTTGTGCTCCAAAAATCGGACTCATGCTGGATGAGGCCACAGGCTTAAATAAAAAGAGTGCATTAATTGTGTATTTAAGACTGCAGTTACCTGAAATGGAATCGCCTGAGAACATATTCTTTGATCTTGTAGAGTTAGATGATGAGTGCTGAAGGCATTGTCCGCAAACTGTTGGATGCTGTAGAGCATGCCAACTGAAATGAGGCCTTCCCCTCAAAAACACTCATCGGTGTCACATTTGACGGTGCGTCGCCTCACAGCAAGAGGGTTCCCGGTTCGATCCCGGGTGTGGGAGCAATTCTGTGCGGAGTTTGCATGTTCTCCCCGTGTCAGCGTGGGTTCTCTCCAGGCACTCCGGCTTCCTCCCACAGTCCAAAGACATGCAGATTGGGGATTAGGTTCATTGATAACTCTAAATTGTCCGTAGGCGTGAATGTGAGTGTGAATGGTTGTCTGTCTCTATTTGTCAGCCCTGCGATAGTCTGGTGACCTGTCCAGAGTGTACCCTGCCTCTCGCCCAATGTCAGCTGTGATAGGCTCCAGCCCTCCCGTGACGCTCATGAGGATGAAGCGGTTAGAAGATGGATGGATGGATGGATGTTGAAATCAATGAGTATGCAGCTGTGCGTACACCTGTGGCTATATTACATGGGGAGTTAGTGCGGTGCTGTCCGTGGTACTGAAACAAGATGGAGGGTTAGAGAGACAGACGTAATTTAGCCTGTTTGTTTTTCTTGGGTCTAAGTGGTAAATCCGGCCCTTAATTCCCCATTTCCCCTCATTGCAGAAACCTGGCTGAATTTGGCAGAAGACAGAGAAGTTACGAGACAGTGGGAGAGATGGAAAGCAAGCGCTGCAAACTGTTAACATGTTTCGATGTGTCTCATCCAGCGGATTTTTGGTTAATATAATAGTCTGATGGATACTTATTGCTGATTGTGAAAACAATGTTGCTCAGGTTTAGTCCTTACATTTTGCACCCATGCAGTGCAGTGTTACATTAACACTGGATGTGCTCGATGTGTTTTTTGTCAAGCCAATGTTCTGAAATGAAAATAAATATTGCTCTGTTGTACACACAGTTAAAGTTTAGTTGTTTAGGTTTATTTAGTCGGAAAAGCTAGGACCTAGGCAGTGCAATATATAGGGCATATATGCAATATGCTCAGTAAACCATGTACTTTTTTGTGTTCCGTTACTTGCGCGTATCATCTTAATGATACCCATCCCTAGTACAGGAACAGTTCAAGATTCAAGATTCAAGATTAACTTTATTGTCTCACAAAGTGAGAAATTTGTTCTGGGCCGTACGCCCATGCTGCAGCCACAACACACAACATACAATACAATACAACACAATACTAAACACACAATAGATATGCGCATTCCATATCATACAAGGTGCCGAAAAGTGCAAGAAACATGGTGAATTAAAAAATGAATAAATAAAAGAATGAATAAATAACACCTAACAGGGCTAATAGAATGCTAAAATTATAATAAGTAAAAAATACTAACCTGTACAAAACAAACAAACAAACCCAAGTCATCTGAGCTCTGGGGTCCGTTTCACAAAAGTAGGATTCAGACATCCAGGATAAGTAAGTAAGCCTGGCTCAACCAATCCAAAACAACAGAGTTCAGGCTTAATTGGTTCCACAAACGCCAAGCCAGGATAAGTAGACACGGATTCATCAAGCCAGGTGAAACCAATCCTGGATCAGTGCGTGCATGCGGCTTCCTCAAACAGACCCCACCAGAGATCACAGATTCACCGATTCACCATGGAAACAAGAGCGGCGTACTTTTCCCCGTCGGAGGCAGAAATCCTCGTGGAGGCTTACGAAGAGGTAAAGGATCAAATCAAAAAGAAAGGCAACACCGCCACAGTTATAAAACAACGAGAGAAAGCATGGCGAAGTATTGCAGACCGCCTGAATGCGTAAGTAGTGCACAAATACACACTCACTGCTCCGCTGAAACCATCAATTACAATCCAAATAGTTAATTAACATCTCCGAAAACGTAGTTGTACTCTGATTATGAATCAGTTGAAATTGTAAGTGAAACTGACTGTAGATGTGAGTGAAATTGTGTAAATGTAACTCCATCAGACTGTATAACTCTTTGATAAGTAGATGAGCTCACTGACTTAATTGAATTTCCCAAATAAAGTTCCTCTAAGCTTATCTTAGCTCCTCGCTCCTCCGCTGTTTCATTGTATGTATGCAATTTTGTGTGTGTGTATTTGTGTGCGTGCGTGTGTATGCTGATTGATCATAAGAGAACACATATATCTATTTATATATATATATATATATATATATATATATATATATATATATATAATCCCCCTCAGGTGCCCATGAGGGGGATTTTGTGAACATGACTTTTTGATATTGTGATTGTGATATTAATGAACACTGTGCATTGCTTGTGATGTGCATTGATTGGTTTAATAGTCTTCATTTTATAATTTCAGATGGTCTGCAGTGCTGACTATCTGATCAGCAATGTTGTGGCAAAGTGGCCCGGCTCGGTCCATGACTCCTGAGTCTTTCGGCCCTCTGGAATCTATCAGCACCTATCACAAGGTGAGCCACACAACCTCTGTTCATAACCACTTTTTACATCATGGCTGTGTCAAGAATGTCACTCTATTTATGAGGTTGTGATGATGAGATTTTGTATTGACAGGTGAATTCTCTGGTGTGTTGCTGGGGGCCTTTTCTCCTCATACCATACACAGACCCTCAGGAAGCACAGCAGGCCTATAATCATGCCCATGCCAGGACAAGGGCCAGGATCAAAATGAGCTTTGGCCTCCTGAAGGCAAGCTTTCACTGTCTTCACCACTTAAGGGTCAGCCCTTTGAGGGCATGTGACATCTCTGTGGCCTGTGCTGTCCTCCACAATGTGGCCTGCCTGAGGAAGGAGAGGGCCCCCAGAGTGCCATCACACATGGACTGGGACAATCCTGCCATCTTCCCTGATGACGATAGTGGTCGGCTGGTCAGGGACCAATATGTGTTAAATTATTTTAGTTAACATGCATGCTTTAAATTTAAGTTACATATGTCCTGCAGTGGCAGAGACGCATGCTGTGAATTTCAGTTAAATATGTCCTGCATTGGCAGAGGACTTTGTGTTTTTTTTATTCAGTTTGAATTGATTTGGCCTCTTATGATGTTTGTGCTGTATACTGTGTGTATACAAGCTTGCAGGGAGGCTACTGCATCCATTCATTTGTCTGTTCATTTGTTGCATATGGAAGAGTGAAATGAAAGAGACTTTTCCTCTGCTAAGTGACTGTAGCCTGCGTGTGTTTAATCACAGGTGTGGGTCAGGTCACGTTGCTTTTGTTAATGAGTGCAGGTGGGTGCAGCTTTGTGTTAGACATAATGACGGTTAACAGGTTGGTTGTGGTATGAAGCTTTACAGGTATGGGTGGGTGCATGTTTAAAAACTTGACCCGTGCAGGATTATGGAATACAATCTTAATACATTTCTATGATTTCTGTCTGAGTCACTGCAGGTAGATTATCATTGGCAAGAAATGACCCTAGGTTACTTCACACAGCATCATCACAGCAGAAATTATACTGTGGGTCTGAAACCTGTCCAGAAAATGCTGAACACAGTGGACATTTTTTGTAAACATTGTCGGCTAAAACACTTGGAAAAAGTTTTTGACTGTCTGAACAAAGATTCTGGCGTACTGCTCACCAGAATTAAGATTTCTTTGTCTATTTGTTGTTTTATTAATTGACATTACTTTGTTGCAGTTAATGTCAGATAATTATTCATTTCATGTTAATAGGCTGATTTTTGCTCCTGAATCAAAGTTGAAGAAACCAGACGGTGCATTGTGGTTTTAACTATTATTGTCAGGGGGTGACAAACTTGCCAAACAGCACAACATTTCACGAATCTGAGGTAGATTTAAAACAACTGCAATGTGATAATTATTGATATTGAGTAATATAAAAAACAATATTATGATAACATTTTTAGCCACGTCGCCAAGCACAATGTGTAAGTACCTGAATCTCCATGCCCTGCTCCAGCAGTCTCTTGGCCTGGTTCTCCACCTCAAGTCTGGCTCTGCTGATCAGCAGCAAATCGTCCTCAATTACCTCAATGCCGCTAAGATCCACACCTTGTGACAGATAGTCTAGAGGGTGTGCAAGAAAGCAAACACGCACACACACACACACACACACACACACACACACACACACACACACACACACACACACACACACACAAAAGAGAGAAATGAAAATTCTATTCTCCAGCTCCTTTAAATTTTCATTATTTAATTGGATTAGGTTAACGAGCCAGTAAAAGAAACTTTATTTATGGATAGTAAGGACACAGTGGCATGCAAAATTTTGTTTACTGTGAATAGTTGAGTAAGTAGTAGATGACCTGATCTCCAAAAGGCATGAAGTTAAATATGAAACATGCTTTAATATTTTAAGCATTTTATTTTTGTTTTGTGCAATTTTAGAGTGAAAATAGGAAAGGAGCACCATCTAAACGTTTGGGCACCCCAAGACATTTGAGCTCTCAGACAACTTTACTAGGTTCTCAGACCATAATTAGCTTGTTAGGACTATGACATGTTCACAATCTTTATTAGAAAAGGCCTGGTGATGCAAATTTCAAAGCTTTATAAAAACCTCTGACTCCTGAAACAGCTGCCTAGCACTCTGAAAACTAAAATAACTGCTGCCCACAAAGCAGTAGAAGGCTATTTATGGATAGCAAAGCATTTTCTGGTAACTGCTTTCTCAGTTTGTAATATAATTAAGAAATGGCAGTTAAGATTAACTGTTGAGGTCTGACTGATAAAAGTTGTAGCATTAATAAATATTAGCGATCCCCATCCTTACCAAAAACCAGTATTATTTTGGCCCATATATGTATTCAACAAGGTGTTAGTTCTCTTTATTACATAGGATTGCTGATATGAGATTTTGTGCTGACTCGCTCATACTGTTACACTTGCATTAACGTTTATTCAAATTAATTCGATCGAAAACACAAGATGGTGCCAGCTCCTTGATGACATCACAATCCATTCAATATTGTCAAGTTCCATTCAAAATTCTGTAGTTCCATTCAATATATTCCGACTGTCATTCCACATTTTCAGTGTTCAAGGTGTATTCCATACATTCATACTTTAATTTATGTAAACTTCCATTCTTATATTCAAGTTTCATACCTTATATTCTGTCTGTCATACCACTCACTCAAACTTTCATTCTAAACATTCCAGGTCTATTCTATACACTCAAACTTTCGTTCCATATATTTAAACTTCCATTCTATATATTCAAGTTTCATACCATATCATACCATTCCGAGGCTGTGATTCCACATACTCAAATTTTCATTGTCAATATTCCTGTTTTTTTTCCCATAAACTCAAGCTTTCATTCCATATATTTAAACTTCCAATCAATATATTCAAGTTTCATACCATGTATTCTGACCGTTATTACACATATTCAAACTTTCATTGTCAATATTCCTAGTTAATTCCATACACTCAAGCTTTCATTCTATATATTCAAACTTCCATTCTATATATTCAAGTTTCATACCATATATTCTGACTGTTATTCCACTTATTCAAACGCTCACCCTCAATATTCAAGTTTCATTTCATATATTCAAGGTTCATATCAAATAATAAGATTCATTCTATATTTTCAAACACATATTCAGACATTTATTTTATATATTCACATTTCACAGCGACTGGTAGGATTTCTTGATGTTAGCCACTTCTTCAATCTCGCGGTGGTACATGGGCTTATCCTTCCATGATGGTTCATCCTCCTCTTCTGCATTCTCAGGTTTCCGCTGCCTGAGGTACTCACTTAACAGCTCATCTTTGAGGGCCATCTTCCTAATGTATTCCTGGATCCTGGTTGTTTCATCCCAGACAGTGGCTCTGACGCTCACCAGTCCTCGACCCCTGGCTGGCACAAGCCAGACTGGTACAGTGTCAGGGTGCTGGAGTTGGGATGAAACCCTCCGCATTGTGAGAAGCTTCCTTTTCTTATATCAGTGGCCTTTATCTCTTCCTTTGGCCAGCTAATTATACCAGTGGAGTATCGGATGACTGGCAGGGTGTACATGTTGATGGCTCGGACCTGGTTCTTTCTGTTCAGCAAACTTCTCAAGACCTGCCTTACTTTTTGTAGGCATTTGGCTTCCTTGCGGCCTCCTCATGGTTCCCATTTGCCTGTGGGACCCCAAGGTAAGCTTTCTTGTAGTCTCAGTTATGATCCTAGTGGGGATAGTACGTAGTACTGCATTCAAATAATCTAGCAGACTGTCAGAGGGTACTTTGTCACTTAGCCTTGGTAATCCGCTTCAGGAGTGCCGGGATTCATTATTCATTATTCTCAATCTCTAGTAGGGATGTCACGATACCAAAAATTCAGTAGTCGGTGAATTTACATGATTCTCGATACCAAAGTCCATACCACGGTAAAAAAAAAATCCTAAAATCCCATGCACTTAAAAGAGAAATACTTTATTAAATATTTGCATATAAAATAACATTTCTATCAACAGATTGATATTACTTATATTTTTTCTTTTTCTCTTTTCCTCTTTACATATTTTCCATCGTAAAAAACACTGATCAACATCCACTCAATGTGCGGAATTCCGTTGGTTTCATTTACTGTTTGTCCTGTCCCGGTGCAAATGGTGTTTTTTGACGACCATGGTCCAGTTGTGGAAAAATCAAACGTCCCAGTACAATAAATCAAATGCATCCCAACCGCTGTGTTTCGGAAGTAGACGCACATGCGCAGTCGTTAGCTCACACGCAGCTTGTTCAAGCTGTTCTCTGTGTTGTTGAAATTAAACAAAATAACATGGAACATATCTGCCTATTATGCTACTGATTTTAATTGGGATATTTTTTGATGAACTGAATGACATTGAATGGAGTGTTGCATTTCTCGAAGGCTGGGCTCATAGGAGACCACCAGACTCTCGTCCAGGGGAGGGGCCAGAGTCTGGACAAAGCACCGCACGGAGCATGGACGGTTCAGAAGCAATTCGGAACGAGTTAAAAGCAATTAATAAACAGACAAAGTGGTGTTTAAAACTGCATATATTGCTAGCAGATCTATTTTCTGGCCTAAAGTGTGGCCATGACTGGTTCTGAATGTGGGCTTTAGCAGACAGCCGCTCTCTCCTCTTCCTCATCAACCACTCGCTCTGAATGAAGGAATGGACTGTAACGCTATATGGCGTATACTTCCCCCATCAGTTCCGGAAGAGTCATAGCACCGATTCTCACACTGGTATCGGTTCTTCAGGTTTGTTTGTTGTTGTTTTTTTAAAAAGTAGCACCGGGGTTTTTTCATCATGGAATCGAAAGGTATCACGAGTATCGGTTCTCATGACATCACTAATCTCAAGTCATTTGCTCTTGCTGTAAGGGAATCTGTAGGGCTTAGTACCCAATCTTGGAGTGTGGGATGATGACGATGACAACCCACTTTGACCTGTTGTCCTAGCTCCCCCTTGCTGACGTATGTTTGTTGTATCTCATTGATCTCTAGTTGCGAAAGCAGTTGCCGTTTGTGGATGCTGGAACACTGGGCTAGGAGTTGTTTCTTTGTCAGCTTAGCTGTTGGGTTTCAAAGCATCCATATATCCCACATCCTCTGCATGTAGCCCCTCTTGCTGGGGTTACTTGTACAGTAGCATTCCAACAGTTCCATATTCTCTGCTCTAGTCCACCTATGTCTTGTTCCAATAGCTCATTTCTCATCAGGTTGCCCTGTTTCCCAACACCTGACGTGGATCTTGTTGACCCAGGCGACATCCAAGTTTTATTTGTATCCTGTTAATAGAAATGTTGACAGCTTGATGTGTCAGCTTGACAGATCTGTCAGCAACACCTTTTTCAAAGAAGTACATAGCACTCCTGCTACGTGTTAAACATTTCTATTCTGTTTTTTACCCTGCATTGTTTTTCCACCCACCTGCTTTGAAACTGTCTGTGGATTAGAGGAAGAAATATTGACTTGCTGCGTTGCAGCTGAATCCTGTTTTGGGCTGATATGAAGACGAAATTGATGTACCCCTGTCAATATGTGTGATTTTGTCTGACAAATCATGAGCGCCTTGAACAAGTACTTGGACACCACCGTGATGATTCATGCAGCAGTGGCAGCCACACTGTTGCCATGATCTCTTGTTTCTGTTCACTCTCAGACATTTCCAATAAACCAGCCATTCACAATAATTCACAAATGGGCCAAACAGCAGAACAAGCTTAGGTAACCAGTGTGTATGGCTCTAAGTGCTCTAGAAAACACAATGGATAATGCTGTTTTTTATACCAAGTATGAGGAGGATCAAGTGATCAAAGAGTCTCTTAAGAGTTTTGAGGAAGAGGCTCTGCAGCCCTGACTTGTGTGGGAAGATCATTCAGCCAGGAAGGAAGAGAAAGCAGAAGGACAGGGAAATGAGCAGGCTGGAATACAGACAGCTATGATATGATGGAAGAAAACAGACAGCAGACAACTAACGTGTGTGACGAAACCACAGCCTGCTGGTGCAACCTCTTCCTGGCAACACTGTACGACAGTCCGAACTAAAAGTGTACAGCCACAAGGAACCAGTGATGGGAGTGCTGATTACTGTTAAACTGGTCCTTTTGCTTAAAATATTAAGTTATCTATAAACCCAACTTACAACAACCTGTACAACTGTCAGTCTCACTCAAACAGTTTTTCAGACGCTAGTTTTCATTGATGTAGTTCGGAGCTACCTAGCTATGGAAAGGATGTTATGCTTCATAGGTCTGCTTAAAAAACTCTGACAAGTTGGTTTTCCTACCAGAGAAGCAGCCATCATTAACTGCATCATTAGACCTATTTAAATCACTGAACAAATCACAGGGTGTGGGCAGCAATTCAGAGATCTGGAACAAGGCTAGCTGTCTCCCACTGTATGGCACAAACTGATATATATCTCTATCTTTACTGAGAGATCATAGATTTAAATTACAACAACTGTGTGTTTCTGCTCACTGAACCAGGTCTTATTGCGTCCTTGTTCCATTCTTGAAACATTCAATGAGCAACAAAATAAACCAATATTTGTTGAAAGCATAAGCTACTTTTGGGATGCCATGCAATTTTTTTTTATTACATAATGTGGAGTGATGAAGAGAATTTAGGCTTAACAACAACTTATCAGTGCAAGGCTTTGAAATAAGAGAACACAAGGGCCAGCACGTATGGATAATAGGGGTGTAACAATACACACATTCCTACTGAACCATCCAGTATGACACTTTCACTTTCGTTACCCATCCTAAAATATGCAGTTTAAACTGTGTTTAATATAATGTTCTTAGTTACACTGCATTCAACAAGGCAGCCCGCAGGACGGAACAGGCAACATGCTATCTGCCCCTCCCAACCCGAAACCAGAACATTCTACTCCAATGAGACACACTAAGATGCAGCTACACTAAGCTAGCTCATTAAAGGATAGTTAGTAACCCCATTACCAGAACAGAAAAAGAAGCCACTTTGGTTTCACTGTGAATTATGAGGGCAATGGTAAGAGAGAGAGCAGTGAGCAGCAGCGAGCAGCAGCAGCAGCAAATCCATCAAAAATCCTTATAATCCTGAGTATTTCCTCCATACAAACTTCTATGACTGCTGTCCAGTGTCCTCTGGGATTAAGTAAAGGCATAGTTTGTAACTCAAAGTTGGAATCTGGTGACTACAGACAGGGCCGTGCTTGGGCCTAGCATCAGACCATCCACCTGCCTAGGCCCAGCAGCAGACCATCCACCTGCAGAGGCCCTGCATCAACCATCCACCTGCCTAGGCATGGCAGCAGACCATCCACCTGCAGAGGCCCTGCATCAGACCATCCACCTGCCTAGGCATGGCAGCAGACCATTCACCTGCAGAGGCCCTGCATCAGACCATCCACCTGCCTAGGCATGGCAGCAGACCATCCACCTGCCTAGGCCTGGCAGCAGACCATACACCTGCAGGAGCCCTGCATCAAACCATCCACCTGCAGTGGCCCTGCATCAAACCATCCACCTGCCCAGGCCCAGCAGCAGACCATCCACAGAAGGCCCAGCAGCAGACCATCCACATAAGGCCCTGCAGCAGCACATCCACCAGACTACCACCATGGTGCTGAAACAACTCCAGGGTGAGGTGAATGAAATGAAGGAGGCTATAAGTATGCTCTCAAGTGCTATGGACATAATATCTAACCAGCAACAGGTCATAAATAGTTTGGTTAAAGAGATGGCACAATTGAAAGCATTGAACGCTGACCAAAAGAACAGGATTGACACACTGGAAAATAGAGTTGATGAGCTGGAACAGTATTTGAGACTTAATGATATTATTGTCTCTGGACTGGACATTAAACCGAAGACCTATGCAAAGGTTGCTGCCCGTGCCCTGGGACATGAAATCGAGCCCAGCGAGGAGGAAAGAATAACAGTGGAAGAGGAGGTAGTGGCGTTTCTACAATCAAAGAACATTGGGCCTCATTCACTAATACCTGCGCAGAAATGTTCTTACTCCGCAAAAAATAAGTACTTGCGCAAAATCACCGTCGGATCATGACACGTGAGTACCGGCCAATTTTGTTCTCACCACCGTGCATATGTTAGTAAATCAGAACCATTCTAAATTGACGGGCGCTTGTCCGCGATCTGCAATCAGTATACTACCACGCCCCCAATTCTCCATATAAGGAAACTGCTTGCCTAGAGTTGATTCATGAATGAAGGAAGCGGTTACGCGAGGAGAGAAGTAGTAAATTTCACAGTTTGTTAGAAGCGATGGCGCTGGGTCTTACAGGAATACCATGGGTCATTGTAAGATTGTGGAGGACACAGCATGCCAGGATGATCTTGCACACCTTCTCAGGGGTATAAAGTAGTTTGCCACCGGCCGTATCTGATCCAAACACATCCAATGGCCCTTAAGCACGCCAAAAGTGCGCTCTACGGCACGTGTGTGGGCATGTATGTTATTATAGCGCACCTCTTGAGGGGTTTCAGGGTTTGCGTATGGTGTCATCAGCCAAGTTTTAAGGCCATATGCCCGGTCACCCAAACAATATAACATTTTAACATTAACGGAATAGAGACTTACTGATAATACTAACTTAAAACAATTGAAATAAAAGACCAGAACAAAAGATGCTCACCAACAAGCCATCCACTTCTCACAGCCCCTGCCTCCAAACGCATTCCCACTGTACTGTTTAGCAAAATAAATGAGTCATGGGTGCCTCCTGGCCAGCAGGCTGCAGCGTTAAGGATATGGCAGTCGGCATTACAGATCATCTGCACGCTGATGGAGTGCCTTCCTCATTTGTGCGTATGCATGGTCTGAGGCACTTCTAAATTTGTTCGCAGAGTAAGAACAAATTCGGGTAAGAAAATATTGATGAATCCCGGATTTGTGCGTCAAACAATCGTACGCACACTTTTAAGCACAGATTTGTGCGAACGCACTGTTTGTGAATGAGGCCCATTGTTATTGAGAGAAATAATATTAAAGTTTGTCATTTCCTGCCTCGCAGGAGACAAACAGTTATAGAGGGACAAGCCAGAAGAGCAAATCAAATGGAAACTCCAGCTGTAATCCTGAAGTTTGTCAGCAGGAAGCACAAGTTGGAACTGTTGTTACAAGGAAAAAACCTAAGAGGAACGAAGGTTTACCTGAATTTACACCTGACACAGAAGAATGGGGAGATTGCGAGGAAAACATGATTCCTAAAGAAGAAAAACAAGATCCAGGGAACTTGGTCTTCAAATGGCAAGGTATTTATTAAACTGAATGGACATTCTCCTGAACAAGCCAAAGTAATACTAGTCAGAAAGCTGGATGAACTGAGGAAGTATGAGTGAGTGTGGAACACTGTCTCTGTCGTCTAACCCATCGACTTTTAATTTTTAGTTTTATTTTCTGTGATTCTGTATTTTTAATTTTCACTGATTAAAATGTCAATTAAGTTACCAAAAAAAGGGTTGAGAGGCCACCTAGTTCCAGTATAGATTATTTAGATAATATTTGCACGATGCCACAGAATGTAACTGACTCTGATTATGAATTATTATTTGCAGCAGATATGAATGTGGATTGGTTTTCGAGTAATTGTTCTTTGAAAAGGAAGTTGAGTGATGCAGCCACTGTATACAACCTGTCTCAGATTGTGAACATACCTACTAGAATTCATATCAATCGGGAAGGTTCACGTTCATCTACATGTATTGATCACTTTTTTACAAATGCCCCTGAGAAGTGTTCTAAAATGATTTCTGTATCTGTGGGTTTTTAAGATTGCTCATAAAAGAATGTATAAGAGCTTTTCTGAGGAGAATTTTGTTGATGATTTGAAAAGTGTGAATTGGGAATCAGTTCTGGACAGAAAATATACAGACGATGCACTATCAAATTTTACAACATTATTTTCTAATATTTGTGATAAACATGCTTCAATTAAATAGATTACGGTTAGGAAGATTAAAGCTCCTTGGCTTGATGATGAGTTGAAAAAGTGTATAAAAGACAGATTTACTTAAGGAGTCAGCGGCTACAACTGGTTGCCTTGTGGCTTGGCAAGAGTACCGGACTCTCAGAAATAAAATAACTAAAATGAATAGACTGAAAAAAAAAACACTATTACAGATGCAAATTTACAGAATGTAGAAATGACGGTAAGAAACTCTGGCAAACACTTAATGAAGCGGTGGGTAGGAAAAAAACGGACAAAGTGCCGTCATTCATAGAGGTTGAGGGTGTGTTTATAATGAAACCAGTTGACATTGCGAATTATTTTAAAAATGTCTTCATCAATAAAGGAAATACAATTAGAAACCAGATCTTACTCGTTAGTAGTCATTTTTCGGACTCCGTTATAAAAAATAAGATTATGAAGGACAAGGTGTGTAGGTTTAAATTCGAGAGGATAGGAGTAGAGGAACTCGAGAAGCTGTTGCTTTCAATTAAAACGGATAAGCCATGTGGAGCTGATAAGTTTAAGTTTATTGTGGCGCCTGTAGGTCATATCTTTAATTTATGTTTTCAAAACAGTGTTTATCCCCAGATGTGGAAGATTGCAAAGGTTACTCCTCTGAAAAAAAAAAAAAAACAGCAGGGAGACATTTGCAGGTCCAAATAGCAGGCCTGTGAGTATACTACCTGTACAAAGTAAATTGATGGAAAAAAATATATGTAAGTAGATTCAATATTATTTTGAACTAAATAATATTAACACTGAGTGTCAGCATGCATATAGGGCTGGCTATTCCACGAACACGGCACTAACATCATTGACCGATAACTGGCTTAAAGACACTGACAGGAAGTCAATGGTGGGTGCTGTGCTCCTGGAATTTAGCGCAGCACTTGACATAATTGATCATGAGTCATTAGTAAGGAAGCTATCAGCATATCATTTTGAAGATGATGTTATAAAACTCATGAAAAGTTATTTGTTTAAGAGGCAACAATGTGTGTCATTTAATGGTACAATTTCAGACATGGTGACCCTACAATGTGGTGTCCCACAAGGAAGCTGCCTTGGCCCGTTATTATATTCAATTTATGTTAATGATTTACCACATGTATTAGAAAGTGCATGCATGGAAATTTACGCGGATGACACTACAATGTATGTCTCTGGGGAAAATGCTGTGTCAGTTAACAAATTGTTGCAAGAGGAGTTAATGTTAGTCTCTAATTGGGTGAGTGAAAACAGGTTAAAGATGAATGTTTTAAAAACAAAGAGTATCATGCTGGGCTCTAGATATATGCTAAGATCTAATCCTGAAATCCATCTTGTTTTACAGGATGCTACTATTGAGCAAGTTAGAGAGGCCAAATTATTGGGTGTGATTATTGATGAAACACTTTCATGGTCATCACATATTAATAAAACGGTGTCTAAAATGAGTAGAAATATTTCAATGATAAGAAGGGCTGCACACTTGTTGTCTGGCTCAACAGTTCAACTAGTATTGCAAGCTTTAGTACTATCCTGTCTTGAGTACTGCCCAACAATATGGTCTAGTGCTTCAAAACAAGACTTACACAAACTCCAGATCACGCAGAACAGATCAGCATGCCTCGCACTCCGCTGTACTGGGAGGAGTAGTGTTGAGTAGATGCATGGAGTGCTGTCTTGGATGAAAGTGGATCAAAGACTGGCATGTAGTCTTATGACATTTCTGTTTAATATTTATCATTCCGGTAAACCCAAGAATTTGTTGATTCAGCTACAACCTATAAATGCTAGACATGGCTATACCACTAGGCATGCTATGTGTTCACTTTACTCTACCGCTACCAAGATTTAATGCACTGAAGAGAACTGTAATGTATAGAGCAATAACATATTGGAATAGGCTCCCGCCAAATATAATTAGGATCGACAATAAATTAAAGAAAATAAATTAAAGTAAGCCATCATTGGTAAAGAAATTGTGTTTAGTTAGCAAGTTGAAATTGCAGAATTGTAATGATGTTTTGTTTCTTTGAATGAAGTGCGTTGATTGAACATTAAGGGTTATTAAAAACACTGAGTATTTCTGTTTGTTTTGTTTTATTTTAAATATGTAATTTGTTTTTATATTTTATTATACTGTTTCATTGTACTAAGTTTTTATTTTGATTGTACTGGATATATGAGTGTCTGGACCCCAGGAAGAATAGTCTTCACTTGGTGAAGACTAATGGGGATCCATAATAAAACATAAAACATAGAGTGGTGAATAAAAACACAGCAAGCCAAAGAATTAGCCGCATCAGAGCTACAGACTCTCCTTAGCAGCTAACCCAGTATCACAGTAACATACACGACCTCCGAGCAGAAGAACAAGCCCCTGCATGCCAACAGACTCGTTAGCAGCCAAGCCAGCAGCACACACAGTCAAAGCACACACACCCTCCAATCCAGTAATAAGAGCCCTACGTGTCTGTAGCCTCTTGTTCAGCAGGTAACCGCAGCTAACGTTAGCACAAAGCACACACCCACAGCAATGAACACTAACTGCCGGCAGGCCTGGTTGCTGATTTGGCCAGAAAGACTTGTGAATAATGTAATGTAATGTAATGTTCATT
Organism: Epinephelus awoara; assembly: GCA_035609425.1. Lineage (NCBI taxonomy): Eukaryota > Metazoa > Chordata > Actinopteri > Perciformes > Serranidae > Epinephelus > Epinephelus awoara. The sequence continues at coordinate 29,812,938 of CM069316.1, read as the reverse complement.
ACATTACTGACTTGTGAATAATGTAATGTAATGTTCATTACATTACTGACGGCTCTTTAGCTTGTGTTTATATGATTGTGGCATTTAACAAGATGTTTATTCATGTATGTCTTTACCCCAAACAGCTCAGAGAGCTTGTGGGATGTTGAAAAATCAGCCATTATCTACTCACCCATATACCGATGGAGGCCCTGGTTAAGTTTTAGAGTCCTCACATCCCTTGCGGAGATCGGCGGGGGGAGCGGCTAGCACACCTAATGTCAGACGCCGCCCCAGACTAACGTCCAAGAACAGAAAATTATATATAATATATATATGTATATCACATTGTTCACGTCACTGTATCACTGTTTAGACTAATCTGATGTTTGTAAAGTATAAAGTCTATAAGCACAATGACTGAACAAACATTACTATTTTTGTGTGCATGTTTAGTAATTAACATGGTTATTGTAGATTAGCTGGGCTAACCGTGAGCTGTTCGCCGTTAGTGCTGATTCGGGTGCTATCGGAGCCGATCCGCGCATCACTATGGCTTAATAATCAACTCAATAAAAACAACCCGTCCTGTGTTACGAGTGTATGTCGCTGACAGAAAGAAAGAAAGAAAAGATAGAAAAGCAGCGTACACCTCACATACTTATTTCTCACAGTTGCGCACATGTTTGGCTGGCATGCAGAAGCACCGTCTGTGTGTCTGTATGTTGAGGGTGCGAGCAGCAGCTTCAGCTGCTCAGGTAGAGAGTCTGTGTAGCCCGGTGTGTTGTTTCGCTGATTCGGTTCTGCAGGTTCTCTGCTGGTACACTGGAGACGGGGATCAAGCAGTTTGTCTCACTCAGGATAGATTGTGCTTTTTTGGTTCATAGTTTTTGATTGACATGCGTTTTATTCGCGTTTAGAGGGAATTATTTTTTACCGGCAGTTACCGGATAACGGAAACGTGGGCATAGTTATCTATATAAAATACAAAGACTAACTGACTGACTAACATAAACAATTGAAAACTGGAAAGGGAAAGCGGCTGACCAGAAGTCACGCACAAAAACACGGAAGTTGATCTTCTGTGTTTGAAAATAAGGTGGATAACTGAGGCTTTAGGCTCACCCAAAAAATCCTGAACACAGAAAAGGTCAAAAACGGTTTAACTTTGTAAACCACACAGTTCCCAGTCTTTTATATGTAAGTATTTTCTAATATGTATAATTTGTTTGGAAAATTTTTTTTTTTACCCAGACAATAACAAGGCCTCGTCAGCTATGTAAATGTGTAAAGAAAAATCCTGAAATTTCTCTGACATTTCTACTTTTTTTTTTGCTGTATTATAATCCAAGACTCATTTATCCAGACATGCGCTTAGTACTTTCAAAACACATGCATTTTCACTAAAAACTAGACACTGGAGTCTAGCTTTGAGGAGAACAGATACAAGTTTCACTTTGAGTTCAGTTTTACATAGTAATGTTTAGGTGAGAAGTTTGTGAAGTACTGAATATATGATTGGATAAATGAGACTTGGGTTCCATTGTACGAGTTGTGTTAGAGTTTGTAAGCAGATGTTTTGATACAATTTTCTGTTGTTTAACGTGGTTCTCAATCAATCAATAAATTCATGATTTCATTGTGTTCTGTGGAGACGTGAGAAAAAAGGTTTTCCTGACAGATTCAAAGCAACACAGCATGACTCATTCACAAATGCTCATTTTGCGGGTAAAGTATTCCTTTCAGCTTCTTTGTCCTTTCCATAGATAATATTCACACCAACAGTACCTTCTGATCAAGAAAACTGAAATGTGTTATTTGTCTACAGCTGAAATTGTTTGCCCTCCTTCCCAGAAAGAGAGCGTGAGAGAGAGAGCGAGACAGAGAGACACAGAGAGAGAGAGAGAGAGAGAGAGAGAGAGAGTGAGAGAGAGAGAGAGAGAGAGAAGGGGGGCAGAGAGAAAGAGATGGAGAGATGGAGTGTTATCAGGCAGGTGGCTGGCTGAGGCACAGAGAACCAGGGATTCGTACAGGAGCCACATTTAATTCAAAAGCAATCCACTCCAAGTCTCAGCCCAAGTACAAAGCCTTCCAGAGACCACGATCCAGCAGCTGAGCTCCACATCTCTTTGCTCGTTTGGACACACACACACACACACACACACACACACACACACACACACACACACACACACCATTGGATATTATGTGTTGGTTCCCAGAGGATAAACTGTGCTCTGGAACAGATGTGCCTGATTTCTGTGCTGGGGGAATTCATTCTGCTCATTCTTCTTAGGACATTATCAATTAAAAAAGTTACCCTTACATAAAAATATGATTTACAACAATGGAATTTATCACAGCATTTCAAATTAGTAGCATGGCAGAGTGTAACTTCCTTCAGCATCACCTTGGTGATGGAGGTAATGGGCAGGCTGGGCTGAAGACGGGAACAGGCAGCAGGGAGGGATCTTTTTCCTGCTTTTCAAAGCATATTTATCAGTCAGGAAATAATTAGCATTGAGCGCAAATTAAGAAGGCTAAAGCCCCTTTTCCACTGCGCAAAGAACCCCACTGACACCCAGTAACAATTGAATTTTTAATGTGATGGAAAAGGTTACAACCCCTGGAATATGACTCTGCAGTAGACATAGGCATTTTTCGGCTCCAGTTCTGATCAGCATTGATGGAAACAACATCTGGGTGAACACACTAAAACAGAAAAAAACAACAACAACACATAAACACAAAGACATACTCATCTGCTGCAGAGACACGTACACAGCTCTGGTCCACTGGCAATGGTAAAGGAGTCTATCACTTATTTTTAGCATGTTTAACCATGTTTGAAAAACCCGCATACACATGCTAATTTTGATGGTAAAGGCATATAAGGTGTAGGTGAGAGGTACACCTGAGGGGGATTTCATGAAGGACATTAAACACAACAGCTTATCAATTAAAGCCTTTATTGGCATTGTGTTGTGCAGGATACATCGAAATTTTGGAGTGCCACTCCTAGTTGCCCCTCCATTGCAAAAACCACATTACATAAAATATTAAAAAAAAGAAGTAGCTATTAAAAAAAAAGAGGAAGTGCCAGAGTCAGCAAATTGCCCAGTCCACCAAGAGTACCCAGCTGCAGGCAAGATGGCGGACAAGGGCTAGACTGACTAGATTACTACTTTAACTAAATGTGCTTTCCGGTCAAATGCTGTTGTTGTTGTTGTTGTTGCTGTTGTTGTTGTTGTTGTTGCTGTTGTAATGGCGACTGTTACATTGATGAAGGATTGCTACTTTAATACCGAATTGCCCACAGTTTAGGACTACAAGTCATTGTGAAGAAAATTTTACAAAGTAACTATAAAACAAGCACTTCAAGCCAAAGTAAAATTTGTTATACAGTGGGCAAATCAATGTTGTATGCAGGGAAACTCACCCTCCATCCCCACCCCCACTCCCAACTACTTTGTACCCCTGTTTGTTTGCATGCATCAAATAGCTCAAGTCTAATTAGCTCATTCTTGAGTCCAAGTGGATGTTTGTTAGCCTGATGAAACCATCCTGATCTCGCGAGCTCATATTCTATTTCGCTCCACAGATCAGTCTGGCCATGGAATCATAAACGCGAATTCTGACATCGGTTTTGGCTTACCGGGCCGGTCACAGCTGTGTATTACTTTTGGGCGGGTTATTTGAAATCACGTCATCAGAATAGGAGGGACAAGGAGTGGAGTGAATGCATTTCGTAAAACAACCAACATGGCTACTGATTTTGAAACTTCTATGGTAAATGTGTTGAACAAACTGGAATGTATATTTTCTTTAAAAGCAGAGCAAACGGCTGCACTAAAAGCTTTTATTGAAAAAAAAGGATGTATTTGCCATCCTTCCTATGGGGTTTGGTAAAAGTTTAATTTACAAACTGGCTCCGTTGATCGGGAAAAAGATGGGACTCGGTGAAAACCCAGTGGCTATTGTTGTTTCTCCGCTAGTTGGTACATCTTTTGCATAGCAGCAATCTTTGTCAATCGTCCTCGGAAGAGGTCTGTCTATAATTATAATATAACCTACTGACCCACACTTACCTTAGTTTTGCTGATTCTTTACTGTATTACACCCAACACCCAGTTGTATTACAATGATGCAAAATGCCGCACCTGGCTTGTTCAACTTATTTATTTTCATTGTCGACTAATCTGTCAATTATTTCTTCGATTAGTCGACTAATGATTTTAGCGAAAAATGTGTTAAAATGCTGAAAAATGTCGGACTGTCTCTCCCAAACCTAAAAATTATGTCATCTAATGTCTTGTTTCGTACTCACGCCAAAGGTTTTAGTTCACTGTCATGGGAGAGTGTGTAAAGCTGCCAATATCTGAACGTAAGAAGCTGCAGTAAGAGTATTTTGGGTACTTTTATCGTACTTCTCTATGAAAAATGACTCAAACCGATTAGTCGACTACTAAAATAGTCACCGATTATTTTGATAGTTGATTAGTCATCAATTAGTCGACTAATTGTGGCTACACCATGTATTAAATGGTTTGCCCTCCTCCTTTAGCCATGCCCACCTCCATCTCTCTGCCCTGCTCTACTCTACTTCAATGCTACTTAGCTCTCTCTCTCTCCCTACTCTATTGGTAGACTACCGCATCCACCTGTTGCACAAAACGCCCACGGCATGCTGTTTTCAAGCCGGAAATCCGGCACCATGCCGGACTGCTTTAAGCCCTGCAATTGTGTGAAGGGGCATCTTGAGTGAAAAGCTGTTGATACCGCCCCTCGGGAATAGAGAAAATGTACAGTCTGTGTCCAGACCCACTCTTGTTTTGCGAATTGGGTCTGGCAACACCAGGCTAGATGTTTGTGTCAAATTAGAGGAAATTCCCTCAAGGCCTTCTTGAGATATCACAAAATGAGACAGAGACTAACGCAAGGTCACAGTGACCTTTTTACCAATAAAGTCTTATCAGTTCATCCTTGGCTGGGCCGATCACGTTCAGAAGACTGAGATGAATGAAAAGTCATAGTGACCTTGACTTTTGACATTTTACCACCAAAATCTCATCAGTTCATCCTTGATTCCAAGGGAAAGTTTGTCCCAAATTTGTAAAAAAGAAAAAAAAAATCCCTAATGGCATTCTAGAGAAATCATATTCACAAGAATGAGACAGACAAGGTCACAATGACACTTGGGCCAAATTTGAAGAAAACGCACTTCTGTCACGCACTTCAAAAGCAACTTTCAATAAAAAGCACTGTGAATGCACATGTTACGTGCAGCAGCACCAAGTGTGTGACGTGCGTGGATCAATAATATGTGGAGCGAGCGATTGAGAACATGGCAGAAAGGCAGCCTTTGGTTGAGAAGAAGGGTAGGACAACTTCAGTCATCTGGAAACATTTTGGCTTCAAGTTGACGGACGTCGAGCAAAAGGAAATTGTTTGCAAAGTTTGTCACGCTGTGGTGTCTGTCCCCCAAGGCAACACGACCAACTTATAATCATGTTTATTAATCATGATGTCAATATCAATCAAATAATCGTGATTACTGTTTTTGTTATAATCGCAACAGTTTTGTGTGAAAGGATATAAAGGCCTGACCCTTATAGATGCCTGTCCCAGATATAGGTCCATTGTGTTCAGTGATTTGAGCAAATATTAGCCCGGGCTAATAATTGAAGTTTTACTATAACACATCTATTCTTATGGTTTGGGAAACTATGTTAAAATGTTCCCTCTGCATCCCAATTTTGATGACTTAAGTTTTGCCCCAGTCCAACTGTGTCTCATTTATACATTTCTGACGATGACCACACAACCATCATCTGACATCTCACCACTTGCCAGTGAGAATTTGCAGTACTGTAAATGGCATGGGTAGGTTCAATGGGTTCTCTTGGTTGCTTATACAAAGGTCATTTAGACTGTTACTTTTCAAAAGTGTGCCTTTTTCTAAAGTTCAGCCATCTCTGCTGCTGGACCATCATCAAGGCAGCATTTACAAGTGTGGCATTTGTCCCCTTAAGCAGAGTCCATGACTGCTCTTTGTTAAATACAAAGCACACACACAAACACATCCTGCACTTGTTTTCAATCATATGTTTGAAATAGCACCACTGGGGACTAGCCAGCTGCCTTTAGGCTAGCCAGCGAACTGTCTCGATATCAGGTTGCAATATTAATACATTGATTAAACATTAATGAATGCTTTCTGTTGCACTCTATTGTGCTTACAGCAATTGTAAGTGTGAAGCCATCACACATCATTGTCATCTTTGCTAAGAAAAAAAAAAAGTCTGTAACTGTTTTTTGTTGTTGTTTTTTACTTACAGACAGAAAGAGCTGTCTCCATCTCTTTCTGTCTCTGACTCACTTGCATATCATACTCATGTTTTGTAGAAAAATGCCTGCAATTGTCTGTTTTTTCCCTCCTAGCCCTGCTGTCTGCGATCTATTTCGCTCCCACTCAAGACTTGTATCTTGGAGAAAACATGCCTCCTGCTGAGTTGCGCATGTCAAGTAGAACAGCTGGACTGGACACTATCATCTCTGCTTACACTCCTTGAATGTACACATGTAGAGTGAGGGATGAAGAGCTGCAGAGACAATGACCAGATCCAGAACCAGAGTGTGTGTGTGTGTGTGTGTGTGTGTGTGTGTGTGTGTGTGTGTGTGTGTGTGTGTGAGAGAGAGAGGGGGGGGCAGGGTGGGGTGGGGGCTGAGGGGTCTGATTTGAATTCTGATCCATCAGTCTGCGTTTGCTTTGGCTGGCAGTGCTGTTGTTGCCATGCCAATGCCTAGTAGCCCTAATTAGTCCACTCACTAGCTACCTTCCAGATATGCTCACCAGGCAATAAAGGATACACAGCGACTGCTCCGATGGTAGCCAGACTGGGGCAATTAAGCATGTACCATCCAGCAGGTGCTATGCAAACACAAACAGTGGAGGAGTGGCCAAAGTCCTGAGAGGACGGATGCTGCCATTAGTATTGTCATGGTCACAGTTTCCTACCTGGGCTATTAATGAGGGAGAGAAAGACAAAAAAAAAGGAGGAAGCAAGGAATCAGACCAAACAGATACTTGTTGTCCCTCATGTTGGTGAGTTTTCCCTGCCTACTACAGGCAGCACAAAAGACACAGAAAGATAACAAAGGACAGGAGGAGACAGAAGTGGAGAAATGAGAGAGAGGAAATATGAGTTGCATTGTTGTGTTGCATTGGCTTTTGTGAGTCCAATTAGTCAAACACAGAGGTATAAAGGTGGGGAAAAGAGAAAGAGAAGACAGTTTAAAAGAGCAGGAGGGGGAGGGGTGGGGGGGCTGGGTAGCGGGCTGGGTAGCTACTGGAGGCAGATACAGGGAGAGGGAGGAAGCAAGACAGAGAGACAGACCGACAGAAAAAGAAGCACGGCAGAGAGAAGAGAGGCGGAGGCAGCACAGCAGCGTCAGTATCTCTCTTGCTCCCTCCAGGCTCTGTGATTGCATGCTTTCTACCAGTCAATTTTCCATGCTGAAGGGACTAACTAAAAGCATCCTTGAATGATTGCTTACTACACTCAGGGTTATCACCTATGGGCTCAACGTTACCTTTGGGGATTGAGATTACAAAGCCTTACAGGAAAGGAGAGTGCTCTGACAGAGCCAAGAATCATCGAGGAATGGTCTTTGCAAAGAGGTAAACCAACACACGGCACTATCACTGTTACTGGTGTTCAGATAGCAAGGCAATGTGACTGTGTTGTATGGAGGCACTGTGAAATCAACACACACAGCCTGCTGATGTTGAGTCTATGAGTCACGATTTTCAAGCAGTGACTATTCTGAGTGGAAAATAATTGCACAAAATGAATGGCTATCAAACAGTTAGGAATATGGGTCTTCACAAGCTGAGCTGAATTCACTGCCTCCCAGAGACCTGCTCTCCTGTTGGAGAAAAGCTTATACAACACAAGACAGAATCAGAATTTGTCCTTAAAGTGAGGTCACCCACAGGGCAGTTATTTCATGTAATGGAACATACACTTTTGTTCATTATTTGTCAGATTAACTGATTAATAATTTCGTTTTCAAAAAGTTTAGAAAATATTGAAAAACACCAATTGCATGTTTCCTGACCTCAAGGTGACATTTTTTAAATTGCAACAGTCCAAAAACCTAAACACTCAATTTATAATGATATAAAACAAGGCAGTGTGACAAATCATAATATTTAAGAAGCTGAAATCAATTAATGCTTAGGATTTTTGCTAAATGACTGTCAAATAATCGGTGGGGTTAATTTATGTTGATTGACTAACAGATAAATCAACAGGGGAGGCTGTGGCTCAGAGGTAGAGCGGTTCGTCCAACAATCAGAAGATCGGAGGCTTGATCCCCAGCTCCTCCAGTCCACATGTCGAGGTATCCTTGAGCAAGATACTGAACTCCAAATTGCCCCTAATGGCTGTTCTATCTTTGCGTGAGGGTGTGTGAATGGTTACTAAGTAGTAGGTGGCACCCTGTATGGCAGCATCGGCCACCAGTTTGTGAATGTGTGTGTGAATGAGTGAACGTGACTCTGTAAACACTGTAAAAGCGCTTTGAGTGGTCAAGAAAACTAAAAAAGCATTATACAAGTGCAGTCCATTTAATTCTTTCCCTTGCTGATCTGACATCTTGCGCAAACCTGGATGTCCCTTTACAGACATACTTAATGTAAATGAAGCCTGAGGCCACTCTGGAACCTGGGCGTCACAGTGACCTTTGCCATTTCACCACCAAAATCTAGTTAGTTCATTGTTGAATCCAAGTGACATTTGTGCAATTCTGAAGCATTTCCCTCAAGGTATTCTTGAGAGCTGATACTTCAGCTACCCCGACAGCAAAATATTGTCAATTTTTTATTCAGAACATTAGAGCTTTACTTTGAGAGATTTTGCAGTTGCTGTTTACAGTTCTGTTAACAGTGACACATTGTGATGCACTGTGGGCTTAATTTTTGATCATTCAGAAATCTGTGTAATGCATTTGTGTAGGACAGTCTGAGGATGCTGATTGAGTGAGTTGGGAAGGAGGAGGAGGAGAATACTGGCAAATACAAGAGGGACCGGCAGCAGAGCTGCCTGGCCCCTAATTACAATTCAGTATTGTTCATTGCACAGTGGGTTAAAAAACTTACAAATTACTAAGAACACAGGTTAGCAAAATACACCATATTTGTGGTGTTAATAGCAATAGCAGACATTGAAACAAGGACACAGTACATACCCTATCTAGAGTCATTTTCAACACAGACATTACTATACGCACTGTAAACAAAAACTGTAATTCATTCTAAGATTATAAAGCATTCCTTTCTTTGAGTACCACTACCAAACAATATATTTGATACTTTGTTTTGAGAAATATAAACTACATTTTCTGCAAAACATTCTTTTAATTTATGTCTTAAATGTTCAAAATAGTCTTAACCCAAGTAACCTTATAAGAAAAAACTGCCTATGCCATTGGCCAAATTTTGACCTGGAATAATCTGATCTTTGATGGAGTAAATATGACTAAATACGACCATATATTGAATGCCAGCATCAGTACTTGATAGATCCATAGTCACTTACACTCAAAACCAAATGCCAAATCTAAAATCTCAAGACAATCCAGCTCAGGGCTCCAGAATGTTACCATTTTGATCACATGACTGCAAACTGCGAATATTTTCATTGGTTGCACCAGTGCGATGCAGATAACAGTAAATGGACCTGCACATGTATAGCCCCTCTATAGTCTTCCAACCTCTCAAAGCACTTTAACACTACACCACATTCATTCATTGACACACACATTCACACACTGGTAGCCGAGGTTACCACACAAGGTGCCACCTGTTACTCAGCTCTAATAATGACAGGCACTCACTCACCAATGGCACAGCCATTGGGAGCAATTTGGGGTTCAGTATCTTGCCCAAGGATACTAAGACATGCCGACTGGAGGAGCTGGGGATTGAACTGCCAGTCTTCCATAATGCAGAGCCAAAGTTCATAAGTGTTAGTTCTGCCCACAAACTTTTAGCCCTAGGCCTACACCATTAGCAACCACAGGTACTGAAGTTCAAAAAGGCCTACCAAAGTTGCAGATCGGCAAAATGCTACCTCAGTCCGAAGCAGATGGACTGTGCCTGTCTTTGGCACTTGCACTACTGTAAAACAAACAGATCCTTATGCATTTGTTGTTGTTTTATTTCTTGCTGCACTGAACTCGCACCAAACCATGACTCCTGAACCAATGTATGCACAACACAGTGACTCATGAACCATAGTTATGAACCAAACCTTGACTCCTGAACCATAGTTGTGAACCAAACAGTGACTCCTGAACCAAACAGTGACTCCTGAACCATGGTATGGACCAAACAGTGACTCCTAAACCATGGTATAAACCTAACCGTAATTCCTTAACCAGGGCATGAACCAAACCGTGACTCCTGAATAGGGTTGGGACTCGTTAGGATTTTAACGATTCCAATTCCTTACAGATGGCTTCTTAACGGTCCGATTCCTTACCGATTCCTCTTACCGATTCCTACATTATATTCATTACACTTGCTATACTTAAAGAAGTATATAATAAACACAAATGCAATCATACAAATACAAAAACTTTATTCTAACTGTTGCACAGTACAATTAGATGAAAATACACATTTGTGTGTGTAGTGTGTATTTCAGATTTAGAGCTTGTATCATCTCCCTGAGAATATATAACAACAAAAAGTGATTCTCTGATTTCTACAGTAACACTATTACCTAAAATTAACCACAGCAATGTAATAAAAAATACTTATATGCATTCATGCTTGGGCACTGTTATTTACGTGACAGCACCTGAACAGAACACACACACACACTGGCTGTTTGTTTCTATCACTCAAAGCGGACGTCCGCAAGCCCTGTGCGTGCAAAGCTCAGATTTTATGACCGGATTCCGCTCTGCGCACCAGTGACCGCTCGGCATGCATTTTTCACATCGTGGGGATTTTTCACAGACATTTTTACAGGAAACTACAACGCGGAAGTGCGCTCGACTATGAAAGCCCGAATGACTGCGGACATTCCTTGCGGAGTCCACTCCGCTTATAGTACGCCCGAGTATGTTCGGGCCTGAATGGAAATGCACGTGACGGGTTTTTTTTACAATCTAGGAACCATTTGCAGGAACCGTTACTCTAAATGTGATGGAACCGGTTCCGGAACCGGAACTTTGGATCCGGTTCCAAAAAAGAACCGGATCCGGGAACCCAACCCTACTCCTGAACCATGGAGTGAACCAAACTGTGACTCCTGAGCCAGGGTATTAACTAAACTGTGACTCCTGAACCCTGGTGTGTACCAAACGATGACTTGTGAACCATGGTATGAACCAAATTGTGATTCCTGAGCCAGGGTACTGTATAAACCAAACCATGACCACCCAATGTGTATGGGAACTGACAAAAAAGGTAACTTCAAATTATTTTATTCATCGATAAAGCCAGAAGAAACGGATCAATTAACTAAACTTCAAAAATGCCTTTAAGACAAAAAATCCTGCATGAGCTCCAATTTCCTGATGTTAAATTCAGACAAAACCGAAGTTATTGTTTTTGGCCCCAAACAACTCAGAAACTCTTTATCTGATGATATAGTTTCTCTACATGGCATTGCTCTGGCCTCTAGCTCTAACGTAAGAAACCTCGGAGTAATATTTGATCAAGATTTGCCTTTTAACTCCCATTTAAAACAAGCCTCACGGACTGTGTTTTTTCATCTGCATAACATTGCAAAAATTAGGTCTATCCTGTCCCAAAAAGATGCAGAGAAATTGGTCCGCCCTTTTGTTACATCTAGGCTGGATTACTGTAATTCCCTATTATCAGGTAGCTCTAATAAGTCTTTAAAAACTCTCCAGCTAATTCAGAATGCAGCTGCACGTGTACTAACAGGAACTAAGAAACAAGAGCACAATTCTCCTGTTTTAGCTTCTCTGCACTGGCTCCCTGTGAAATCCAGAATTGAATTTAAAATCCTTCTCCTAACTTACAAAGCTCTGAATGATCAGGCTCTGTCATATCTTAGAGAGCTCATAGTGCCCTATTATCCCACCAGAACACTGCGCCCTGAGAATGCAGGGTTACTTGTGGTTCCTAAAGTCACCAAAAGTAGAACAGGAGCAAGAGTCTTCAGCTATCAGGCCCCTCTTCTGTGGAATCATCTTCCTGTTTTGGTCAAGGCGGTAGACACCGTCTCCACATTTAAGACTAGACTTAAGACTTTCCATTTTGATAAAGCTTATAGTTAGGGCTGGCTCAGGCTTGTTTTGGACCAGCCCCTAGTTAGGCTTACATAGGCCTAGTCTGCCGGGGGACCTCCTATAAAACACCGAGCACCTTCTCTCCCTCTCCTTTGCTAACATTCATGTCCTGTTACTGCATCTCACTGACTCGGCTCTACTGCATACCACTAACTCGGCTTCTTCTCAGGAGCCTTTGAACTCCACTGTGTGGCAGGTTACCTCGTATCGCAGCTGTGCCTGGATCGTGTGATGTGGTTGCGCTGCTGCTGTGGTCATCCCTGATGCCACCTACTGCTGCTGTTACTATTAGTCATACCTCTTATGTTATTATACACATATGATTTTTATTGTCACATACATATACCATCATATATTAACATATACTTAGAACATATTGTACCACAATAGCCGTAATTATTATCATAATATTATTACTTACATTAATGTTATAAGCTACTCTCATTACTCTCTCTGTCTCTCTTTATGTATCATTTTGTCATATGGAATACTACAAATTTATTATGTTCTGTACGACATCTATTGCACGTCTGTCCGTCCTGGAGGAGGGATGCCTCCTCAGTTGCTCTTCCTGAGGTATCTACCATTTTTTTTCCCCGATAAAGGTTTTTTTGGGGGGAGTTTTTCCTTATCCGCTGTGAGTGTCCAAAGGACAGAGGGACGTCGTATGCTGTAAAGCCCTCTGAGGCAAACTGTGATTTGTGATATTGGGCTTTATAAATAAAACTGAATTGAAAATGAATTAAAAATGTGTTACTGTGGTGCCAAAAGACACAATGAAAAATTTTAGATGCACCTATGAAAAAATGATTTGCACCACTGCAAACAATGTAAAAGGATAGTCTGGAGCCCTGCAGTTGAGTCCTGACTGAAACAGTGTGAGGCCCGATGTTGTGACAGTTAGTCATCATTTCATACACTCAGACAATCTGCAGAAAACAAGTTCACAGATTTCAATGCTCATTTGCTGAACAACACATGACAAGAATCATCAAAGATAAAAGGCAAGGCATCAAACCTGATTAAACGCACATTTGGCACACACAACCACAAGTGCAAACACAGAGACAGGCATCCAATTAGCACAGAGAGTGAGCTGTCTGTCAGGGGATGATAAATGAGCTGAAATTAGGAAGGAGACGTGATGCAACATGCAAAACAAGGACAAAAGATCTGATTTCAATGTGACAAATGTCCTTTTTTCATAAAATTTTACTCAAATCTTGAACCCTTTCCCTTTGCAGGATCAGAGATGGCATGTGACTAAGGAGGAACACAAGGACAGGTGATGACGATGACAGGATATGACATCATTCTTGATTCCTCTCTGGCAGTCCATGAAGGATAAAAAGGGGAATGCAAAGGCTGTGAATGTCCAAGAGTCAAGGGATGAGTCTCTTTGAGTGGTCTTTAAGGACTGTATATGTCCTACGTCCGGGTTTCTGACCTGTGGTGCAACTTGGCATCCCCTTGGATCACCTGAATGTGAAGGATTTAACTCGAGTCCAGAGGAACAACCAAACAAGTTTGTTTCCTATTACTATTGGGAACCTTCCCTCGATTTGGTCATCTCTACGTTCTTCCTTCAATTATCTCTGGAATATGAAAATACAAACCTGGTGTCAAAGTGCTACGGACCATATCGGGATGAGTGTAATAGACATACAATACCTGAAAAGTGGAGAGAAGTGGAGACAGGAGTATTGTTCTGGCACTGGCATCATTTTCAAGTGGGGATGAGACTGTAGGCAACGGTCCAAGCACAACAGACAATGATGAGACAGAGCTATGCATGAAAGAAAGCATTGATCTTAGTGCAATGCACTGATGTTGCAAACCACATGTCCCCCAACGAGGGGCGGGTGTGTATTGCTTTCTGTGTTTCACAAACACACTTTTCTCTTTGCTTGAGTGGAGCCAGTATCCCCAAAGCTAAAGCTCACAGAAGACTTGACAAGTCCGACAAATTCTCTTACACAGAGAATGCTGTAAATCAAGGGAATGAAGTGAAGATTGATCTTGTGAAGTCAGAATATGGTGGGATGGTTTGATATGCTCCACCAAGTTCCTTGTGGCCACTACTATTGCTGCTGAGCTGGAAAAGACACTGCTGGGAGGGAGTGGTAAGTGTATGCCTAATATCACACCTGCACTCACTTTTCTTTGGTCCAAACCTTGAGGGGAACCAAGGACCATAAACTGCATATTCTAGTATACCTCCTTTGGTTTGTTCAGGGTCAGCAAGCAAGCGAAGACTCTCAAATGGTGCATTTGCTGGACAGGCTATTCTAACTTGTTATCCTGTGAGTTATGGAAAAATAAAGATGAGCTCCTGTCCCTTTAATTTTGGCTAAAGTCAATACCAATATCAATAATGGACTTCTAATTCTACAGTGAAGAGTGTAGTGTTTTGTGTACGGGTGTGTGGGTATACATTCCTGTAAGTTATGCTTGTGCAGTTTCAACATCACTTAATGGTCCAGTGCGCAGGATTTAGGGGGGTATATTGGTAGAAATGGTATTTAATATAATAAGTCTGTTTTCTTTATTATATAATCACTTAAAAAATAAGAATGATTGTGTTTTCTTTACCATAGAATGAGCCATTTATATCTAAATAGGCAGCAGGTCCTCATTTATGGAGATTGCCATGTTCACTGATACGTTTCTACAGTAGCCCAGAACAGACAAACCAAAGACTGGCTTCAGATACGGCCATTTCGCAGAAGTCCATCTGCAACAAGCAGTATCTGTAGCAACGTTGGTAAAACACTGATTTGTAATGTGAAAGTGCTTTATTCAGTGTTTATACCAGTTTTAATCACGGGTCCATTTGTCTTGGAGAGGAAGAGACCTCTGTGGGTAATTCAGCCCCCTGGTGAAATCCTCCCTGAAGTCTGGATCTTAAATTGTCAGAGATGATGGGCACGGATTAGCATGTGGTGGCTGAGCCGTCTGTCTCTGACATGCTAAACCTTGTTGGAGGAACACTGATCTCAAGTACTGGGCGGTATGACCATGAATCTGTATGATGGTATTTTTTAAAGATTCTAACAATTTCACAGTATTTTCTATTTTTCATTTTTTTCATCACTGGGTTTTTATGTAGGTTTATATGGACTTATTCTACTGTGAGGACTACATAAAATACCTATAAAAACATTTTAATGCTAACATATAAAAACAGAAGGCTTTAATTACTACAGTCTTTGCTTGGCTCCGTAAAATCATACAACAAAGATGTAATGTAAGAATCAGAATGTAAATCGTTTTTGTTGTACAAACTGTAACACACTAAAAACAGAACTTAAAAATCAATATGCCAAAAAATTCAACACTTTTTTTAAAAAACAAAATATTTCAAGATTGTTGTGAAACACAGTAATGAAAGCCTTCGGTATATACTGTATATATATTGATAAACACCCAGAAGATTTCTACATTGGGGTAACAAAACAACAACTCCACAAGCGCATGGCACAGCAAAGGAGAGCCAGCTCCTCAGGTCAAGACTCAGCTGTCCACTTACATCTACAGGAGAAGGGACACTCCTTTGAGGACAGCAATGTGCACATCTTGACCAGGAGAGAAAGATGGTTTGAAAGAGGAGTAAAAAAAGCCATCTATGTCAAGCTGGAACAACCATCGTTAAACAGAGGGGGTGGCCTACGACTCCACTTATCCCCCACCTACAACGCAGTCTTGGGATCCTTTCCCAGACCACTTCACACCCATTCACCCCTGGTCCCACCTGAGCCTAACGACTCACATGGTGGCCGGGTGGGTCAACGACTCACACTGTGACCTTAACAACTCTGAAACTAAGAGCTCACATGTGACCCTGACAACTTTGAAAGAGTTCAGACCCACACAGGGTTTAAAGCCTGCAATTACGTACCAGTCACTATTCATGTTCTTGCATAGGTGGAGTGATGCATTCATACTGTCGCTCCCCCACATGCTTTTTCTGTCACACGCCATGCCTTCTGGTGCATCTTTGGTTTCTCCTTCTTCATCCATTTCTTTTCTTTCGAATGTACTGTAGTAATGGAGCTTCTCCCAGTTATTAACAAAGTGTTATGCTAATTGGCTAGCTGGCAAGCCAGCATGCTGTTTAGCAGTGTACATGTACAATTATTAAAGTTACAAATAGTTAATGTGTCACCTCTTGTGTGTCATGGTGTTTTCCCTGTTAATAAGGTTTAGTGTGGGTTCTTATTTGTTTTGTTCTACAGTTATAAGTCTTAGTAAAAAGGGTATGCAGTTGAAAGGCTCCCCTCTCCCATTTAATATTGTGTTCTATACCATAGTGCTCTGGTACTGTTTACTGACATACTACAGCAGCTGACTCAGCTATTCAGCAGTATAATATATGAACAATTCATAGCATATGGAAAATTAATACCGGTATACCGCCCAGCACTAATGATTTGTAACATGAAACTGCTTTATTCAGTGTTTTTACTAATAACCTGGTCTGCTTTTGATGTGTAGCACACATTGTGCTATTAGAGAAAAAGGGTGAGCACTCATTAGCATGTGATGTGGCAAGCCACCAGTCTCTGACATGCTAAACACTCAGCATCCCGTTTACCAGAGCCTTCCTAGCGCTACGTGCATTGTAAGTTGTATCATTAGGTCTCCCTCATGTTTACGGGCTGATTCCAAGAGTCTCCTTAGTAAAGATATATCCTCAGTCCGCTTGACACGATTAATTACGGCACACACACACAGAGCAATGAAACGTGGATATGCTGCTGCTACAGGTGCCTACTGTGTGACAACAACAGATTTGCAGTCTGTACATT
Organism: Epinephelus awoara; assembly: GCA_035609425.1. Lineage (NCBI taxonomy): Eukaryota > Metazoa > Chordata > Actinopteri > Perciformes > Serranidae > Epinephelus > Epinephelus awoara. The sequence goes on along the minus strand of CM069316.1, from coordinate 29,795,818 downwards.
GACAGGACTGATGCTGGAAAACCTATATGTAAGACACAAACTGGAATTGAACTGCAATGATGGAAAAAGACAGACAAACATGTATGCTGGTATAAATGTTTTAATAACAATTGGTGAGCAGAAATCACGTTTCTCTGCTTCATCATTAGTCTCTTTGTTTATAACGGGATGTGATTTTTAATGTGATATGCTTCAGGCATATCAGGAGGGGGATTTTTCCTGAAATGGTGCCAAAACGCTCGTCTGGAAGGAAATTTAGTTTTAAAGTGCTGCATTTAAAAATACCCGTGTATGTGTGGGCTAGGCTTCAAATAGATGAGCAGATGTTCTGTAAAAGGCATAGCCTCATTTATGATATAATATCTGATGGATTATTATGGCAATACTTTTTATATTACAATATCAGCTATTTACCTTTATATGAGATCAGCCGAACAATAATACACTTTCAGCACCATGGTGAAGGACAGCTCTAACTTACAATGTACCTTAGTAGCTTTACTTACGAGCACCCGCTAAGGGGCAGTTTAGGAAACACTCGTAGGAAAAGAAGTTCCTTAGCTAAGGTATATCTTAGAGACCTTTGCAGAGCGCTAAGGTACATCGAAACTGGAAAACGGGCCCAGTATGTTAACATGTACAGTTAAGTGGAGCTACTGACTAGGCCACTTAACTGGTCTACTGTCCTTGTCTCAGTATACAAGTGCAGAAGGGGAATCCATTTATTGACCCAGGTATGTCCAACTCTGCTACAATAGGTGGCGATACACATCCTTTCAGCTTGTTAGTATTGGACCTTGTTCTGGTTGACCTATTACATCACAGACCAAACAATCGACAGACAAGTTAGCTATGCTTAGCTCACAGCAAACTGGTACCATGGTGGGCAACTTTATAGCTCTGTAAATTTCGCTGTACGCTCTTTCAGCTGACACAACATGAACTGTGTCCCCTTGTCCATCCAAAAATGCTTGGCTCTGGATGTAGATTTCACCATGTTGTTACTGCCTTCTTTTTCTCTTACAAATTCAATGCTATTCAACTTAAGGGTCAAAGCTAGGGATGCACCAAAATGAAAATTTGGGGCCGAAGCCGAAGCATATTAAACGCTTGGCCGAATACCGAGTACCAAATACAGAATATCGTTGTTTAGTTTTTCATTCGTTTTTGCAGATGAACCCCCTCAGATTAGTGTTGTCACGGTACCAAAATTGGGACCCACTGTACGATACCAATGAAAATATCACGGTTCTGAGTAGTATCAGGATACCACAGCAAAAATGAGGCAGATGTGCCTTTTGTCATTTATAAAAAGATAAATCACTTTTCTATAATACATCAATGATATTTCAATGGAATAAATTACTTATTGACTTATTCATACTTCAAAAACAGCATCAATAAGTGATTAACATAGGGGGGATCAAAATAAAATAAATAAATGAAATAAGAATCAACCAGCCACCCTCCTCCCCTGACAAGTCCCTTCATAAGTAACGAACAGTCCCTAAAGTACATTTCACTCTGCCCGTCAGGGCACGTTGTTTGATTGCGTTATCAAAGCATGACGCTATTATTCAGCCTTGCTTTTAACTTATTGTACTGAATACCGAATGTGTGGTTTTTTTTGCAACATTCGGCCGAATATATTCGGTTACCAAATATTCGGTGCATCCCTAGTCAAAGCCCAGGGCAGAAACTGTGGAGCATGCACAGAGCGCCTAGGCCAGTTTGGGTCTGATTAACTGTATACATGCAGCAGTAAGCTGACTCCCAATCACTTTGAAAAGTTCGATTTAGTACAATTTCAGTCTGACTTACATGTTTACTAGGGGTCGGAATCACCAGAGGATCCACAATACGATATTATCACGATACTTAAGTCACGATACAATCTTAAACATTGGGATATGGTGCGATTTATTACCTTTTTTCAACTGTAAATTATGACCTCAAAGGAAAACTGCCAACATCTCTTTTAAGACAAGACAAGACAAGACAAGACAAGATACACCTTCATTGATCCCACAATTGAGAAATTCCAGTGTTACAGCAGTCAGGGGTAAAGAGTCAAATTAAAGATTTCAATATTTAAAAACTTAAAAAACTAGGCATTCAGAAAAAAGTACAAAAAATACAAGAAACAGCAATAAACAATAATAATAATAATGAGCAGTGGATAAAAAGTGAGCAATGGATTAAAGTGAAAATATTTAGTGCAAAGTGAATATTGAATGTGCAAATAAACAACAACATGGGGGACAACAATGCTTATAGTGGTGTCCATAAAGTGTCCATAGTGTCCCTAAAGTGTCTAATAAGATTAAGTTTTCAGTCTGTTCATCTCACTTCAGCCATTTTTTTGCAACAGTAAAATGTATCTAGTGGACTGAAAAAGCAATTTATTATATTATTCTAGTAGGCTACCTAAAGTTTAATTTGTATTTGTAATAGTAATTATTTATCTAAAAATCAATACTGTGTGACAATACAATAATGCCACACACAAATATCGCGATACTATGCTGTGTTGATTTTTCTGCACACCCTAATGTTTGCATGTATTTTCAAAGTCCATTTCAAAGGGGAACTTATGTTTTTTTTTTCAACCTGGGCCCTATTTTCCTATCTAATGTTCAACATTTGACATTTCTCCAGCATGAAGCTCGGGCTGACCTAACCAACGTTAAAATATGTCCACTAAAAGTGCATTTTTTTTCACACAGATTGTTAGTATAATTATCCGACAACATAACATAAACGTCTGTGTTTACCTTTAGCTGGATTCGGACATGTTCCTCTGCTTGTTGCAATTTTAGTATATGTGCTACCGAAGTAACACTGCTCCCTCTCTCTCCTCGTCCACTCTTCAATTTCAATGAGCGCTGTATCCGTGTATGTCCGTGTACGCCAAATAAATACGGGTGGTCATCAAATTCAAATGGCTCATCCAGATCCAGTTGGTCAAAATCAGGTAAAAATTCAGCCATGACTACTCAAAACAAGTAACTCCTCGCATTTGGAAAGGTCACTCCAGCGGTTACTTCCTGCAACAACTCAAATCTCGCGAGACGTGAGATTTTAGAGCCAGACTTTCACTCTCTGAGTGAGTGTTTTGACTTCCTACATGTCCGAATTTTTACCAACTGGATGTGGATGAGCCATTTGAATTTGATAACCGCCTGTATTTATTTGAACACGGAGTACACGGACGTAGAGGCAGAGGAACATGTCCGAATCTAACTAAAGGTAAACACAGACGTTCATTTCTCCTTTACATTATGTTGTCGGAAAATTATCCTAACAATCCGAGCATCTGTGTAAAAAAAATGCACTTTTAGTGGACGTATTTTGACGTTGTTTGGCGCTGCCCAAGTGCCCTATTATTTAATATAGCGCACGCTCACGGGCTACAGGCAGGTCAGCCCTAGTTTCGTACTGGAGAAATGTCAAATATTGAACATCCTATCATTCATTCAGACAAAGTAGATTGAAAAATAGGGCCCAGGTTGAAAAAAACATTAGTTCCCCTTTAAGTTGGACTAACAAGTTTACATCCATTTGAAAAATACGGTTTTAGTCCGACTAACACAATAAATCCATTTTCTCTAATGCTGCATAAACGTACCGAGTGTCAGAAAAAGACTGATTTGTAATGCGAAACTGCTTTATTCAGTGTTTTACCTGGCTTAAATCGGCTAGTCTGTTTGTTTTGAAGAGGAAGAGACCTCTGCCAATAATTCGGCTGATGGTAAAAACCTCCTAAACAATGAACAGTGAAGGAATTCTAACCAGCAGAAGTTTCAGATGGTTGCAATCTGCAGTCCTAACCATTAGATGCCACTAAATCCTCCTTAATTTTACACACTGGACCATTAAAATGGGTGAGTAGACTGGCACACACCTTAAAGTTTTCATACAGGGTGAAATTATCTCAGAAAATGTTTTCCTTTAAAATCTCAGGAGTCTGACTCAAACTAACAAACACATGGTGTTTCCAAAATTGTACTTTTGCATTCTGAAGAAGTCACGCTTATGATATAATCATTTACAAGCTTTACATATTTCAGCTTCCCAAGCTGCAAATCAGGGTAAAAATGGGACTGATTCTGTATGGCAGTGCTGAGCACATTTTGCCAGATGGTTTATACCCATGTAATGTCTTGGTGAAGTGTAGTTCAACAAGTACAGTGGTTAGAGTAGATTCTAGTCAATGCGCAAAAAAACATAGATACTAAATTATTCTGGAGCAGAAGAGTCAAAAGAGGTGAATGACATATTATCAGTAGCCCATTGCCTCTTGTAACACTGATCTCATTCCTCACTGCCTGTTTACAGAACAGTACCAGTTGCAATTTAACAAATCTCTAGTTGAAAAATACAAAGATCTGGTAGAATCTGATATGCCTTTAATGTTTATGGAATGGACCTTTTTGTGCAAACTGCTCTCCAGGCCTCTTCCTCCCATTAGGATAATGCACACATCCCCAATGCGGATCTCTGCAGCCACCATGAGCAACATGACGGTGCTTGACACTGCTGACCCCTATGATCTTGACATGACCTCTGACAAGGCCATCTACCCCATCAGCTTCCAGGTAATGCTGCAGCCTCACATCTCAGATGGCATTTTTTAATCAAATGGATGTGACATGATGGCATGATGTTTTCTTGCTAGCAAGTCAATCCATTGAGATCTTTTTAGGTACATGATATTTTCAGGAAAGGAAGGATTTTCGATACTAAAACACATCATGTAAGTGAGAAGATTCCCTGGTTATATAAAGTATAAATTAAATCTTCCAAATGTTTATAATTATGTGTTGTTATGACTAAAATAACACTGAAAGTCACATTATGTGCCACCTTGTTATTTCTGTTGGTAGGTTTCTCTGACAGGTTTCCTGCTTTTGGAGATAGTTTTGGGCTTGAGCTCCAACCTCACTGTGCTTGTGCTGTACTGTATGAAACAGAACCTCATCAGCTCCGTCTCCAACATCATCACTATGAACCTGCATGTGGTGGATGTGTTGGTGAGTGCTGATCTATTAACATCAGTTACTTTTGTGCCAAGAGGGACTTACTGTAACATCTAGCACCTTGATACTGAGACTTCTGGTGCTCAAAAAAAACACAAACAAACCTCTCAGCACTGCTGCTGATTCATAAAATAAACGATCATACCTGTACACACTGGGACTTGACGTTCCAGCCACGTTCTAGTTTTTTTCTGGTGCTAAACAAACAATCTTAGATTAAATGAAACAAACAATGTTTTTCAGATGTGACTTGATTCCCTATCTTGTTTTCAGGTGTGTGTATGCTGCATCCCGCTGACAGCAGTGGTGGTGTTACTTCCTCTGGAGGCCGACACAGCCATGATCTGCTGTTTCCATGAAGCCTGCATCTCCTTTGCAAGTGTAGCTACTGCTGCTAATGTCTTGGCCATCACTGTAGACCGCTACGACATCTCAGTGCGACCGGCAAATCGTGTGCTTACGATGGGCCGAGCTGTGGCTCTAATCGGATCCATCTGGGCTCTGTCTTTTTTCAGTTTCCTGGTTCCCTTCATGGAAGTAGGCTTTTTCATCAACTACAGTTCAGACCTTAACCAGACTGCAGTGGTCACAGTGACTCATACAAATGAATACTACACAGAGCTGGGTTTGTATTATCACCTGCTGGCACAGATCCCTATATTCTTTTTTACAGCTGTGGTCATGCTAGTGACTTACTACAAGATCCTTCAGGCGCTTAACATCCGCATTGGAACACGCTTTCAGCACAACATACCTAAAAAGAAGCAAAAGAGCAAAAACGCTATCTCTTTGAGCACTACAACACAAGCAGAATCAACTGACGCTTCACAGAGCAGCACAGGAGTCAGGGCAGGTGGGAGTGCACCTTTGGGCATGCGGACATCAGTGTCAGTCATTATTGCTTTAAGACGAGCAGTAAAGCGTCATCGAGAGAGACGAGAGAGGCAGAAACGAGTCTTCAGGATGTCCCTTCTCATCATCTCCACATTCTTACTTTGCTGGACTCCATTAACTGTGCTGAACACCATCATCCTCAGCACTGGACCCAGTGATTTAACTGTTCGCCTTCGCTTGAGCTTCTTGGTGATGGCCTATGGAACCACTATCTTTCACCCACTTCTTTACGCCTTTACTCGACAGAAGTTCCAAAAGGTTTTAAAAAGCAAGATGAAGAAGAGGGTGGTGTCTGTAGTAGAAGCTGAACCTACGCCAAACAATGTAGTCATCCACAACTCATGGATTGACCCCAGGAGACACAAGAAGGTCACCTTTGAGGACACGGAAGCCAGACAAAAATGTCTGTGCTCACATGACGCAGAGTAATGGGATTAACTCAAATGTAAATACATCAAAAATGTAGAGTAAATGGCAATAGGTTACATTCCACTCATAAAAATACACACTATAGCAGAAACATTTTTTAAACCAGTATTTTCTATATGCAGTGTATATACATTATATAGAATAAATGCAGTATATTGATAACTGCTAGGTCATATATTATATATATCATTAACAGGGTTGCAGCGATATACCGGTTTCAAGGTATGATCTAAAAGTTGACGGTTGTCATACATGTACATTTGCTTATCTATAAGAAAAACGCACCTGGGCAGAGAATCTCCCCTTTATTTTAGTTATTTTCTATGGAGAGACTTTTTACACTTACTTTCGTTAACAAAATGGTTTCAAGTTTCAATTACAGAAATAAAACAATTACACAATAAAACAAACACAGAACCAACAATAACCCCTCTGTTTTCATTCCTTTCTGGGTCATTCTGACTGATAATGTTATAAATTCTGTAATACCGTGATACCATGAAACCACGCTATTTTCTCAGATGGTTATCGTACCATGAGTATCTCATACCGTTGCAACCCTAATCATTAACAATGGAGTACAACAATCCTGGGCAGCTTAGTAAATTAATACTAAAATAATGACATCAAAAAAAGATCAAATATAGAAAGCAGTTTCCTTAAAGGGCCAGTGTGTGAAATGGGTTGAAAACCGTTGAAAACAGTGACATCAGTGGTCAAATTCTAGATTGCAGGGCTCACTCGCTCACCCCTCCCTTCGGGTAAATGACGGTGGCCTCGTAGGGACAACAAGGCTTGCGCAGACACGAGTCTTTCAGGAGTAGGTCTATCTAGCGACGAGGTGAATGTTTATTTAGAAATCTAAACCATGTTACGATATTGTAATGAATCCCTCACGAGCAGGAGACCAGAGTAGCGTTCAGGAAAAAGGCCCATTTATTTGAGCACTCCAAATACTCCAGGAGGTAAAAGACTCCATCCCAGACTCTTCTAGCATAACACGTACTTAATACACACATACTCGTTTACAGTACCTAGCGGGGACCCCTCTCCCCTCTCTGCTCCACCAATCTCCAGCCTGCACACTGACTGACAGCGTAGCCTGTAAACAGAGCTCAGCTGTTTATTTAGCCTAGCAATATCTCCGGACTGTAGTAGCTGCAATGGACGACTTTGAACGCAATTTTGAAGAGTTTCTTGTAGCAGACACAGATCCAGAGCCATACCTGTTTGAGCCGGAGCATTCAGATGAGGAACTCCATGTGTTGGAAGCTGAACAGGCGAGCAGACAGGCTGAATCCTCCGCCCCCATTTAGCTGCACAGAATGGGATTCACTGCTACTATCCTTGGGGAGATATATCATCAGGAGGAAAAGCACCACAGAGAGTGCATCATAAGGAGTGAAGTTGCGTCTTCTTTTCCTCGCAGATGACAGATCAGGTTCATTCTCTCCTGTTGCGTGGTAGGTGTGGTCCATTCGCAAACTTTATAACTAAAAAAACTTTTCACTACTCTCTGTCGACAAACTACTTACACTCTCTGCTTTTTCCTCCTCCTTCTTCCTTCCTTCCGCTGTCTTTGTTGGTTTATTTATACACGCGAAACACGTTCTCTGGCTGGCTGGATTGTCCGCTTGGTCTGCCGTACATACATGGCGGTGCAAGATGGCGATCTATCTAAAGCAAGGCCCTTGAAATATATACATATATATATATATGTATATACATATACATATATATATATATATATATATATATATATACACACATATATACACATATATACATACATATACATATATATACACATACATATATATATACACATACATATATATATACACATACATATATATATATATATATGTATATATATATATATATATATATATATATATATATATATATAAATAAAGGCATCATTATAAGACTACGAAACCCAAATGAATTTTATTTTATAGCGATTATACACTTATATAAACATATTAATGGGTAGAATATTCAGATTCAGATTTGATAATAAACCATGCCAAATATTACACACTGGCCCTTTAAAATAAACCTCACATGTAAAAAGGGAAACTACCTGCAAATGGGTACAAAAAAAGGATTGTATTATCAGTTGATTTTCTTCCTTAGTACGAAAAATCTTAGTCTCAAAATAGGTGTCATAGGCAAACAAAGAGGGTAATTTATTGCTATTTCTTACTAAATGTTGTGGAGTGCTATCAAGGACAATTTGTTCATAACCTTTTATCGAAACAGGAGTGTGTGTTTTTCTCTTGTTGGCATACAGTAAGACAAAAAGGTGAATGTACAGTTATAGAATCTCTTGATATTGTTTGTCACCATTTTTAATTAAAAAAAAGGGAAAAATGTTGTTTCTCCCTCACTTTTCTTAGAGATGTCCCCTCTTTCTGATTCATCATTTAATAAGTGTTCAAATCTATTGTTCAACCTAAGGTCACTCTGTGTTTAAAGAATCTGTTGTTTTTTTGCAAGAAAATAATATCTATTATTGAAATATCAAAAGGAAAGATGAGCATTCTGTTTCTCCTACCAATACAATTCACACCTTAAAGGTAGGGTTGAGTAACATGTCGATATTGTATCAATATCGTGATCTGGATATTGTTTTCAGCCGGGTATACACTGTGTGACTACACAGGGATGACCAACTCACAGTGTGACTGCTGTTACCACCCACATCTACTAACCTACCAATGGAAATACAGAATGAAATGAATCACTGATCAACGCAACAATGCTAAATGCTAGTAAATGCTAATAACTACACTTTGAGCTCGTTGCAAAAAGGCATGCGCTAGACTCTCAGCACAGTGGGGGCGAAGCTTTCTTAGAGGGCTCTTGTGACTAAGTCATTTTAAAATTCACAACTGTAAATCAGGAGATACAGCCATACACTATGCATCTCATAAAAACATACAGTAAAGCCACTTTGTTGGACAAGCTTGTTCTGAAGAACAAATAAAGAAAACAGGCTGCCAGTCGAGTTAAAATGTTTCAGCACCAAGGACGGTGCAGTGCTGAAGTAACAGCCAAATTTGTGGTATTGTTGCAATGCCAAATTGTGCCACAAGGTGGTGCCTTCTTTTTGTTTTGTTGCGACATAACTTGAGTTGAGAGTTGAACATAGTGTCACCACACTACTCCAACCATCATCCACACGAGAAGAACAGTAATAAGTTAGGTGTAGGTTATATTGACAGTGTTCTGCTGCTCATGTTTGGTAAGAGAACATGGTGCTGTGGAGACCTGGCATGTATGGTCGATGTTAAGTACTGCAGAATAAAGTAACAATGTTGAAACCTCCATTTTAGACTTGCACCGATTTATCGGCAGTGCTCGGAATCGGGCCAGTTTCCACATGATCGGCCATGACCTGCAACCGGCCAGTCAGTCTAAAATATGCCGATTTAAAACGCCAGTCAAATTCCTGGCGCGCCGCATGATTGACATCATGCAACATCAGACGCACACACATCAAAAGAGAGAAGGAGAAAGTTGTTGACTATCTGTGTTAATCTGAACTGCGGCGCTCTCACTGCTGCACTGTGCCGCTTGAAACTGACGAGGCGCATGTCCACGTGCCGAAGATGCGTGTGTCCTCATGCTTACTGGTGGGCGCATCCTGAAGACCTGTGTGAATTTTCATACTGATGATTCACTGATGTGAATATTTATACTTTTTGTCTTTTCAAGAAATTACCCACAAATGCTATACACCAAGAATTATATTTTATTTATTGATGTTTTTATTTTCATTCTTTTATTTTATTTTTAATACTGTACCTGAAATTATAGTTGACCAAAAAGGAAAATGTTTCTTAACAGGTTAAGAAACATGTCACTGTTTTTGTTTGTTTGAGATGATTATTGAAAAGCTGGTTGTATCTTGGTAAAAATGTTCTAATAAAGTAAAGATAGAAAATAATGTAATATCTTGTGTGCTGTAAAGTGGTTTGAAAAAAATGAAATCGGAATCGGCCATCCAAACTCTCTGCAAATCGGAAATCGGTATCAGCCTAAAAAATTGTAATCGGTGCAAGTCTACTCCATTTCATCATCTGTTGACTATCTGAGCTAATTGGCGATCCCAGAGCTTCTGCTAACTAGCCCATGCTGCTAGTTCTCTCCACCTTCACCTCCCATGTTACACTGACAGGCAGACAGACACAGCTAATTGACAGCTGTGGTACTGAATAGTCAAGTGAACTGTCTCAGTCAGTGCCAAGTCTTTCTTACACACAGTAACATAAACATAACAGACACAGCGGTCTACAGTACTACAGTCAGGTCCATAAATATTTGGACATTGACACAATTTTCAGCATTCCAGCTCTGTACACCACCACAATGGATTTGAAATGAAACAATCAAGATGTGCTTTAAGTGCAGACTCTGAGCTTTAATTTGAGAGTATTTACATCCAAATCAGGTGAACAGTGTAGGAATTACAACACATTTTATATGTGCCTTCCACCTTTTTAAGGGACCAAAAGTAATTGGACAATTGGCTACTCAGCTGTTCCATGGCCAAGTGTGTGTTATTCCCTCGTTATTTCACTTACAAGGAGCAGATAAAAGGCCTAGAGTTCATTTCAAGTGTGGTATATTCATTTGGAATCTGGTGAGGTCATCTCTCAATATGAAGTCCAAAGAGCTGTCACTATCAGTGAAGCAAGCCATCATTAGGCTGAAAAATCAAAACAAACCCATCAAAGAGATAGCAAAAACATTAGGTGTGGCCAAATCAACTGTTTGGTACATTCTTAAAAAGAGAGAACGCACTGGTGAGCTCAGCAACACCAAAAGACCTGGAAGACCACGGAAAACAAGTGTGGTGGATGACAGACGAATCCTTTCCCTCGTCAAGAAAAGCCCCTTCACAACAGTTGGCCAGATCAAGAAAACTCTCCAGGAGGTGGGTGTATCTGTGTCCAAGTCAACAATTAAGAGACGACTTCACCAGAGGAAATACAGAGGTTTCACCACAAGGTGTAAACCATTGGTGAGCCTCAAAAACAGGAAGGCCAGATTAGAGTTTGCCAAGAAACATCTAAAAGAGCCTGTACAGTTCTGGAACAACATCTTATGGACAGATGAGACAAAGATCAACTTGTACCAGAATGATGGAAAGAGAAAAGTATGGAGAAGGGAAGGAACTGCTCAAGATCCAAAGCATACCACCTCATCAGTGAAGCATGGTGGTGGTAGTGTAATGGCGTGGGCATGTATGGCTGCCAGTGGAACTGGATCTCTTATATTTATTGATGATGTGACTGCTGACAAAAGCAGCAGAATGAATTCTGAAGTGTTTCGGGCAATATTATCTGCTCATATTCAGCCAAATGCTTCAAAACTCATTGGACGGCGCTTCACAATGCAGATGGACAATGACCCGAAGCATACTGCGAAAGCAACCAAAGAGTTTTTAAAGGCAAAGAAGTGGAATGTTCTGCAATGGCCAAGTAAATCACCTGACCTGAATCCGATTGAACATGCATTTCACTTGCTGAAGACAAAACTGAAAGGAAAATGCCCAAAGAACAAGCAGGAACTGAAGACAGCTGCAGCAGAGGCCTGGCAGAGCATCACCAGAGATGAAACCCAGCGTCTGGTGATGTCCATGGGTTCGAGACTTCAGGCTGTCATTGACTGCAAAGGATTTGCAACAAAGTATTAAAAAGTGACAATTTGATTTATGATTATGTTAGTTTGTCCAATGACTTTTGGTCCCTGAAAAAGGTGGAAGGCACATATAAAATGTGTTGTAATTCCTACACCGTTCACCTGATTTGGATGTAAATACCCTCAAATTAAAGCTCAGAGTCTGCACTTAAAGCACATCTTGATTGTTTCATTTCAAATCCATTGTGGTGTTGTACAGAGCTGGAATGCTGAAAATTGTGTCAATGTCCAAATATTTATGGACCTGACTGTATATCAGGCATATTCCAAAACAAAGTCTGTCTACAATAGTGCAGGCAGCGACACAGACAGTTTACAGGATACATTGTCACCCTTATCTACTGCATGCCTTGTTGTCCTATAAGTAAAATAGGCAATTATTCTCTTAATAACAAAAGAATGAGCCATGCGGAACAGATAATCTCAACACAAAAACAACTGCTTAAGGTGCTTTGTTGACTTTGTAAAATGCACCTGCCTTACATCATTGTTCCCATAACAAATGTGAAGTCATCTGTCACTCAAGTGAGGCAGCAAAGGCACCACAATTGAAGGGAACATCGTCAGTTGAACAACTTGGTTTAGGATCAGGCTGTGGGTGTTATATTCCAATGAAATCCAGTGAAACAAAAGGCTGCAGATTTGATCTGTGCTCTATCAACATTCAAAGGGGATTAAATCACTACCAGCTATCTGCTCCGGACCATATATAACTGTGTTAACATTTCATGGCAAGTCATTCAATAGTTGTTCAGACATCATTCTGGACCAAAATAGTTGACTGACCAACACTAGCCCTTTTAAATAGGAATTGTGCAAAATTGCAGGAAAGCCCTATCAGTCTTCTTTCAGCATTGGCAGTATAAAAACAGAATCGGGGAATGCTGCAAAATGTTCTGTTTATACAGAATGTGCCTTTTTTGGGGCAATTATGGGGGGCGTGAGCAAGTAACAATACGTGTAGCTCAGCATGTGACGTAAACAGTGACGTACCCAAGGGAGGCCGCGGTAAGACAGTCCATCGGCAATTCTCTCGTAAGTCGGCCCATCCTTCACTGTTTACGTCATTTGATGGTCGATGGCCTCTTCATTAGCAAGGACAAGCAGGGCGCACAATTCTCTCTCCCCCCAGTTGGTCATCTTTACCATAGTGTCTGTCAGGTTTACATTTCCCTCTTGCTACTAGTACTAGCTGCTCATTCCTACTATCAGCTGTTTCCTGTTTATCAACTGCCAGTGGGTCGCACGTATGGCGTCATCAACAGCTCCCCCCACAAGTCATCAACAGCCCCTCCTGCAGCGGAAGGCCGCCTCCTGAGCAAAGGCATGTGGACATAGTTTGTGCATTTCAGCTATAGTGTCCATATTATGTATTTTACTTAAATTTGTTGCCATTGTGGTAACTTTGACATTGTGGCTCAGGTGACCCCTGATTCCAGGACCCCACCGTGTGAACAACAACAAAACACAAAGCAGCAAAGCCTACTTGAAAAATAGTTGGAATTGTTGGACAGCCACCAAGGGGCACAGCAGACACTAGACACAGACACTGTATCACCTTTGAGAGATTGTGGTGTGTGTGTGTGTGTGTGTGTGTGTGTGTGTGTTTTGCAGACACATACTGCTGAAAACACTTGTCCTGCTGAACCAGCTGTGTCACGCGTAATGCCATGTGATAATTAAAGGTAGCTTGGCAAATAGATAACTGGTGGCAATGACATGTAATGCATCAATATCACCTTCTGTCTGCTGACAACAGGAGCTCACACAGTCCTCTGAAGCTATCCAGCCATTGTTAGACACAACAGGTCTGGCCAAGACAATGAAACCAAGTCTGGGCTGGGCGATATGGACAAAAATTCATATCTCCATATTTTTAGGCTGAACGGTGATACATGATATATATCCCAGTATTTTCAACAAAATGGGCTACACGTTCAGTTGCATCCTGATCCATGGTTAATGTTGCCTGTGCGGTTTTCCATCACACAGCAGGGCAATTAAAAGACGCTTACCTGTTGGAGGTGAGCTGTTTGCAGAGGTGCAGCTCTAAATCTAACATCTCACTGTGGCTGTGATTTTACTCTTCCTCCCCGCGATATTATAAGACTTTCCTTTATTGAAAATAGCCGTTAAAGTTCTGGTAATTCAGTAATGAACACATTTAATTTTCTCACGATTCTTCACAATAATGTCCCCCATTATTTTGTAATGTAAAAACTTTTATTGTGAAGTACCAAAATAAGGAAATGTTGAGTTTTCAAGCAGTAACTTCAAACATCTTTGGATACGGCGCATAGCGAACATGAAACAGCAGAAATAAAGCAGATATCTAAAGTAAAAACAGGACGCAAGAGAAAACCTAAACTCCAAACCACAGAGATTCAGTTAGAAGCTACAAAAGAACTGAGAGCTGAACACACACTGAAGACACCTTTCTCTGGTCTCCTACAGACAGAGGTAAGTTCAGTGTCACAACCCACAGCCTTGTTTGAAGGGGAGAAGCGGGATCATTGGGGGTTGCCTGTGGCAGATGAGACATCACTGCTACCCATTTGAGGGTGAGCAGCCTGGCTTTTGGACCTACACTGGAGAAGATCCATCTTTGGCGCAGCATGGAGTGGCACCGCACATCTTAAGTGGAAATGGAAATCGGCGCGGCCAAAGGTTAGAGTGGAAAATATGTACAGTATTGTACGGATTCTACTGCAGTCATTGAATTCATCTCACAGACTGATTTAGTGTAGCATGCAATATATAGACTGATGTTGCACTATAAACTAATTAACAAACAGATAAACAGTTCTGTGTTTCTCTGTGTGTTGCTGGAGAACTTCTGAGTGAGTGAGTGAGTGAGTGAGTGAGTGAGTGAGTGGGGTGGAGCTGTGTGGAGAGAATGAGAGAGGAGAGATGCACACTAGTATGTGTTATGTGACGCAACTTGACACTATATCGATATAAACAGTATTGTTAAAATCTATATTGTGCTTGATAATATATGGATATATCGTACATAGTCATCATATCGCCCAGTCCTATGAAGAGGTAAGAGAAAAGGGGACCAGGGGTTGAAATGGATATCACTAATGTGACCTCACCATACACCTCATCAGAGGGCAAAATGCTATCATAACCTCCTTTATGTGATGTATGTCTATGTGGGGCGGAACTACGTAGCAAACTTAGAGGCTGAGAAATGAAGCCAATGTGGGAGTGCCAATAAACATGTTTACAACCTGGTACAAAAAAACAGTTTTGGTCTCTATAGCTCATTTCAACATTTATGACAACTGTACAGGGGGTGGATTTTATATAATTCACCTTTAAAATGGTATTAAGGCTTACAGTTATGCATTTTTAAGGGTAACGTCGTTTGAGTGACAGGCTGTCTGTATATATGTATCTGTCTATGAATTAGATCCACCCCTCAGTCCTCCACTGCTCCAACCTCTCATCCAAATATGGTCATTTCTGATTCCAACAAACCAAGATGGCAGTGGCCGAAATGCTTATGTCGCATCTACTAGGGCTGTAGTCTCTTGGTCGACTAGTCGATTATTTGGTCGCTATGCTCTCGTCCGACCAAATTCTCATTGAAGAAAAGAAGAAAAGTGCTACATCAACAGCTTTCCAGGATTAATCCATTATTTCCAGTGGCGGGGGGACAGGCTAAGTTACCTGTGAAAATGGGGTGTTTTCAAAACACCCCCATTGTTGACAGAAAGTTGGACTCGCCCACCCTACGTTCAGTGTCGCGGTGACGCAGGTCTCCCATCCGTTTCTGTAAACTGAGTGGAACCTCAGTGGAAATGAAGCTTGTATTTACTTGTATTTCACAGATAAGAGACAATAAATTGTGAAGACAGTAAAGCCTCCACTAAAATAGCATTTTAAGTTGTGTGTGTTATTTATCCTTCAGGGATTTATACTTCGGGATTTATCCTGGCTTCATATGAGCAGAGGAAATCTCCGCTTGTCGCTAGGATAATGTATAACATGTAAAATGCCATTGTAATAATAACTAATAAACTAATAATGTTAGCATATTGTATTTGTTTGGAAAATGTGTTTAGTATAAGACAGTTGTTTTGTCAGTGAATGTTGTGAGCTGTAATGGAGTCAAATTATGTACCATTACCTTTGTTACATGTTGCTGTTGTCCCTGGCTTTATATGAGAAGAAGAAAAGATCGCTAGACACTAGGCTAATTTATACAATGTAAAATGCCATAGACGTGTGCTAATAACGTTAGCATGTTGTATTTGTGGGGAAAATGTGTCCAGATAAAGACAAGTGTTTGTGAATGCTGCGAGTTATAGTGAAGCTGATTTGTGTACTTGTGTTTGAAACTGTCTCTATTAAGCCATGTTTAATTTGTTTTGAATCAACTATAAATTAAGTTTGATTTGAACTAAACTTTACAGCACTTAACACAGTCCTCCACCGTCGACCAGTGTTTTGGAGGTGTAACTGCAGAGTGACACAGACACACCACCGCAGAAGTAAAAATAATGTGCAGATCTTTTTTTTCCCCACAAGTAATCGATTAGTTGAAGATTATGTGCGACTTTAGTCGACCAAGATTTTCTTTGGTTGACTACAGCCCTAGCATCTACCTTCAGTCTCATGCTCTTACACTGCCCAAACAATCCTTATGCAAAAACACTGCAGCAATAACACGCAGTGGAGTCTAAAAGTCTAACCACTAGCCAAGACACTTCTATTTTGCATTTGTTTTCAATTTAACATGATTTGACAACAATTTGAGTGAAAAGTTGAATTTTGGCAAAATGTACACTAAGAAATATCTTAGTATTTGGTATGTCCCCCTTCTGCTTTAATGACAGCATGCACTCAAGCTAGCATAGACTCCACAAGTATGTGCAAAACCTGATGGGCCCATGTTATCCCAGCATGATTTGACTCATTCTTCAAGTGTCTGCATAAATGTTTAATGGGTTTGGTGGTAAGGTGGAGATTGACCGATATCAAATTTTGAAAGGCTGATTTAATTATGATCATTTGGAACAGAAAAAAGCCAAAAGCAGATTATGCAGGTGCGCAGCGATAGTCTCGCCACCAGACAATCAGAGATCTCCGCCTTCTGATAGTCTGGGGACACTCCTTTCTAAAGTGTGTTTAACACACTGGCGAAAACGGCCGGCAACAAAGCAACGCCTCTTGCATTTTTGAAAAGGACACGCCCACCCGGAAATGTGCGCTCCCCCTTTTCTTGTCTGCAAGGACACAAACACACAGAGAGCTTGAAAATGGATGCCGAGAGATTTAACTCCATTTTATCAAACGTGTGCTCAGTCCACAAGATTGTGAAAATGAAGGACTTACAGCGACTTGAGCCATTTTGTACCACTACATGTGTTTCTAGTCGGATTATGTTTACGAACACAAGAGTTCAGCGAGCCACCAAAGGACCGCCCTGCGGATTTACTATTGGTTCTGCAATGTAGGGAGTTTTTTTTTAAACTTTGAAATTGTATCCGCCCATCTAAACACAAAATCAGGGGGAAAGTCATCAGTCTTTAGTTAAGCAAAGCCTCTAATGACTGACTTGTGAGTCTAGCGCAGCGATGGGTCGAGTCCGGGCATTTTTAGGCAATTCTGAGCAACAGGCAGAAGAATTGGAAGACATTTAGGAATTTAGCAACACAATCTCCTTTTTGCATCAGCTGAGGCTTGAACTTACAACCTCTGAGACTAAGGATCAATTTCTATCTCAGTGAGCTAATTAGTCAGTGACAATTCATGTGTAGCTTCACAAATTAATTAAGCCAGACAGGCAGGTTTAGCAGCTGTCCATGCATGGAAAAGCAGATTTCAAACCACTGTAAAAAATTCAGTTCGAAACAAAAATCTGAAAATACACATATTGCATCTAGACAGCATGGAGATGTTGTAACAATGATTGATTTGCTCCATAAGTGAAAAACTGATGTTTAAAATTGCCATTTTTACATCGACTCCAATTGTTCACATTAGAGCAAAATTCAAAATGCTGTCAAAAATTCAGTTTTTGAGAAAAAATTCGGAAATTTGCCACACATGATCTACCATGACTCTAGAATTTTGTCTTTTTTTCATGAACATTGAAGATTGATTTAGCAAGAATTAGCATGTATATGTTTACAGTACCGTAGCACCACCATCAGGAGCGCCACCATCAGGACTATTGGCTTGAGTTTACAGCTGAGGATATCTGGCATGAGACTGGACCTTTGTGCAAAGTTTGGTGAGTTTTAACCAACAGGAAGTATGATTTCCTCGGAAGAAGAAAGAAGAAAGAAGGAGAATACCTAGGATTACAATAGTATCCTGGCAGCTTAGCTGCCCGGACCCTAATTAATCGACCATTATCCAGTGTCCAGCGACTTCACAGTTTCGGAAATGAACTGACCTGAACAGCTGAGTCAAAGAAATAAATAACAACATAAATAAATAAATAAATAAATGAATGAATGTGGATTACTAAATATCAAAATCAAAGTAATAAATATCTAAATAATTTATAAATCTCAAACTGAACATCAAACTAACTGTGAAAAATATAGGTACACACACTCAGGTACACAATGAAATCACCTTGATTTTGTGTACAGGGCCTCCATGCAAAACAGTAATCAGAGGTGGGCAGTATTTCTGTTACTTCTATTTGAAATCTGTGTTTCTATTACTTTTGAGTATTTTGTAAATGGTAAAAAAAAATTTACTGTAATTTGAAGTAATATTTTTTATTATTATTACTTATAAAACATAGAAAACAATAAAAAGTCAAAACCTAGTTTATGACTGAACTGTGTATGAAGCAAGAGAGGGCTTTTGTTTTGAAGTGAGGGTTTTTATTTTGTAACAGGAAGTTGAAGCATTCACTTGGTCACAGATTAATGCTAATAGCACTACAGCACTGAACCAGCAGTTGTAGTCAAGGCTAAAGCTTCATGTAAATCCATGTTGTATGCTCTGATAAAGGTCAAGTAGACCGAAAGCTTAACAAATAAAGTGGAACACTGCATAGATGCAAGTGTGCGGAAATCTTTTTTCACCATGTAAATCCATGTTAAAATGAAGAACAATACACTGAGACACAGTAACACAGCAGAAGGGAGCTGCTTTCTCTTGAGCTGTATCCACTGATGACTTAACAAAACCCTTCCCTCTGCAGCTCCGGATGGTGATTTACCTCCCTGAGTGACTAGTAGAGACTGCGCAGCCATCGGACGCTATTCGTGGCAAATCTGCTAATAACAACATTTTTTAAAAATTACTATCAGCACTTATTAATCGCCCAAAAGGATAAATCTCTCTGATATAGACACATATATAAACACAGCCCAATATAGTTTGGTCACAACTAAAATGACATAGCTCAAAATTCCTCTTTAGGAATCCCAACAGTTAAAAAATAAGCATATATATGTATACAGGCCGATCAGCCAAAACATAAAAACCACTGGCAGGTGAAGTGAATAACATTGATCAATTCATTTCAATGCAATATTCTGATGGAAAACCTTGGGTCCTGGCATTTATGTGGATACCACTTGACAATATCAGCAATGGCCACCACAATGATTTTCCATTTGCAGAGCTTGACCGTTCATCAGGAGCCTACTGGAATATATTTACCGTTCAGTTATTCAGAGCTCCACACTCCAAGAGTGCAGAGCATACTGTGGGAAGACCAAGACGGAGCAGCAGAACGCCACGTGAAGTGAAAGTGAATCTTCCCCATCTGTTAATTTCTATACAAACAGAACACTCTATTTCTTAGAACAAAAGCCCTCTCATTTGAGTATTATCTAACATTTCTACAACCTAATTTAGATGAAACTGGCTGCATTCCAATGGAAACCACAAACTCCGACAACCAGCCCTGGGTCTAAGAGTTTTATAATTACTAATCAGTTCTCCATGACTTAAACTAGAAAAACTGCTGCTGTTGAAAAAAAACAAACTCATGAAGAATTCCGCCTGTGCTGCAGCGCCCCCCTCCACGTTCTTACCTAGTTCATTGAGGCTCTGTGCAGCCTTGGTGATCTCCCTGCTGCCCCCCTGTAGCTGACCCTGAAGCCTCTTGCTCAGGTACAAGATACGAATGATCCTCCGCAGCAGGTCACAGGCCACCTGGAGCAGGAAGAAACGAGGAGCCAAGATGGTGACATACTGTGCATGACTCAAACTTCAACCAAATTATCCTGGATTTAGCATTAATAAAGTAATTGTAATGCACTGTTGACATGTGCTCCAGTGAGACAGTGAAGCCCAGTTCGAGATCATGTTTTTTCTGGCAATGCCTGACTGTTTTGTTTTTCTTTATTTTAAGTAACAGGTGTGTGGAATCGATGTGTTCAGGCTGGAACTCAGCCAGACAGATTGGACAATGTACACTCAATTTACAAAAACTTCCTGTTTTTGGCAAAAATTGAAATGTGTGCAAAATGGCTGCCACACCACAATAATGTTGTTCCACGAAAACTCTAAGTTTTACCGTTAAGGTGTTAAGATTGTACTGACCAAATCTGAGGTTGATCAGATTAATTCTCTAGGAGTAGTTTGTGAAAGTACAGCACCTATGAATTGCAAAAATGCACAGTAAAATCCTGTTGGGTTTCAGGTATACCTTGAAAAAAATGTATTTATGCATTTTTTTTTTTGCCCCATCTGGAATAATCGCTATAAACAGATTCTGCATATGCATGCACAATCTGTAAGTGACAGGACAAGATTTTGGTATTGGAACCAGCCCAAGTGCTGTTGACCAATCGTATCTGAAAGGCAGGTAAACAGTCGAGTGGAGTGGTGGAACGCATTGGCTGAAATGTACTCTCAGAACCCTTCAGCTATGTCTGACAATGATTCAGCTTTATGTTACTATTTTTTATGCAATCATACACAGCAGGGTTTTTCCTGAATAGATGATTACAAAATGGCCAACTGTCAAATTTTGTCCCCAGCTCTTAACAAAACTTTGGCGTGTGTCATTATGGAAAACACTCTTTTCTTTTCTGTCATTTGCATCAGAAAAGGTAAAAACTGTCTAAATGTAAAAACTGTCAAAGCAGAAAAAAGAGCCGTCTGTTTTGGACTGCAGCAAAGCCAGGGACCAGCCTGGTGTTGCAGTGTTTCAGCTTGTAACATCGTTGCCACCACTAAAAAAAAAAAAGGTAAAAAAAAAAAATCACTAGAGAAAATAAAACCCCCTTCCCCTGCTGTTCAATGACAGTTTTATACTGCCAGTTGGAGTTTATAAATGCCATTGCAAACAGTAGTCAGACCCACCGTTTGTGAAAGCTATTCTATGCTCCTTTACATGTACAGTGATATGCAAACATTTGGGCATTCCTGGTCAAAATTTCTGTAACTGTGTTAAGTAATAGTTAAGTAAGTAGAAGATCAACTGATTTCCAAAAGAGCGGTTACTTCCACTGATAACGTCAGGTCTGGGCTGGGCCGATCAGGGTATGAAACAGGTGTCACGAGCAGCACAGCATTGTTTGACAGAAAAGCGATCAATGGGCAGGGTCCGACATTAACGGTTGCCCGAATGCCCAGGGCAAGTAAAAATAGCCGGCGTGCCAGCAGACCCTGCGCAGACATGCCCGATCGGGCAAGCAGCACCGACTCAGATTTTTTTTTTATTATTATTTCTAATTGCAGGACAGGAATTATACCACGGCCAAACGGCCAGTGCCGTAGAGTCCCCGGTGTGTGGCCGTAATGCCCCTCCTACCCATACGGCCAGTGTAGCATGCCCTGTTTTTTATGAAAAACAGCATAGGAAGGCTACGGCTGAGTTAACATACTGACACACACACACACAAACACACACACACACACACACACACACACACACACACATACACACACACATACACACCGGACAGCCTCTCAGTACTTAGCCGCTAACGTTAGCTCATGTACAACACAGGTACCACACAGAAACTTTTACAAAGGGTTATAATGTGCTTCTAGTGACTGTTAAATCGCCGGCGAAAGCGGTTTACACTGTTTATACATAAAGCAAAAGCAACAGCAGACAAATATAAAAACAATAGCTACAGATTATCCTAACAATAAGTTACATATCTAGTTCACTGGTAAGCTGCATTAAATAGTAATGTTTTAAGCCCTGATTTAAATGAGCTGACAGTTTCAGCCGACCTCAGATATTCTGGAAGTTTGTTCCACAGGCGGGGAGCATAGAAACTAAAGGCTGCTTCACCTTGTTTGGTTTTGATCCTGGGAACACTGAGTAAACCTGTTCCAGATGATCTGAGGGGTCTGGATGCTTCATAACGTACAAGTATATCAGAGATGTATTTAGGCCCGAGACCATTTAGTGCTTTATAGACAAGTAAGAAGATTTTAAAGTCTATCCTTTGACACACAGGAAGCCAGTGCAGTGACTTAAGCATTGGTGTAATGTGCTCCACGCTCTTGGTGTTGGTGAAGACTCTGGCAGCAGCATTCTGGACGAGCTGCAGTTGTCTGATTGATTTCTTACTCAGGCCTGTGAAGACACCGTTACAATAGTCCAGCCTGCTGAAAATGAGCATGAACAAGTTTTTCTGTATCTGGTTTAGACAGTAGGAAAATGGTGGTTTCTCGTGAAACTATTTCTTTAACATTGCACATTTCCTGGACAGTAAAACATCTTTGGGTCATCATCGACAGATGAATACAGCATCTACTGTCACAGCCGACACTGCAATGTAAGATTACATAAAGGTCTGTAGTAATATTCTACATATTCATGAATTAGGGTACACTGTATAAACCTTAACAAAAAAAAGGTTGTCTACTGGCAGTACCCAGGTACCTCCTTGCCGTGCTGCTGAAATCAGATCAAACACAGAGGGCAGGCTGGGTGGGGTGGGTAGACCTGTGCAGAGCACCAGAACTTAAAGACCAAAACATGACCAGCAGTATAATGATAAGAGAAAAGCAAAAATTTCACCCTTAGTGGTTTCTGGGAAAAAGACTTTCAAAATAAGTGAAGTCAAATTGTTTCTAGCATTTTAACATGGATTTGTTTACAATGTAGCATCATTGAGGAAAATAATAGGGTATGTCCCTTGGATAGGTCAGTAACAAGTCTGATGCATCCTTTCAGATTTTAATGCATCAGGGATGCATGACAAGGCCCCCGGGAAGTGTGCAGGGCTTTGAAGCCAATTTCCGTAGTGGCCAAACAGTGGAATTGCATTTTTACATTATGCCCTCTGGCCCAAAAATGCTTTTTCCCAAAGACTTACATTGTGAATGAGACTTCTGTTAATCAGTAGATACACTGTTTTGAGCATCACAACCCCTGCAAAATGACATGTTTTACAATCAAGATTGGAGCCATTTGGACCGATAACAGCAGGGAAATCTAAAGAGCTGCATGATTAAATCATTTTATCCCCATTCAAGTTAGTCTAGCACTAAACAGGATGCAGCCGGCTCGGACAGCCTAGTGCACCTGCTCAATGGGCCCAATGACGCGGAAGCAGTGCCGATCATCCCAGTAACTTTATGCATGGCAGTTGACCATTTTTGGCTTCTTGCCAAAAGCAAGATGAACAGGGTCCTGCCTCCAATGCTGTATCCAGGTCTCTTTACACATTCACACGTAGGGCGCTTACCTGGTAATGTGACTATATGTACTGATTCTCAATCATTTGAACAGGATTTTTTGTTCGTGCCACTACTGCTAAATGAATGTAGCAGAAACAGTGTATTCTAACGAGATATTGCGTTTTTGGTTAAACTGGAGTTGGTTATTGAGACTATACGGCAAGTTAACATCAAATTTGACGGTCCTCAAACCCAACCTTTATTTTTTTTTCTTTTAATTGTGTTAGAACAAAATAAAACAATATAAAACAAACAAGGAGTAGAGCACAGGCTGAAGTATACTGTAAAGCTGTATGAGTGAGTTTGGATGTTTTTTTTAAAAAAACAAAACAAAAACATATACAGTAACTACACACACGTCTGTCTTGTATATCTACATATAGGATCTCACAAAAGGAGTTCTACGTAAGCCCAAAAAAAAAACAACCTCGGGTCCGCCCACTAGATTGTCCGCCATATTGAATATTTTGAAAGACAGCTTTTTGACATCTCCTCCTAGAGCTTAGGTCCATTGCGTGCCAAACATTCTGGGAATCATCATGAGATGAAGCACTGTAAATGTTATCAAAGACTTTTTGATATGTCACTGCGTTTTGATGATATTGATCAATGTTTTTTAGAGGGGGCATGGCTCAGCACATAAATTGCTTTTACTCCTTAACTGTTGAGCCAATTGTCACAAAACGTGTCGTAAATGTTGACATACGTATCTGAATCATACCATGAAAGTTTGATTAAAATCAACCGATAGGGGGCGCTACACAAGCAAAAAAGTTGACATCTCATAATCAGCCAAAGATATTTGTATGAAACTTGGTTTGCCTCATAGGTCATGTGTAGGGGAAATACCTGTTTTAGAATAATATGCACTCGTAATGATAAATTCAGGGGCACCACTCGCATTAAGGCCAGAAAGCACGTAATCAAATTAATAACTTTGTAGATTATTTATCAATTTGTCAGCACACTTATCAGTAATGAATCAATCTCAATATCTGGGTTATGATTTCTCTAGACAGTGATCTTTGTTCCTTTGTATACAGACATATATCACAGACAACGACTTAGCTAGAAATGAAGATTTATTTAACTAAATGGATAACACTGAGTAAATGAATAGCAAATTGTGATTATATAACACAGATTAAAAAACTACATATGAATGGAATTAAAAGTAACACTTGTTTGGGTTTAGTTCGGCGATAGTGGGAGAATACTGATACTAATACTGAGACGGCCTATGATAAACGGAACCGCAGCCTACTTTCTGCAGCTGGTGGTCCTAGTGGATCTCTCAGTCGGGGGTCCCTGGACTGTTGCAAACTGCTCTGAACTTTCCAAGCAGAATAAGAGGCCGTGTCACAGCCGAGGGAGCAGGCGAAGTCGCGATGTCCGGCGGGTACGACCCGGTAGTCGGTCCACGCTGCTGGAGGCCTTTGGACTGTATGGCAGACCCCTATGGCAAGTGGTGAACAGTCGGTTCCGAAGAATCTGGAGCGGAGAGTAGTTGACAGGGGCAGTTGCTTCTTCTGATTACTCGTTTATCGTAATGTGAAATCACATTAAAAAAAAAGAGCAAAAAAGAAAAAGCGAAAGAGCGCTGGCCGCGCTCCCGTATTTTACTAGATCATAAATGTGGGCGCCGTTTCCTGATCTAGAGGAGGAGATTTTCCTCTTCATCTCTTTAGAATCTTAATCAGAGAAGAAAAAAAAAACTTTAATTCATTCCTGATACGAGGTCAGATACTTTAATATGTTACGCACAAGCGACGTGTACTCTTCCCACTATAGCTTACATTATTTCTTAATGTCCTACTAAACACACAGATTAATGTTAAATCACAATACACTTAGTATACCATAATATCAGCTAGCCTACATCAAATACACACAATTTGATTAATTCAATGACAACGTACAATGACAAAGAAGATGAGGGAACAAAATCATGCAACAAGTTGATTGATACCTAATTATATCTTCATATATATATATATATATATATATATATATATATATATATATATATACATATATACATATATACATATATTTATATATATATACATATATACATATATTTATATACATATATACATATATTTATATATATATATACATATATTTATATATATATATACATATATATATATATATATATATATAAAATGGACTCCTTTACGGTGACTCTTCCTAACTCCGCCACGAGGTGGCAATATGGCTACATGTTAGGGAGTTGAAATTACATTCAATCATGCCCCAGGCCAGACATTGGTCTGAACAAAGAACTCATTCATATCAAAGACTTAACCATGTCATGTGAGGTCACAGCAATGACCGGCAATACCGAAATGCACATACATTTCAGTTTATCGTCAGGGAACCCTTGTCTCTGCCCGAGGTCACATGCAGGCGACAGGATGCGATCACCAAAAGGGCCGCATTGTTTTTAGCAGAGCTGGTGAGAAAACTTAGCGCCTCAGGGTAATGGGGGAAGTACGCTAATGTCCTGATTTAAATTAGTCTTTCATGTGCTGTCCTTTTTGAGACAGACTGAGTGTCTCTCTCTTTCTTGATCGGGGTCAGTTAAGGGACAAACCATCATATGCCTCTACACATGTCTCAGTCGATGCACAAAATTTGAAAATTATTGCTTAAAGGGGACGTGGCTTATTATGTTAAAACTAAACTTCAAGACATTTCACATTCCACACTTCAAAAAATCATAATAAATCACCAGTGTATCCTACACAACTGAAAGCTTTTCAGGATATCCACTGAATTGTGACAACACTTTGCCGTGCTGCAATCTATAGACAATTCAGAAGCCCGTCACTCTATATTTTTAAGAATATGCAAAATTAATTAACATCTATATCTCCAAAAATCTTCATCTAAATGCAACCACCACTGCCACAAACATTTTTTGGATACTAGATGTAAAAATAGTCAAAAAACACGCACATCCCAAGGTCCATTTGGAGTGGGTGTTGGATACATATATATAAAAGTTATGAAAAAAGGAAAAAATGTACCGCACACCAAGTCTCAGCTCCCATTGAAGGCTTTTTAATTTGCGCTGTGATGTTTCGAGCACAAGGCTCTTTCTCAAACTGCTGTTACATGGATAGACAGAGAGTTGGTAGCTTAAGAAGATACCCGCCCATATATGACATGTGATTTAACACACCTGGTGTCAATTGGTATCAATCAGTTTGAAAAAATACTTAGAAAAATATATAGAAAAATATTATGCAAATACATTTCAATCAATCAATCAATCAAAACTTTATTTGTATAGCACTTTTCATACATAAAAAATGCAACTCAAGGTGCTTCACAAGATAAAACATAATAAAATAATGAAACATACAACAATAAAAAGTGAAAGCCTGTCCCTCCCATCCCCACATATACCCCCTATTCACACACCCACCCACACACGCCCACACTCACACTCACACTCACAAACATCTGCACACACGCCCACAGTCACACATGCAGTAAGCAGACTGGTAACATGGCTTGGCACTGAGGATCCAGGTGAGGAGAAGCCACCCATGGGGGCCATCCACACCGAGAGGCACCACAGGGAGCACCGCCACAGAGACCCCCCCCCCCCTCAACCCGGACAGACACCACACCAACTGCAGAGCCGCCCCAGTCCCCCGGGTCTGAGGGATCCCCAGGGCGACGCCCCCGTGGGCAGACCAGACACAACTCCCGGCGTGGAGTTTGAAAAATACATTTGAAAAATATTGCAAGGTACATTTGTGAAGTACATAGAAGGTACCTAAATATCAAAATAATATAAATCCAACTGCAGACAGTATGTGGACACAATTTAAATTACATAGCATATTTTACAAATTTACAACATCTGGACCTCCTATATCGTAGAGTAAGGTGGGATCAAGCTACAGAGCCATTATAAACTACGAACTATAATAAGAGGCGCCTCTGTCTACAACCGGGATCTAAAATAGGTAATTTGAAAGACAGATAAAGTGCATAGTAATATCAACATTGGATGATTCATGTAGTATACATACACAAGCAGCATAAGGTATACATATCAGCATAACAAACAACAAGGTCAAAGGTATGGTCTGATGTCAAAGTCTTTGTTAAGGCCCTCAGGAACCATAGTACCCAGAGTGTAGATCCAGAAAAGTTCTTGTTTAAGGGGCAGAGAGTTAATGTCCCCTCCCCTGCGTGGTTGTTTAATAGTTTCAATGCCGATATATCTGAGTGTTGAGATGTTATGTTGGGCTTCCAAAAAAAAAAAAAAAGAGCAGCCACAGGGCTTGATGCAACATGATGGCTGATATTCTGTGGCTTTGTATTGGCGCACATGAAATGATGCAGCACTCAGTATTGTTACCTTCTCTGAAAGTGAAAGAAAGAATCATTCCGACAGATGTTGACTGTCATCAACAATGAAATGCACAAAATCTACATGCAGAAAATAGACTTCAAACACTGACCTTAACCAAAGAACATTAATATTAACACACACTCACAAAATGTTGAACTGTAAAGTTTCTCTTTTTAGCAGAGAGAAGACTAAACATTAATCAGTAACAGTTTTTGTGGTGTTAGATTAACTGAGATAAGTAAACTTAATTTCATCTGCTGGCTTCTGAGCTATCAACACACCAAGACGCCTAACACTCCACCACATTATTGCAGTTATGCTAACCATTCACTTCACACACTAACATTAACTCACACAAGGTAATATTGACTTCAGCTAACGCTACAATCAAGTTACATGGTTAACATTACTCCTCTTTTATGTAATATTTGCCAAATGTTGACATGTATGCAATTAGCTAATATCACTAAGATCATTTTAATACTTACCTCTAAAGTTTACCAGAAGTTGTGGAAGCTAACTTTGTTAGTGCTGATTTAGCACGGCAAAGCCGAGTGCAGCGTTCAGTCAGATTGCTGGTGGTGGTGGGCGTGCAGAGTGTCTTCTGGCTCCCCCTCGCTCCTCCACGGCTCCACACTCTCATCCAAAAATTTGCATGTCTACCTCCAGAAATCCAAGATGGTGATGGCCAAAATGCCAAATTTGAGGCTTCAAAACAGCAGTCCACAAACCAATGGGTGAAGTCACGGTGGCTATGCCCATTATTTTTTATAGTCTATGAGAGTGCTATGCGAAAAAAACCACGATGGGACCACTGGTCAAATTTTCCACTACTTTGAATTTTTTGAAAAACACATTATTGACATCTCCTCCTAAACTGTTGGTCTGATTCATACTAAACTTTATGTGGATTATCACTGGATCAAGCTCATGAAAAGTTATCAAAAGCTTGTTGGTATCTAATTTATTTCGTAATTATTTTGTTAATTTCATTTTAAAGATAGTGACCAAGCAAAGGTCCTAAGGACAGAGGGATGTTGCATGCTGTAAAGCCCTCTGAGGCAACTGTGATTTGTGATGTTGGGCTTTATAAATAAAATTGATTGATTAATTGACTGATGAACATTTCACATCCCAATCTTAATAATAAATACATAATAAAATACCAGTTTGTCCTACAGAGCTGAATTTTTTTCAGCACGTGCACTGAATTGCGACAAAAGTTTGCCACGCACAAACTCAATTCATCAGTCTATAGCTCCAAAAGTCTTCATTCAGATGCACCCAGAATTTACACAGACATTCTTTGGATACTAGATATCACATGTTTCAGATGGTGTTCAGATTGGTTTAACGGTTAGCTCACAGTGAGCCTGTTTATATGCACACAATAATCAGATAACTGGGAATAATCAGGTAATGGTAATAATCTGATCTGGCGCGTTTACATGCACTTCAGTAATGCGATAATCAGAAAACCCTGGTTTACATGATTCAGTCCGTTAGTCTGATTTCTGTCCAAGTACATGACGTAAAACTCAAATTTCCCGTTACAGTAGGTGGCGGTAATACACCTTAACGCTGGGTGCCACTCGCCATAATACCGAAAAGAAGAACAAGAAGAAGACATTTCCTGTTAGTTTCAAAACATCCTGTCTTCTTCAACATGGCAATGCTACACAAAGAGGAATAAGAAGAATATGGAGGGCTTTCATTCAGCAAGCATCTGCCCTTGGTCTCAGCATGATGGGTCCTCCACTCATACCAAAACACCGTGCTTGCTAGATGCACATCCGGAGCAAGGACTGGTGGGAGAGAGTGGTCCTCAAGGAATTCTCAGATCCAGAATGGAGAGAGAATTTCAGGATGTCTCGGAGAGCATTTGTGAAACTGTGTGATCCGATGAAGGATGTCATGAGCCCCGATGAGATGACAGTACGTCCCCCTGTACCTCTGGAAATGCAAGTGGCATATTTTCTACGACTTTTCACACATGCGCAGATGTAAAAGAACGAAAGATACCAGATTAACGGTATACATGCACTGAATAAAACGGACTATTGGGGAAAAAGCTAGGTGTGTTTATCCGATTTATCATAATCCGATAATGGCTTTTATCTGATAAAACACATCGGATTATGCTGTTTGCATGACCACTTGAATAATCTGGTAACTCCAGAAATCAGATAATGATCGGTTTATTGCGCGCATATAAACTGGCTTGGTTTCATTAAAGCTGTTGTGTGTCTTTAATGCAGGTGTCTTAAACTGTCAAAGGTCTTGATTTTACATAGCTTTCAAGTTATAAAGGTCCATGCTGGCTTGAATCCCAGAATTGCTACTTGCGGTTATATTTTTTTTTATTGTAATAACCCATATGATGCAAGAAGCAGATGGCCCCCATGTTTTTTCACATCATCTAATCCAGCCCCCCTTAAAAATATTTGGACACCCTTGTCCTACACAGTGTCAATTTCACTGTGGGTTTTAGAACACTTGGAATCAATGTAAAATAATGTTCTTTGGTAAGAACCGTCATTTTTTCTGCCATCTCAAAAGAAAAACTGACCAATTCACACACAGCCACAGCAACTAAATATAATACTGTTATCATGAAGTCAGATGCGGAGTTACCTGCAACCTGGCAAGCTGGGTGATCCTGGCCACAATCTTGTTGTATGGGTCAACAATCTTCGTCCTTATCCTGAGGAGATGTGAATGGTTTCATTAAGAACCACAAAGGTGCATAGAAAAGCATCATATAGACTGGCACTTAAAAGATGACACTAAGATTCCTACA
Organism: Epinephelus awoara; assembly: GCA_035609425.1. Lineage (NCBI taxonomy): Eukaryota > Metazoa > Chordata > Actinopteri > Perciformes > Serranidae > Epinephelus > Epinephelus awoara. The sequence continues at coordinate 29,764,932 of CM069316.1, read as the reverse complement.
TTGTGGGGTCTGCATGTTAACAGATCTAAGTTGGTCAAAGCAAAGAGACAGCATAACCTGGGCCTCATTGCATATGCATAAAAAAGGGCTTCAAATGTACCACTTTCCAAGCATAAATTGGGATAGATAAAGGAAAAACTTGACAAGGAAATGTGCATAAATTTAGGGAATTTCTGACCCATGCTTATGCACATTATGGAGACAGGGGAAACTGGCATCACAGATAGTGAGGTGGTGAACTGAAGCCAGATTGTGGAAATTAGATGTGAGAGGAATCATTATACGTATCATGATCTCTCACATATTTAAATTCACCTCATATCACACGCTTGTTATGGATCCACTGCATAAACATTCAAATGTAGCAGTGTTATTTGTGTTTGTGCCAGTGAGTCACAACTTTCCCATAAGCACTTTTTGATTGCAAAAGATATGTCACCTTAAATCTCAAATCCATGTCATTTGCACTGTCTCACCATCATTTGGAGCATAGTGGAGAGGGTAGGGCCGGATGTATGCTGCTGACACTCATGGTCAGCCGCTGGATGATGTCAGGCTGTGGCAGGATTCAGGGAGGTTTGGCTTTCCTTTCCCTGAGTCATTTTTACCTCAACCACATTAACCTTGCAAACTGATAAAATAAATGTCCTTGGTTGTAAAAATCCAAGATAACATCAAGCAGCATTAAATAACTGCAGTATACTGTGACAATAGTTTCCAATATTCTCTTCTAATACTATGCACATAACCCGAGTACCATTTTAGTTTTCAGATAGTTTTGTGTGTAAAACGGCTGCAGGAAACACAAGTGTGCTGTCAGGCACACAGAGCACACTGAAGATACTACAGTACTCCGCTTCTCACCCGGCACATCTTCACCACCTGCACATATGGATTGTGTAAATCAGCAAAGACATCAGGCATCTGTTTTTTGGCATCCATCTTTCGATCTCACCTTTAAAAAAATGTCAGGTATCGTCCTGTTTGATGAACTGACTGTATTCAAAGCAGCAGCAACATGCTCTCATGTTCTTGATGCCTTTTATTTAGTTAGTGACCCCACTGCCCACCAAACAATAGTCTATGTAGTTTCTAACCTCCAGCTCACCCACAAGCACTGTGCATCAGGAATATTTGTTTTCTCAGTTTTCCTTTCAGTCATTGCCATGATTTCCTGTAAAAAACCTCTGATCAGCTGACTCATGTCTATGCATCAGCATTAATGAGGTGCTTTGTATTGACCATTTATGGTTGAAACACTGTCCAACATATTACACCACTATTTCGTTTGTTTGCTCCACTGGATGCACTGTGATCCTTCACTTTTCGACAACATGTTCCATCTCTACATCTTAGTTTGTTCAGCAAGCTGCTCCCAAGTAGTGCCATAATTCTGTTCCACAAACTCGTGCCCAAAGGGGTCATAAAACAGTGGAAACAAAAGCAGAACATTGTGACCCATTTAGGATTAGACTTAAAGAGACACCTTAGAGGTCTCACTTCCTACTAGTGTTGTCACGATTCCAAAATCTTTCTTTTGGTACCCATACCAATATGGATTTCGATACTTTTTGGTACTGTTCTGTCCTTTTGGCTACATACCTTTAGAACAATAAACAGTAGGGATGTAACAGTACCAAAAAATCATGGTTCGAAAGTACCTCTGTACGGACGTCACGGTTTGGTTGCTCAAATGTTTCACCAAGTTGGTGTTGTCTCATGTTGTCTCCCTTTGCGAGGCAGACTTTCTCGTCTTTTTTCACGTGCGCCAGCTGCGAATGTTGATACAGGTGTTGTCATACACACCACTTGTGCAATCTGTGCTCCAATAGGAAAAAGAAAGGCGTTTGTGTGCATAAATGAGTAAAATAAATTAACTAAATAAATGAATTGAATCAATTTCAAAGTATCGGTATTTTCCAAATGCAGTATAGTACCGTTTGGATACTATAGTACTGCGGTATACCATGCAACACTACTTCCTACTCAGAATTTTTTCAAGTCAAGAAATCCTAACGAAAAAACTGGTTTAGTACGTCATCACATATCTTTATCATCAGGTTTTCTCAAGATGTGAAGGTTGTTACTATGACTGTAGTGTACATAAGCATGGCTAAGTTGGAAAAAGGTCTTGTCATGCACCCAAAGCTATATTTAGCGTCCGGGCAGCTAAGCTGCTAGGACCCTAAAGCAAATCAATCATTGTTAAAATAAATTACCAACATCTCCATGCTGTCTAGATGCAATATGTGTATTTTCAGATTTTTGTTTCGATAACTGAATTTTTTACAGTGGTTTGAAATCTGCTTTTCCATGCATGGACGGCTGCTAAACCTGCAAGTCAATTTGTGAAGCTACACATGCATTGTGACTAATTAGCTCAGTGAGACAGAAATTGATCCTTAGTCTCAGAGGTTGTGAGTTCAAGCCTCAGCTGATGCAAAAGGCAGATTGTGTTGCTAAATTCCTAAGTGTCTTCCAATTCTTCTGCGTGTTGCTCAGAATTGCCTAAAAATGCCCGGACCCGACCCATGGCTGCGCAGCAGCTATAATTTAATTTAAAATGTCATGAGAGGTGTTTGATCAAACCATACTCACACATGAAGCAGATAAGCTGAGTGTTTAAAAGGCTTTATAAACATTAAGGATGTTTTTGTCAAAACTTGTTTTCAGGACCTTTATGGAGTCAAATCAAATAAACCATTGCGTATTTCCCAGGCCCAGCTAAGAGAGGCAGAACAAAGACAGTAGTTGTAAACAGGAGTGAGAATGTTAAGCAACAGACACTGATGCCAAACATATCTCCATGATGTTCACAATAAATACATCTCATCTGACCAATGCCAGAGGAGAACAAATTTACCTTTCAACAGCTGCCTGCAGAGCACTGATCCTTGTGTGCATCATCTGAAGGACCCCTGAAAACAACAACAAAATCCTATTAGTACAATTTGAAAGTGACTGACTGGTAGACTTCAGCTGAAATATGCTGCCCCCCTCTTGTGGTAAAACCCAAGAACTGCAGTAACTACAAAAGGCACCAACAACGTAAGTTTTATTTCTAACAGTTTTATCATAATGCTAAAATAATATTACTTGATAAAGATAATATCAGCACACCATTGGTATCGGTAGATAAAAGCTTTAAAATGAAATATCGGCATAGGCCTGAACAGAATAGAATAGAATAGAATAGAACAGAATAGAATAGAAAGAACTGTATTTATCCCAAAGGGAAATTTTGCTGTCTAGCAGCTCTCAAAGACAAAAAACAAAATAAAATACATTAAAATAAGTGCATAAATAGAGATTAAATTAAATAGATTGATGATCTCTCATTTCAGCCAACAAGACAATGCTTAAATTAGGCATCTTTCATTGATATGATAGACCATCATCCACGTCCATTAAAGTGAGATGAATTTCACAATTTTCTTTGAAAATGTTACATAAAAACAATTATGGCATGTTTGACATATAACCTAAGTTAAAGTTCTTTTCTTGTTTTGCCTAGTGTATATTTTGAAAAGCATTTATGTCTGCATCTGCCGCCAGAACCATCACAATAAGAGTTGGCATAATAATATGTCAGTTCCACTACAGGAGAGACTTTATGTTCTCTGCAATTGGGCGGAAAAAAATATGCGCATATGTTGGTATCGGAATCACCAATCGGCCAAATCGAGTTGGAAAATATTAGCAAAAATCCAGTATCTTGCATCCCTAATGTTGACTATAAAAGACTACTTCTCTTAATCAATTTACAAGTGTCTGCAATTAATTTGCATAGCATACTGACATAAATTGAAACCAGTAGCAGTCAGAAAGTAAAAACATTCTGTAGTGCACAGTTCCCATGGTGCATGTCCATGAAGCTGTTTCTGCCAACTTTGTGTTTGAGTTATAATGTTGGCATATGTAAATGTGGCTCTTTACCTTCCAAGGACTCTATCCCAGTCGCCTGAGACAGTAAGTCTTCATGCCTGGCCACAACCTGAAAGGAAGGCACAGAAACATATATGGATGGTTACCACCGTGTTCCTTGTGTGATGTGGTTCTAAACAGTTTCTGCTTCATTCCCATTGTGAAACAAAATTGAAGGTCAGTCATTTTTAAGAACTAGGACAAAACCATATGTGGTGGTGGTGGTGGGGAGGGGGTTGCTGGGAAAAGATTTTTTTTAAATAAAATAAAAATACAAAGTAGTACACATATTAGGGGTGGGAGATATGGACAGAAAATAATATCACAATATTTCAGGGTATTTTTGACAATATGACAAATTAGTTTAAAAATATTTTCTAATCAATTTAAGAACAAAGAATAACAACAAAATATGTGATATAGTTTTACATGTCAACCTGACAGTTTGGCTTCAAATATTAAGCTAAAACTTAAGAAAAATGATCTCTCATTTCTTTAGTTTGTGAACAACAACAGTGACAGAGTGAGACACAGATTCTGTATACTAATATACAGTATACACATGGGGAAATAGGGTCCAGGTTGAAAAATAATGAAGTTATCCTTTAAGCTCCCAGTTTTTAACGATAGTGCATATAGAGGTGATACCAATATAGATCCATTGTCTGTATCTATGATCTTGCAGTGCTGGTATAAAATCGGGGTCATATGCTGGCCATCTGAGCAGTTTAACCTCATTTTGGAGTTGGAAATGTTTGACCACTTCTACCCATACTATCAGAGAAAGATTTACCCATTGACTCTCTGTCTGTAATAATTTCTTTTCCTTACCTACATGTCCAAGAATTGACTGGTGGTGTATCTATTAAAGATAACTCTATGGTCTTCCATTTAGCAGTATAAGATGAGTTACATACATAATAATAATCCCTTAAAGATGGAAGGCCCATGCCCCCCCTCTCCTCCGGCAGCTGGAGGGTAGAGAATTTGACCCTTGGTCTCTTCTTATCCCATATAAATTGTGAAATTTGCTTCACCTTCACCATTCACATTTATTCTTGCAGTAGGGGAGGAGTAAAGTGCCTGGATACAATGTATAAAATCTTCCCTAAAGCCAAATCTGTTCATTACTAAATAGAGAAATTCCCACCCAACTGAGTCAAAAGCTTTCTCAGCGTCTAAACTGAGAATGATAGAGCTAACTTTGTCCTTATTAATCCGTTCAATAATATGCAGGGATCTTCTTATATTATCTTGGGTTTGTCTTTTTTTCATAAATCCTGTTTGATCCTCATCTATCAGAAAAGGCAATGCAGTTTCCATCCTCTTTGTTAAGATGCTGGCATACAGTTTATAATCCAGGTTTAAAACACTGATAGGTCTGTATCCCTTACAGTCCATCCTATCCTTTCCTTCTTTGGGGATAACCAAAATAAAGGGGGGGGGGGGGGGGGGGGGGGGGGGGTGATTTGTTAGAGTTCAGACTTGAAATAGCTATACTTATTTCCTCCAATGTTATTGGTGAGACAAGGTTATTGCTAATTTCTCTACCAAGAGTAGGGAGATCTAAGGAATTCAGCAATTATGACCTGCTATAGTTGAGAATATAAAGACTTGTAGTACGATTCAAACGCTTTTTGTATGCCCTCCAGACTGCTGGTAGGTTTATTTGTAACAGGGTCTCTAATCTTATAAATAGTATTCCCTCTCCCATCCCTCTCACTCAATCCCCCTCCCTCACCTCACACACAAATACACTCCATGTAACCCCTTTGTTTTTCAGGTTTGTGAATACTTCAAGGTGCAGGTGCTTCTGGTTGTTGAACATGCTTGTATATATTCTAATGCTCTGCTCCATAACTCTGCGGTGCTTCACCATGACACATCGGTTGACTGTAATACATACACTTAACAATTACATCTACTCATGCAAAATCCACGCAGAGAGAAACTCACATAGAAAAACACACAGATTATTCTCCATATCCACACACAGTATGATAAAACCCCCACTTTGTCAATGTCACACCTAAACTTGGTTTCCTGGAATGTACATGGCATCCACTCACAGGCGAAAAAAATTAAAGTGATGGACTTTGTCACAAAATTGAAAACAGATATTTTTCTCCTACAAGAAACCCACTTGCTAAAGAGAAAAATCTCTTAAAGATCCGAATTTTAATCAAATTTTTTCATCCTGCTATAACAACAGACAAAGAGGTGTCTCTATCATGGTCCACAAGAGTCTACCATTTACTTTAAACAGCACGGTAACAGACCCAGAAGGCCGCTACATCATTATTCAGGCAACAATCTTTAACAAATTGTATACAATCGTTAATCTGTATGCCCCTGACAATGATGATCCGGCCTTCTTTCACACAATCTTCTCTCTACTATCTAACCTATCAGACAGCTCGACAACTATAATTGGAGGAGACTTTAACACAGTCCTAAATGTCTCATTAGACCGATCTAGTAACTCAGTACATACAAAGCAATCACAATCGGCTAAGGTAATAAAGGAATATATGGATGATTTTGGGCTTGGCGATGGCTGGAGACTCAAATACCCATCGAAGAGGGAATATACTTTCTTCTCTCCTGTGCATCGCTCATTTTCAAGAATTGACTTTTTTCTCTTAAATAACTCAATCTCACAAAAAATTAACACAAAAATACACCCGATCATTATCAGCGACCATGCACCAATATCACTCAATCTGCAAATAGAAACCATCCATAAACGGTCCCCAACATGGCGCTTTAAAGCCTTTGGAAACACAGCCTGAAATAGTAAAAATGCATATATTATATCAAAGTTGAGCGTCTCATTAATCATCCACAAAAGTCTGAGTGAAAATAACCATTCATAACTATTAGAAAACCTGGTTTAAAAACAGCTCATTTTGCTGTTTAGACCACTTGCCAGGACAGAGTGGGCGTGGCAGATAACGCTCTGATTGACAGCGCCCTCGTTTTGATTGACAGCTCCCTGGCTCAGCAATGGCTGCCACAAATTTAATCCAGCCGTACATGTTTGAGCCCTTTGATGATTCAGAGGACGAAGCAGAAGCTGAAAATGATTCCTTTCAGGTGGTCACTGAATAATAAGTTTCAAAATGTTTTGTGATTCATGTTAATGTTACTTCGTAGAATAGTTAGCATAACTTTTACATGCAGTGTTAGCTGAGATGAATGACAGCGGGAGGCTGGCGCTTTGCCTTTCTTCACTGAGATACGTTTTCATTGAAAACATAAATCTGCTCCGTTTTTCTGATAATAGCCTTTTTCATTCAAACACATCCAGTCTTAATATATTAAATATGTCTTTACTCTGACACACACACAGACCCTCAAAGTGGGAGAGACCGGTGCTGGCCGGCCGTCTCTCTGGCGTTGTGTGGAAGTATTTGTCCGCCTCAAATAATGTTCCCCTCTGGCTAAAATTGTGTTGTTTCCCGCAGCATCACCTCTGCGATTGGGGATATGTTTATGCGTAGCAAAGCTAACTGCTTGAGTTTGGGGTTAGGGGCGAGGAAGGGTGCACATTACGTCCCGAAAACTGAATTTATTATACAGCAACGAAGATATAATAACTTTGAACACAGTAACAAATCACGAAATTTTTTGGCTAATCAGCTCCAACACAATAAAGAAAAATCTCTGATACCAACAATCCAGGAGCCGTCCGGAAATTACACACAATCTCCTCAGGAGATTAATCAGATTTTCTATTCTTTCTACCATAACCTATATTCAACAACAAACAATCCAAACCCAGAAGATATTTAGGCTTTTCTCGATAACCTAAATTTACCTCAATTATCCATGGAACACAGAAATATTTTAGACGCTCCCCTGACTATTAATGACCTGCAGAGCGCATTAGACAAAATGCCAACAGGTAAGGCTCCGTGTCCAGACGGCTTTCCTGCCGAATTTATAAAACATTTCTGGACAATATTAGCACCACTTTTCATTTTCTGGAGAAAATAATTGCATCAATAATTCATAATGATCAAACGGGCTTCATTAATGGCAGACACTCAAGTAATAACGTCAGAGGAGTTCTTATTCTGATAAGTAAAGTACAACGCGTTAACACAAAAGCAATTATTCTGTCACTTGATGCAGAAAAAGCCTAGTCAACTGGTCCTTCCTATTTGCCACCCTGAGTGGATTTGGCTTTGGAGAGTCATTTATCCAGTGGGTATCAGCCTTATATAATTCCCCTAAGGCCACAGTCACCACCAACGGGATCACATCTAAAAGCTTCACTTTGCAGAGAGGAACAAGCAAGGGTGCCCACTCTCACCTCTACTGTTTGCAATATTCATCGAACCATTGGCTATGGCAGTCTGTCAGAACAGCAAGATCGTAGGTATCCATTCCGCCAATTCAGAGCACAAAATTAATCTATATGCCGACGACATTTTACTTTATCTACAAGAACCAAAATCGTCTTTACATGAAGTATTTAATCTCGTAACAATTTTTTCTAAATTTTCGGACTACTCCATCAACTGGTCCAAATCGACAATACTGCCAATAATGGAGAACTCTTGGAATCCTGCAGACCAAAAATTTTCTCTCCCTGTGGGCAACATAAGATATCTTGGCATAAATATTTCATCCAAACTATCAGACTTGGTCCACCTGAACTTTAGCCCACTGCTAGATAAGATCTGCGGTGACCTGAAGCGCTGGAATAATCTTCCCATCTCCCTCCTGGGACGAATAGCCACAGTTAAAATGCAAATTCTACCCCAAATTAACTATTTTTTTTCCATGATTCCATTCACACCCACATCGAAATGGTTCCTTAGATGGTTCATTAGATTCAACAATTATAAAATTCTACTCAAAGAACAAAACAGCAAAAATTAGCCTAAGCACCCTTCAGAAAAACAAATTGGAAGGGGGATTGGACGCTCCTAACTTTAAACATTACTATTTGGCTAACCAGCTACAATACCTATCCAAATGGTTATATCCTAACGAAGACTACAACTCCTGGCTCGAACTAGAACAGGCGGACTGCAACAATATAAAACTCTCTGGCCTCCCGTTTATCACCACTACACTCAGACGTCATAACTGTTTTAAGAACCCAATGATTGCTTCCACCTCCAAACTCTCAGATAGAACCTTGCTTGCTCTTTCCAATTTGGCACAACCTGGATTTTGAAAAGACCTCTCCATTTTAGCACATGGGAGATGAAGGGAGTAACTTATCTCCACCACCTTTTCCAAGACAATATACTTATGACATACACAAACTTATTTCAAACTTTTGAAATAAGAAATGGAAATTTTCTACAGTATTTACAATTGATAAAAACAATCAAGAGGAGAATTCCAGCACCTCAGGACACTTTGCAGCCACCAGAATATAATAGCGCAATATGAACGTGACACTCGGATGAAAACACCCACTCTGACTGCAATATTTGGATACTTAAGTGCGCCTGTAGTTTTCCACCACAAGAGTGGATCCTGTTCGGCTCGTAGTGGTGTCTCATTCTGGCAACGTTTCATCTCTTCTTCAAAAAGGGTAGACAGGGAGGCAGCAGTTGCACCACCCTCCCTGTATGTCTCCCTGAACAGGTCACACATCGCGGACAGCGCAGTGGGTGCTGTTGGCACAGCGGGTCCTCCGTCCGTGCCTCTCCCTCCGTCTCTCGCAGGAATTCCACTGGATGCGGGTCCGTTGTGGAACGGCTGCGCTAGTTATCCGCTGCGTGCACAGACGCAACCAACACGCATCTGGTGGAATTTGGGGGTCTGTGTCCCTCTCTGGCCCAGCTTGTGCGCAAGAAAAAAATCAAAGTCGTTAATACCCTAATATATATATATAGACACACACATACGGCAGCCCAAACGGACAATCCAGCTAGCCAGGGAACGCATTTCGCGTGTATAAGTAAACCAACAAAGAAGACAGCAGAATGAAGGAAGAAGGAGGAGGAAACAGCAGAGAGTGTTAGTAGTTTGTCGATAGAGAGTAGTGAAAAGTTTTTTTAGTTATAAAGTTTGCGAATGGACCACATTTACCACACAACAGGAGAGAATGAACCCGAACCGTCATCTGCGAGGAAAAGACGCAAAGAGGGGCAAAGACAACGGGACAAGCGGCGGCAGAGAATAAACATCAGTGATGTTTTTCAGTGATGGAGGGGGTTCATGAAGGACAAAGGGCTTCAATCCGCCACTGAAGTGGCATGTTTTCTGCTGGACAGGTAAACTACTAAAATAAATGCTACTATTTGTCAGCATGTAGTATAATAGCGTTACGTGTTGGACTCGACAAGTAGGGAGTGAGGAGGAGAGTTCGTAACGTCACATCATCTCCAGGTAGAGCAATTACTGTAAAACACTTGCGAAAATTTTAGTCTTATGTCAAAGGCATAACAGACAATAGGATAGCAGTAACGTTACTCTTGTGTACCCTGCTGACTGGATTCAGTACAGCTGCAGCCTATTTCAAATCACCTGTGCTGTGGACTGTGTAACAAACCTGATGAAGCCATGGAAGAAACACATTGTTTTGTAGACTGATTAATAAAATAAGAAGCAATTCCGCCCTGTGCGCGGTGAATCCACTTTTGTTATCCTCGGAAGCCACTGTAACTTTGCTGACAGGAGGCGTGAGCACAGGCGAGCGAGTGAGCACTGCAATCTAGAATCTAAACGCTACATGTCACTGTTTTCAACCCATTTTACACACTGGCTCTTTAAAGGGGACGTGGCTCAGCAAATGACTCCACAACGTTTGGGCCAATCATCACAAACCTTGCAAGCAATGTCTTAAGAGGTACCAGGCACACATTCTGAAAGTTTCATACAAATTGACCACTAGAGGGGACCATAAATACAAAAAATGGGCATGCAGTAACACAAATCAGAGTAAAAATCATATACTGACTGTCCTTTCATTATAGAACTTGCAGGGTATGTTCAATAATAATTATGAAAGACGTCTATTATTTTAAAATCAGTCAACAGGGGGCACCACAACTGCCAAACAAGTGTAATGGCCTTTTACAAAATTCTGCCATAAACCTATGAGGGTTTTTACAAACATCACCAAACTCAATGGACTTTCTTGATTAAGTCTTAGGCATGTCCCCAAAATGCTCCTGTAGTTGACCAATAAGAAACGATCGTGCTGCAAAAGAAGAGCATGGCCTCATAAAGATTTGGAGATAAATGAATGAGCATCTGTCTGATTGTCATAAAACCTGTTGGTAATCTTTAATACAGGCGTCCTGAACTGTCAAAGGTCTTGATTCTACCCAGGTTTTAAATGTCCGTGCTGGCTTGAACCCCGGAATCGTCGCTTGCGGCTTTATTATTATCAAATTAATTTATCAGCAAGTGAGAAAGGAGTCCTTAGGATAAACTGTAGATAACTACTTCAATGCCTGATTAAATGGTGTTTTCAGGCCATCACGATAAGAGTATGCATGCATAATATCATGTTAATTCTACTACAGAAGAGACTTGATGAAAGTGGATCGATTATCAGCCAAATAAGATGTTACATATCGGCATATTGGATATCGACAAAAAAAAAAAAAAAAATCAAATTACATGCATCTCTACTTCTAACATATTTATCTAATTGTTTGAAGTTCTATAGATGTTAAAAATGAAAGCAGATCAAAATGTTTTAGAAATAATATTTATTTCATGCATATAAAATCTTATTTTTTAAAAATCACCCAAAACTTTTAATTAGTGTGTCAGTATAATTTTAAGATTTTTTTTTGTGGGCCTTGATTTGTCCCAATTCTCAAAGTAATACACTTCAGAAAATGGCCAGTTCCTACAATAGAACATCAAGTTGATTCATTGACTAATTGTTGCATGTCAAAGTCCAACCCTCGATTTGAACTGTACTACACCAGGTCCCACTTGTGTTTGATGTAGAATTTCCAAGTTCAGGTTATTTGACTTTGCACTGTTTTATATGTAGCTCTGAGTAATGACTATTATTTCTCCATGTCTCCTATAAGTTAATTGACCCTTCAGACTCTACAGTGGGCTGATGTGCCTTAGTGGTGGTGCGTTGGGTTTGTACCTGGCTGTGCAGCTCCTTGTCCAGCTGACTGATGCCCTGTGCCAGCTTGGCCAGCTGCTCAGCAATGACAGCATGGTGAATAGCCTGAGCTGTGTACGTCTTCACGTCAAAGTCCTCTGCCAGGAAATCAGTGTAGCACCCTGGAAACACAGCAGTACATCAGTATGATCACACTCACCACACTTGATACTATTCCTAATTATCAGACTTGTGGTGTCTTGTTACTGAAACAAACACATCTCTCTTTAATCTGTATGACCTATACAGACTGCTGTTATTCTGTCTGTCTCTCTGTCTCCTACCTCTCTATCTACTGTCCCTCTTTTTCTCCTGTCTCTATGTCTGATGTCTGTCTCTCTGTGTCCTGCTTTTTTTTTTTTTGCAAAGATGTTGATAATACGTTTTAGTTATAGCGATGACCAAATTCAGTATGACACACATCATCGCTGCCGCTCATAAAGCTTTATTGTTTACCATCTCTCAGAAGTGAATTCGTGGAAGCTTCTCTCCCGTCCTCCATGTTGACACTTCCGTATGTGACGTTTAAACTGAGAAACCGGAGCTAGACGTTGCACGAGCCCTTAAAGGGCTACACACGAGGGTGTTTCTCAAAGTCAAGGAAGGATCCTCAAACGGCCGAATTTGAAAGACGCTACGTCATAGACCCCCTCCGAAGGACTGTTCCAATGTCAAGGATCCTTCACGAGGGACTCCTCTTCCAGAGAAATTCGAAGCAGAGCACTACGGCACCGATTCTAGATCCTCCGTGGGTATAAAATCCCCACAATGCTTTGCACACGATTTGCTGGAAGTGAGGGCGGGGCATCTTCAATGGAACCTTCGCCAGCAGAGCTCGGAGGGATTTCATTTATTTGGATTAATGTCTCCATAAGTTTTTATCATACAAGCGTGGAAAAAATTGACAGAAACCTCATAATTTACACTTTCCAATGCGTCCACTGCCACATAATGAGATTTTTTTTTTTAACGTGATTTAGATAAAATATAAAAGTTTTTAAATCAGTCACAGCAGAGATGGAGCCACTGCCCTCCTCCCCCACTATTCGCATGATGATGACATGATAATTGCTCTCATTCTGTCAGTTTCAATAGGTATATTTTTCAGAGGAATCGCGATCAGAACGGCCACCGTAAAGACATTAGAATCTCCTGCAGGTCAAATCATCACTCATTTGTTTACACTAATGATATTGACCTGTTTGGTCTGGAACCATATTGACTGTCAAAGAGTAATTTGTGTTTTACTATGAATGTATCCAGTCTATTATTGAAGAGTTTTTCTAGTATTTTGGAAAATTGTGGAAGTAAGGAGACAGGTCTGTAGTTGGTGAAATGATGTTTGTTCCCATTTTGTACCTATAGCGGAATGACTTGGGCTATTTTCATTTTGTTTGGAAATAAACCAGTTTGAAATGATAAATTACAGATGTATGTTAATTGTTTTGTAATCCCTTCAATGACCTCTTTCACTGTTGCCATGTCAATGTCATTATAATCAGTTGACTTTTTATCAATATATCCATATTTTTTCCAACTGTCCCTGGATCAAAGATTTTTTCTGCAAGGTCAAGTCCCACATTTACAATAAATTTATTTAGATTGTCAGTCACATCACTTCTATTACAAATTACATCATCCTTATCAATAAAGTACTCCGGATAGTCTATTTGTTTAGAACTTTACCCCATATTCCTTTAATATTGTTTTTGTTATCATCTAATATTATATTTCAGTTTTCTTGTATAGTCTTTAATTGGACAGCTTTTGTCATATAATTGCTTTAATACCTTCAAAAATATTTCATGTGCATTGTCCACATTGTTTTCTTGGTATACTGCCTCCCAATTTTGTGCCGGTATTTCATTCCTGAATGTGTTTATTGATTCCCCTGACCTCACTCTCCAGTACTCTATTTGCTTGTCTGTCTTTTTGTTCCTGTAATTGTAATCATAGATAACAAAAACTGGTAGATGATCACTGATAGCATTAATTAGAATATATTGTTTTGTCTTCAATGTCATTAGTGTATATGTTGTCAATCGAAGTGGCACAATTGAATGTGATTCTGATGGGTCTGTTGATTTTTGGAAATAGACTCAAACTGTACATTGTATTGATACATTTATCTGTTTATGCTTATATGGATTTAATATGTCAAAGTTGAAATCACCACATATGAAAACAACTTTGTTGCTTTTTTTTAATACATACCCTCTATCCATTCTCTGAAAATGTCAATATTTGTACCTGGTGTCCTGGATAGGCAGCTAACTATAATATTCTTATTCTTTTCATCACATATTTCAATGGTCATACGTTCTAGTAGGTTGTCAACCACAGTTGTCATACTTTCAAGTACTTTGTAGTTCAGGTTTTATCCACATATATGGCAACTCCTCCCCCACCTTTGTTTTTCCTGTTTATATTCCTTAATTCATAACCTTCCAGCTCAAAGTCCTTCCCTTTTTTAGTACTGATCCAGGTTTCCGATATTGCAATTATGCTAAATGGCTGTGAAAATTACAGAGAGAGGCAATGATGTCCATCTGGTAATATCCTCCGACACTTTAGTTAGTATGGGGACATAATTTGCTGAGCTAAGGATTTTCAACAGTTGATGTCCAAATAAACAAATCCATCAGTGGCATTAACAAATGGGTGGGGTATGGTTGTATTTCTTCTCTCCTGTTCATTTAGGAACATAATTGACGATTGATCCTTATTCACCTTAATCCCGGAAAAAAAACACCAAACTGATGTATTAATTTCAAGAGGGATAATAGGCAATCATCAATCAATCAATCAATTTTATTTATAAAGCCCAATATCACAAATCACAGTTTGCTTCACAGGGCTTTACAGCATACAACATCCCTCTGTCCTTAGGACCCTCACAGCGGATAAGGAAAAACTCCCCAAAAAAACCCTTTAACGGGGGGAAAAAAAAAAACAGTAGAAACCTCAGGGAGAACAACTGAGGAGGGATCCCTCTTCCAGGACGGACAGACGTGCAATAGATGTTGTACAGAACAGATCAACATATCAACAATCATCTGCAAACATGGCTAAATGATGCTCCATGTCCGCTGTCATAATGCCCCGAATGGAAGGGTGGGATCTATTTGCCAATGCTAGTGGCTCCAGAGAAATTACGAAGAGCAATGGCGAAATTGACGAGCCCTGACACACGCCACGTGATAACCTGAACAGTTGTGAGATAAGGTCATTAGCACATACTAGAGCAGAGGAATTGTCAGATAGAATTTCAATCCATCTACAAAAGTATTTACCAAATCCAAAGCATTTCAGCACTTCCATTATATGGCCATTCAACCCTATCGCATTCTTTCTCCACATCAAGTGACATCTGCCGGACTATGCTGAGGATGTTTTATGAGTCTGGTGGCCAGTGCTATTCTGTTTGCGGTGGTGTGCTGGGGCAGCAGACTGAGAGTAGCCAATGCCAACAGACTCAACAAGCTGATCAGAAAGGCCAGTGACGTTGTGGGGGTGGAGCTGGAGTCTTTGACAGCAGTGTCAGACAGGAGGATGCTGTCGAAGGTGCGGCGATACTTCAGCATGGCTCTCACCCTCTCCACAACCCTCTGGTCTAACAGAGGAGCACCTTCAGCCAGAGACTGATTGCTCCTAAATGCACTACTGAGCACCACAGGAAGTCATTCTTACCTGTGGCCATTAAACTGTACAACTTCTCCCTCTGATGATCGGACTCATTTGGCTCTTTATAAAACAGAACAAACAATATAATTACTCATTCATTTTCATTTATAACGCTACAACCATTTCACTGTATATTGTATATATTTCAGATTGTCTACTTTACTATTTTATTATCTATTTTTATTTTATTGTCTACTTTAATATTTTATTTTATTTTATTTTAATGTCTACTTTAATATTTTATTTTATTTATTTCATTGTATATTTTAGTATTTTATTTATATCTTCATCTTTATCTCTTGTTTCCATCCATGCTGTTTTTCTCCTTTGCACAGAGCATTGGAACAAAAACAATTTCCCCCTGGGGATTTATAAAGTATTCTGAATGGATGTGTCAGGGGACCCTTCACATTCATGTATTATGTTAAGCACTCTTCTCACATTATGAAACCCTTGTCTATTTGATACAAAGCCATTTTGATCTGAATGTATAAAATGAGGGAGTATTTTCTCTAGTCTCATAGCTAGTACTTTGGCAATAATCTTTGCATCTTGATTTAATAATGAGATCGGTCTATGGGAACCACATTCTGTTGGGGGTTTTCCGGGCTTTGGTATAAGTGTGATCAGGGCACTTCGTAATGAAGGGGGCAAACACCTCTCTTCATAGGATTCTATGTACATATCTAACAGTGGCTTGATTAGTTTCTCTTGAAAAGTTTTACATACATCAATTGGAAGAGAATCAGGACCCGCGCTTTTACCACTCCTCATACTAAGAATAGCACAAGAGATATCTTCCAAGCTCAGCTTCTGATCAAGTTCCCGTTTAGTATTTTCGGATATACATGGAATATCCAGCCCCTCGAGGAATGTATTCTGACCTATGAACGATAAGAGAGTTTTATAGTAGGAAACGAAAGCATTGTTGTCGGATCTGAGGTTAAATGTCAGATAAGAGACAGACAGACAGATTGAAATGGGGTGAGAGAGAGAGGGTGGGGGTTAACATGCAACAAAGGGTTTCAAGCCGGAGTCGAGCCTGCGACCGCTGCAGTGAGGCATCACCTCTGTACATGGGGCACCGGCAATATCCACTACGCTACTGACGCCCCCTGAGTCTAATTTTTTAATTTGCCAGGCAAGTAATTTACACAGCTCCTCTCCGTGATAAAAACAAAACAAAACAAAAAAAAGTTTAAGCCTTAATAAGTTGTTTTCAGCCTTCACGGTGGAAAGCTCTTCATATTGTGCTTTGAGAGCAAATAATTCTTGTCTTATTTGAACTGAATTATACACATTGGCTATTCTTTCCAATTCTTTAATTTGTGAATCCAATTCATTCATTTTCTGTTTAAATCTATTACATTTGGAACTTGTGTAACTTATCATTTGCCCTCTAATATATGCTTTAAAGGCCTCCCATCTGATGACTGCAGATGTTTGGTCTGTTTTAGTTGCAAAGTATGAATTTATGTGTTCCCCTATGAATTTAATCAATGGTGTGCACAGACTTTTTGAAGGGCAGGGACGAAAAGAAAAAAAAAAGGGCACATACAACGCATTCTCACCACCGAAGAGGGCACTAAGTTCCATGTGTTTTCGAGGGAACTTTAGACATATATGTTATACAAATGGCACATTATATAGCCTTTAAACAGACTAGACAGACTACTCAAGTTAGTTTGTAGTTAGGATCAGCATCCACGAGAACTGTGTAGATTCGACATTGGACTGTGAAGAATACACAGAGACATGGATGTATGAAATAAAGAAATCCCTGGGGGGTTTCAGTTAAATTTTCAGTTAAGTAGATGCCATTTCCTGTATTCTAGTGCATGTTAACACCATATTAGCACCAGATAATCCAAACTGGTTCTGTGAGATATAGTTCTGGCTCAATACATTTCAAAAAAGGGCCCAACATAAAAGTCATTGCAACAGTAATGCTTTTACCAGCCAAGAGGGTAGTTTATCATGTTTTAACGAGCCAAAAGGGCAGTTTAGTGTGTTTTTCACCTCCAAAGAGGGCAGTTTAGTGTGCGTTTTGGCTCCCAGGAGGGCATTTTGGCTGCCAAGAGGGCACTTTAGTGTGCATTTTGGCTCCCAAGAGGGCACTTTAGTGCACATTTTCCAACAATTGGGCCATGAGGGGGGTGTCTCTTGGGTCTCTTGTACAAAAGCAACAGATGAATCAAGTTGTTTGAGCCTGGTTAGAACCTGTTTAAGCTTTGTAATTTTAGTCACTGTTAAGGACTGGCGAGAACCAGGAGGAACCCAAGTAGCAGGAGACAGGCGGCGTAAATATCACAATAATTTATTACAGAAACAGCAGCAAAAAACACAAAAATGGCTGCACGGAGAAGTGAGCTGCCTGGTGGTGGCAGGAGGCAAGAGCTCTGGAGAATAAGGCGGCGAGGCACCAAACTGTGAATGACAAAAAAAGAAGCAGGCAAAATACTCACAAGGCGAGGAAACTCAATTAAGAGTAGCACTACTGAACGAGACGGAATAATCTGGCACCGAAGTGAAGTCAGAGCTGGCTTTATAGTGAGGTAGATGAGATAAAATGGAAACCAGGTGTGCCTCGCCACCCCTGGTGGAAAAGTAGGTCAGCCCCGCCTCCGCCACACACCAACCCTGCAGGTCATGGAAGGACAGGAGAACAAAAAAAAAAAAGAAGGGGGACTGTCAACCACCGGTTTTAGGAGCAAGACTTGGAATACGGGGTGAACCTTGAGTGCTGCTGGGAGCTTTAGTCAGACGGCACTGGGATTGATGATGCGATCCACTGGGTAGGGTCCAATGAGCCTGGGGGGCATCTTCCGGGAATCCGTCTGGAAGGGAGGTCCCGTGATGACAACCAGACCTGCTGGCCAACCTTGTATTCTGGAGCAGGTGTGCGATGACGGTCTGCAATCCACCGGTTCCGGAATGCAGTCCTCTCCAGAGCGGCTCTGGCTTCCTGCCAGACCCGGTGGGCTCAACGGAACTGGACCTGGACCGAAGGGACTGCCACTTCGAGCTACTGGCTGGGGAATAGGGGAGGTTGAAACCTGTGGGTCGCCATGAAAGGTGACATCCCTGTCGCAGAGCTGACCATGGAGTTGTCGGAATATTCCACCCACGGTAGGTGAGAGCACCAGGAGGCTGGGAGACGGGAAGCCACACACCGCAATGCGGACTCCAGGTCCTGGTTGGCTCGCTCCGTCTGACCACTGGACTGTGGGTGGTATCCTGACGAGAGGCTGGTCGCGGTGCCCAAGGTGCGACAGAAGGCCTTCCATACCTGGGAGGTGAACTGGGGGCCTCTGTCAGATACCATGTCCTGGGGAATGCCATGGAGGTGGAAAACATATTGCACGAGCAGGTTGGCTGTTGCCAAGGCTGACGGGAGCTTGGGGAGAGGAACAAAGTGAACCGCCTTGGAAAAACGGTCCACTATGGTGAGTATCATGGTGTTTCCCTCCGATGGTGGAAGTCTGGTGATGAAGTCGCTATGTGGGACCAGGGACGGTGAGGAACAGGTAAAGGCAGCAGGAGACCAGCAGGGGCGCGATGAGAGGACTTGTTACAGGTGCAGACCGAACATGCAGAGATGAACTCCCTGGTGTCCGCAGTCATAGAAGGCCACCAAAATCGAATGAGAGAGAGTGTTCGATGGACCCTGGGATGACATGCCATGCGAGAGGAGTGTCCCCACTGGAGCACTGAGGATCTGGCCGGCGGAGAAACGAACAGTCGACCGGGGGGGCACTCATCGGGGCTGGGTGGTCCCAAAGCGCATCCTGGACCATCTGCTCCACCTCCCACCGGACCACTCCTACCATGCAGGATGGGGGAAGAATGATCTCCATAGCTGCTTCTTCCTCTGTGGGATCGAACTGACATGAAAGCGCGTCTGGTTTCTGGTTTTTGGAACCCGGCCGATAGGTGAGTGTGAGGTTGAATCTGCCCAGGAACAGAGCCCACCAAGCCTGGCGGGGGTTCAGCCGACAAGCAGAGCGAAGGTAGGACAGGTTCTTGTGATCAGTCCAAACGATGAAAGGATGAGCAGCTCCCTCCAGCCAGTGCCACCACTCCTGAAGAGCCAGGACCGTTGCCAGCAACTCTCAGTTCCCCACATCATAATTTCTCTCTGCTGGAGTGAGTTTTTGGTCGGCAGGCGAGCACTAGGAGAGGACGGCCCCCACCCCTGAATCAGAGGCGTCCACCTCAACCACAAACTGCAGCTTGGGATCTGGGTGAATCAGAATAGGTGCGTTAGTAAACATCTTCTTTAGCTTGTCAAAAGCACTCTGTGCCACCACAGACCATTCAAAAGGCTTCTTTACAGAGGTTAACTGGGTGAGAGGGGCAGCGATGTGGCTGTAGTCCCTAATGAACCTCCTGTAAAAATTTGCAAAGCCCAAAAATCTCTGTAGCTGCTTACGTGTAGAAGGGACCGGCCATTCCTCCACTGCTTTAACCTTAGCTGGGTCTGGTCTGAGCTGCCCCTTCTCCACCGCGTAGCCTAGGAAGTTCACTGAGATGTGAAATTCACATTTTTCAGCTCTGACAAACAGTTTGTTATCTAGAAGTCTTTTTAGGACCTCCCGGACATGGCCAACATGTTCCTCAGGAGTCTGTGAGAAAATCAAAATATCATCAAGATACACAAACCCTGTTTTGTTCAAGAAATCTCTCAATACATCATTTACAAGAGCCTGAAATACTTCAGGTGCATTAGTTAAACCAAAAGGCATGACTAAATACTCAAAATGTCCCAGATGTGTGTCGAACACAGTTTTCCACTCGTCCCCCTCTCTGATTCTAACCAGATGGTAAGCATTTCTCAAGTCCAGTTTTGAGAAGATGGTCGCATCGTGGAGAGGACCAAAAGCTGAGTCTATGAGGGGGAGCGGATATTTGGTCTTTACAGTGATTTCATTCAAACCTGTCTAGTCGATGCAGGGGCTTGTCCTTTTTCTCCACGAAGAAGAAACTGCTCCCATCGGAGATGAAGAGGAGCGGATGAGACCTGCGGCTAGTTGTTAATATATTTCTCCATGGATTCTTTTTCAGGTTTTGAGATGTACAGTCTTTTTGTGGGGAGAGATGCACCTGGGAGCAAGTCTATGCCATAATCATAAGGTCGGTGTGGAGGGAGTGACAGGGCTCGGTCCCACAAGTCATGATATTCACTGACCGAGGTCAAGTCAATTTTCTAGGGCGCACTTACTCCAATGGGGTTTTTCTCCGGAATGGTGTAGGCAGTGAGCATGGCAGTAACTACTCCAACTACGAACGGTGGCTGTGGTTTATGTGTGGGTTGTGTACTTTTGTAACCCGAGCACAATGGGAGTCAGAGGAGAAGAAATTATATACAGTTCAATAAATTCTTGTCTTGTGAGTGATGACCACCAGTAACTTGCCATCAATGGCCCGGACCTCCCTAGGCGAATCTAGCTTTATCAGTGAAAGGCTATTGCATGTGACAAAATCTGTGTCAATTAAGTTGTCGTCTGCCCCTGAATACACTAAAATCTGTACTGGAGTAGTCTGTTGAGCGTGGTGCAACATACCCTTAACTTGTAGGCGGCATGAGGAGGTTGTGGAAGTGGTAGTTTGGCTCATCAGCGCCCCCTTACCTACTGATGAGCCCAGTCTTTTGGTAACTCTGGACACTGAGCCAAGAAATGGCCCTCCCGACCACAGTAGATGCAGAGTTGGTTGTGCAGGCGCCGTTGTCTCTCTGCCGGAGTCAGCCGTGTTTGTTCCAACTGCATCAGCTCTTCTTCGGTCCCTGGGGCTGAAATGCCGGGGCGAGAAGTGTTGGAGGTCAGCAGGGGTTGTGAGGAAGAGGAACTAGTGGATGCGTGGCTGAATGGAGTGGGGGTGGAAGCACGGGGCCTCTGCCTATCTGCTCTCTCCCTGTCTCTTTTCCTCATTCTGTTATCCAAACGAATAGCTAAATCAATGAGCCCGTTTAATGACGCAGTTTCGTCTCATACCGCCAACTCGTCTTTTACATTCCTCGATAACCCCTTACAAAAAATAGCTAATAAAGCTGAGTCATTCCAACCTCTTTCTACTGCAAGAATGCGGAAGGAAACCACATATTGGGAGACAGACTGGCTGCCCTGTCGTAAATCTAATAATTTACTCGTAGTTTCTCTACCTTTGAGGGGATGATCAAAAACCTTTCATTTCATCAGAAAAACAGGCGTAATCTGAACAAATATCACGGTGTTGGCTGGAGACGGTTTAGGCCCAAGCTGTGACCTGTCCCAAAAGCAAACTCAATGCAAAAGCTACTTTCGAAGCATGAGTGGCATAAGTAACAGGTTGCTGACTGAAAACTAGTGAGCACTGATGTAAGAACTGAGCACATGTCCCTAAATTTCCTTCATACCTGGCGGGGATGGGTTGTATGGTTCTCAGGGCTGGAGGGTGGGGCCGCTGGGTGGATTCTCCGGCAGTGTCGGTGGAGCAGGAGGCTGCGTGGAGGTTCCGGAGGAGGCGAGCCTGTCCGCGACCGCTCTGTCTCTGCTGGGTCCATATTGGCCAGTTAATTCTGTTAAGGACTGGCAAAAACCCGAAGGAACCCAAGTAGCAGGAGACACGCGGAGTAAATATCACAATAATTTATTACAAAAACAGCAGCAAAAAACACAAAAACGGCTGCACGGAGAAGTGAGCTGCCTGGTGGTGGTAGGAGGCGAGAGTTCTGGAGACTAAGGCGGTGAGGCACCAAACTGTGAATGACAGAGACAAAAAACACGAGTCAGTGGAGCTGGTCAAAAAAGAAGCAGGCAAAATACTCAGGAGTAGTGATGGCAGTGCGTCACTGAAGCTTCGATACATGCTTCAAACCCTGGACTACAAACCACTGCTTCAAAGCTTGCTTTAGTGCGGAAAAAATCACGTGACATATGACGTCCGAAGCAGCAACTGCTTCGTGCTTGAATGAATCACCTGACTGGTTCGCCCCCTGCCATAGTTACAAAAGCACACCCAACCTATGCCATATTTTCCCAGCACTCTCTCCTCAATAACACAATACACACATTCATCAGTCTTTATTTGTAAATAGAACATATTCAGTCTGGTGTGTGTGCGCATCAATTTTCAAAGCAGACATTTAAACCCAAGGGTGATCAAAGCAAAGATGCTTCAGAACCCAAGTAAAGTAGTTTCCCCAACACTGCTCATTGACTTCAATGTGTGTGTGTGTGCGTAATTAAACGCCGCCTGTCCACCAACTAGCCTGCCTAATTTCGCCAGGAGAGGTCACTGTAACTGAAGCTTCAAGTAATGAACCCTTTTTCGAAACAATTGGCTCAAGTGGTTCAGTGCTTCACAAAAGCTTCATTTGCCCATCACTACTCAGGAGGCGAAGAAACTCAAGTAAGGGTAGCGCTACTGAACGAGACGGAAATGATGCACCGAAGTGAAGTAGAAAAAAAAGTAGGTCAGCCCCGCCTCCGCCACACACCAGCCCTGCAGGTCATGGCAGGACAGGAGAACAAAAAAAAATAAAAAACACAACACAAGAGCAGCCACAAAACATGCATCAAAAAACTCAACCCATAACACATACCCCTTACATTCTTAATCGAAGTGATTTTAGTCTAATTTAAAACCCAATATGTACATAATGTTTATAGATTTAAATTGATGATATGACTGTTGCTTTTGTGTGGAGAATACCTTGAGAGTTTGGCATTGCATTGAGATGCACCGTGAGACATGTAAACACAAAAAGTAAATAAATAAAATAACATTAAATACTGCCGGAAATAAACCCTTATAGCTGTCTACACAAAACATGACAGCTTTGCTTACTCTCCCCCTCTCCCCCTTCACTAGGGATGCAGCCTAGGTAATTGCTCCAACTGATCCTGTGTGAAAACAAGGGAGCAGTTAACTAAACTAAACCTTCGTCTGTTGTAAAATCAAAACCAAAATGCATTTGTGTTTCCTGGCAAATTGTACACTTGCATGCCCTATTTATATCTAGTTGTGTACAATCTACCCACATATATCTATATGGGGTTTTTAGGTTTGTGATAAGATATTCATTTACAATCTCCTATATTCACTCTCACACACACACACACACACACACACACACACACACACACACACACACACACACACACACACACACACACACACACCATCTAGCCCCACACCTATGTAAACAAATCTACATACTATACCTGCATACATTATACTATTTAGGGACCAACAAAACTGAACATGAACTAACCTTCTTCGACTCTTATTACCACAAATTAAATCAAGTCTGCTGTCTATCTTTACAATAATAACTAAATTATCCAAATAATAAACTTTGAGTGTGCCTTTAGAAATCTAAAATGAACTAAAGTATATTCAGAGCGGGTGAGAAAACTAAACCAACCCACGACTGTTTGTTTAGCTCTTTGCCAAATAATAATTATAAAAGGGAAAACTCTTACTCTTACTTATTTTTACCATTTTCCTTGCTTGAATGTATGCGAGATTACTACCTATAAACAAATGAAAAAAAAAAATAGTTGTATAAACCACAATAACATTACGTTATATTGTTTAATGCCCCCTTATGAAGTTGTTGCAAGCGCTCTGGGGCTCCCTTCAGTTCTCACAGGCTTCCTCTGGTCACCGCAAACCCCGCACAAACTTCTCGGCTTCCTCAGGAGAATTAAACTGTGTTTGACCCTCTGTCCTTAGGCGAAGCTTGGCTGGATACATCACACTGTAGCAAATGTTCAGGGATCTCAGCTGTTGCTTCACCCTGTCGAATTCCCAACAGAAAGCAAAATGTGGTAATGTGGTATGTGTCCCCTCTGAGGTGCAGGAAACAGTTGAAGCATTACCCAGTCTGACAAGTGAGTCTCAAGTCATGAGAGTAAAACTGAAGAGACGACTGTTTAAGAGAGGTCATCCGCTGTTCCAGACTGTTACCTGGTCCAAACTAGTGCAGGTGCTGCATAAACTCAAAGAAATTCACCCACAGTATGAGGACATAACCATCAGAGATGAGCCTGAGTTATGTGACCCAACACTTCCTGATGAAGATAATGATGAGGATGAAACAATGGCGGATGATGATTATGATGAAGCTAATCTAATGGAAATTGACAGATGTGAGAAAAGTGCACTGTGTGAGGCAGAAAATGAGCCCGAAAATGAGCAGGATATTGAAATGTTGTATTATATTGTATATTGTAGCAGAGAGATGACTCAGAACAAGAAGGTGATCTACCAAATGGTGGGTTTGCCCTTGAAAGTTGTCTTCAGCCATGTGCTGTTAGAGAGAGTGTTTTAGTGAAGGAATCCACTTGTTGCCTCTGCTGAAAGAAACCGTCTAGTTAGCTTTTTCAGAACACCTATGTAGGGTTCTCTAAAAATGAGTAAAAACATTCATTTTCTATTTTACTGTGGTTTTGTAATCTGAGTGATGGTAAAAAAATATGCGGATTCTGCCTTTATATTGCTTTTAAAACACAGACTAAGATAGGACTTAATTTCCCAGAATCCTCTGGTTTTTCGGGTTTTCCTTTAGTCCTGTTGAAGTGAATATTGTTCATATATTAACTCTGTAATTCATGTTTTGTAGTGTTTGAAAGTATTCTCTGGTTGATAAAAATTATAGAGGTTAGGTTTTGTGTGTTTTAATAAAAAGACTAGAGTTTTCTCCAGGAGGAAGTATCCCAGACTCCACCGGGACAGTGAAGGAGCTGGCTGCATTTTCCTCATCGGCAGAGGCAGAGAGAGCTAAGTCAATGTTTGGAGACTCGAACTAAAAGTAGGCCCAGATATTGCACTGCCCAGAGAGACTTTAACCGGCCACAGTACTCTTTTCACATATCTCAGTCGAGTGTGAGTAGTTTACACAACGGTGATGTTTACGAGCCGCGCTAGCATGGACTCCGCTACTAGCTCGTGCTGAGCGTTAGCTCAGTTACAGAGGACTAGCCGACTTCACCAAAGGGTGCAAGCTTCTCGTGAAGATTGATGCACTGTTAATCTTGCAGTCAAGTATTTTATACCCATAATGCGTGGTTGTGACCGTCACCCACCCTCCCTGGAGACTAGCCTATCAGCCTTTATTGGAAAAACGTCCTAATATGAGCCAGAGAGGGCCGTGATACACCAAGGTGTGTCAAGGGGAAAGTAAGGAACAAGCAAGGGGGAGGGGGCAGGTGCTCAAGTCCTGAATTATACAGTGACAGTGCATGCGGAGAAGAAGGAGGGAAAACAAACAAACAAATAAACAAACAAACAAAACGGGACAAACAGGCAGTGTAGCTAATGTATTGTGGCCTTGAGGTGGTTGTGCTCCATGCAGATTATCAAAAATAAACATATACATGACTACTATACTGTACTGAGAAACAAAAACAAAAGAGAAGTCTATACTGAACACCAAAAATGTGAGAGTCTTGGTGGAGGGGGAAAGCCCGACTGTAGAGAAGAGAGAGCGCAGTGTGGAAGGTTTGAGAAGCAAGTGGGCCCCTTTGAAGTGAACCCATCGGTTCTTTGCGATGCGTCACGGGGCTGAAGTATCGAACATGCATGCGTGTATTTGAACCCTCCCAATGTGTTTATGAAAACCAACACCAGGGTCCAGGGCCGGCCCTGCGGGGGAAGGGGGGCGGCCCGTCACCCCAAGAGGCCAGAGGCCACAGGACACCCCGTATGCCCCAGGACCTGGGGTGGCAATGCCCCCCCCCCCCCAGAGAGCCAAAGACACACCCCAGACAGGCGGGACAGGAGGGCCCAACCACCCACCGCCCCATCAGGGAGCTCCCCAATCCATCCGTGGTCTGCGCCTCGAAGAGTGAGTGTAAGTGGTGCGTTAAAAACTGTGGAATGTGTGTGGAGAGTGAACTAAATGTGGTTTAGGAGGCCAAGCCAGTGTGGGCCCGGCCCGAAGGCTGGAGGGATGGATGACAGGGGCTAGAAGGCGGCGCCGCAAGGCCCCCAGCGCCCATGGACAGCGGGCCAGACGGGCCCCAAGGAAACCCAACAGGCCCCCACCCAACCCCGCCCCCCAAGCAACTGCAGCGCCAGGCCCCCGCAATGGTCCCGACCTGGGTCACACCGTCCGCAGCAAATCGACCCTCAGCAGAAGGACGAGACACGCCACCAGGGAGCACGGAAGACGAGCCCCACCCAGCCCCCCCGCACCCCGACGCGCTGGAGCACAGGCCAACCCGCAACTCCGCCAGTACCAGTCAGGCATTGAAATATCAAATAAAACAAATGAGCCAATAAAACAAAGTGACTCAAGTAAGGCCAGTATTGTGCTTTTTGGAACTACACTCCTATTTCTTCTCCTTCTTCTCCTCTACCTTCAAAACATGTATGTTTTTCTTGATGAAAATCAGCATCTCAACCCTGTCAGCTGAGAGCCTGTTCCTTTTCTCATCAAGGACATTTGCAACAGCGCTAAAAAGTCTCTCACTGTCCACAGAGCTGCAGGGGGCACAGAGATACTTGGTAGCAACAGCAGCAAGTGAGGGGAACTGAGTGGCATGTTCTTTCCAGTACTCAAGTGGATCGCTTCTCTGGGGGGTGGTTTGCTCTGAGAGGTAGTTCTGCACCTGCACCTCTGCTGATGTGGTACTCACAGACCGGGCCTGTGACTGCCTCTCTTGTAAGATCTCCTCAAAGGCGCTTGCCAGGCTGCTGCTTCCTTCATGACGTGGGGACTTGCTCACTGGCTCTGCTGCCGCTGGCTCTCTGCTGGTGGTGGCCCTCCTCTCCTCCGTCTTCTTTGCCACCTCCTGGATGAGGTGGTCTTTGGCAAGCGTCAGGTGGGCTGACTTGGTGAAGAAACTAAAAAAAGATAAATGTAACATTACACACAATTTAAAACAACCTAAGAAAGACACACCACATAGCACAGCATAGGCAACTAAATTACACATGTACTCAATAAATATACAATTAAAAATCTAACAATATAACAAACTCTACATTGAAAGGGAAATAAAATATTGGCTTAATTCCGGTGTGTGGTGATGACTTTATAATGATCATGTTGCACAAAAGGTCCATTTTAATTTAACTGTACTTGCCCATCTTTGTATCTGGGGTCGAGTAGAGTGGCCATGTAGAAGAGTGGCTCTGTTTCCACATTAGCAAAGCGTTTCTCCACTGCCTCCAGGAGAGTCCTCTTCATGGTCCTGATTCCCTGGTCATGCTCTTCCTCTCGAGACAGAACACGTCTGAGGACTAATGAATGAATGAACGAATGAATGAATGAACGAATGAATGAATGAATGGAAGGGATGATGGTTTGTTTCAAACTAACAATATAAATAAAATGTTACAATACAAAATGATTAAAAAAAATATCTGTAATGGCAGGCAACACATCAGCTGCAGATGCAGTCTCTCTGCTCACATCCCTGGTCAGCTCTTCAAAGGGAAAAAGCACCTCCGCTGTCTTCGTCATCAGCTCCCACTGGTTGGCTGTCAGTGTCGCTGGTAGAGTGCGTTCAGCAGCATACACACTGAGAGCCCGTTTTTGTTCCAACAGACTCTGCAGCATGTAGAGGCTGCTGTTCCATCTCGTCTGCATAATAATAAATATAAAATATCATTAAGAGTGTGCTTTCATTCACTTTATTTTTGTGCAGAGTACTATTATGGCTGTGCAATGGATAGACTCTGTCTTCTTATGGCTATGTTGTTATTATTTATTTTTATTAGTGTTCAGCACTTTGGTCGACTGATGTAGTTTTTAAATGTGCTTTATAAATAAAGTTGACGTTGACTATGACAAAGAAATTGTGTTGGCAAGCCAGGTGCAGAGCAAAGTATTTATTTAGTACTAAAAAGTGCATGGGAATAAATAATAGGATAAAATAGTAATAATGGATAAAAATAAATAATGGAAAGAGGAATCTCACCTGCACATCTTGCTGCAGGCGCTTGACATCCATGTATATTGCGTCGGGTGTTTGTTTTTCAAGTGCCGTATCAAGTTTGTTGTGTTAAAAGCAGCTTTGTCCTTACCACCCCTCGATATCCCAATTTTACATGTCTGACAGTTTGCGACAGCGTCGTTCTCGTCATTCACTTTGAAAAATTTCCACACAGCAGACATGATAGCACGCGCCTCAGCTTCAAAACAAACTGACATACTCTGCGCATGCGTTGTTTCTGTGAGGCTGTCTGGCTGTGTGCCGTTTGACACAGACATGTCTGACTCTGTAAACAGTAGTCTGGGGCCATTAATGGGCCGTTTTGGTAAGGAAACGGAAAAAGGACGAGAGAGACAGGATCCGGAATTCGATGGATGCGCCTTTCCGTAAAAATAAAAGCACCAACCTAATAAAAATGCGGTGAAACTTTTAATTTAAAGAATATAATTTACAAGAAAAGCCCCAAGCCATTAAGTTAATCGATTTTCTTACACTCCTCATCACCCTAAATCGATGGTGCGCCAGAATTTAAAGTTTTACTATGCTGAACACTTTTAGTCTGGTGAATTTGGTGAATTCCGGATCCGCTCTCTAGACCGGAACCAGAATCAAGACAAAATTCAGAGTGAATAGACACCAGGCTCTTAGTAAACGGTGGTAGTAAATACTATCTTATTCTAATTTATTTTGAATCACCAATAGCCCATATATTAAAAATCTGATAAAAATAATGACTTTAAATATACTTATATGTATATTATATAAATCCGATCCCTGATCGGGTCATAACGTCCGAGTTCCGATCGAGTCTGCAGTCACGTGATCGGCCCCGATTTCCGATCACGTGATCGGATCGGGACATCCCTACATATGACACAACAGTCTTTCTAGACTTGTAATATTTATATGTACAGGTGGCATATGCTCACAGGCTGAGTGGCACTATACAGACACGTTTAGTGAGAGAATAAATGGTGACCATTTTTCTGTGAAGTATGTTAATTGATTTCTGTGGCCAGCAGAAATTTTCTCCAGCGAAATATGTTCTACAAGGAGATTCAGCCAATGGTTGATGTTGAGGGTCTGTTTATCTTTCCAATTGACTAGGATTGTTTTCTTGGCGATGGCGAGAGCTACAAGAAGAGAGTTGCAGTGGCTGCTTGGGAGGTCAATTGTCATCAGGTCACCAATTAAGCACAGGTTGGGAGATAGTGGGATCCTGCAGTCCAAAATGGAGGAGAGTTTTTGAGTGACTGTTGACCAGAAGTGCTGGATGGGTGAACATAACCAGAGTGCATGAAAGTAGGTGTCTGCAGTGTTCTGAGTACACTGAGTGCATGTGTCAGATTGACTAAAGCCCATTCTATTCATCTTTTGTTGGGTGATGTGTGTTCTGTGGAGTTCTTTAAATTGGATAACTTGTATATTAGTGTGTCTTGTCATCTTAAATGTATTTTTGCATATCTGAGTTCAGAAGTCAGGGTCCGGTGATACACCCAGCTCCTTTTCCCATTTTAAAATTGGTAAATGTATAGAGCCAGTCTTTGACAGTAATTTATAAATCTTAGAAAGGTTCTTCTTATTACTCGGAGAAAGCATTGTAATATGTTTGGCAAATTCTGGTGGCTGCAAAGTGTCTTGAGGCGCTGGAATTCTCTTCTTGATTGTTTTTATCAGTTGTAAATAGCCTATTGTAGAAAATTTCCATTTCTTATTTCAAAAGTTTGAAATAAGTTTGTGTATGTCATAAGTATATTGTCTTGGAAAAGGTGGTGGAGATGAGTTACTCCCTTCAGCTCCCATGTGCTAAAATGGAGAGGTCTTTTGTTGATTTCAAAATCCGGGTTGTGCCAGATTGGAGAGAGCAAGCAAGGTTCTATCTGAGAGTTTGTGATTTCTAGTGTTTTCCACCAGGCTGACAAGGTGGAAGCAATCATTGGGTTCTTAAAACAGTTATGACGTCTGAGTGTAGTGGTGATAAATGGGAGGTCAGAAAGTTTTATATTGTTGCAGTCCGCCTGTTCTAGTTCGAGCCAGGAGTTGTGGTCTTCGTTAGGATATAACCATTTGGATAGGTATTGTAGCTGGTTAGCCAAATAGTAATGTTTAAAGTTAGGAGCATCCAAACCCCCTTCCAGTTTGTTTTTCTGAAGGGTGCTTAGGCTAATTTTTGTTGTTTTGTTCTTTGAGTAAAATTTTATAATTGCAGAATCTAATGACAGGAACCATTTCGATGTGGGTGTGAATGGAATCATGGAAAAAAAATAGTTAATTTGGGGTAGAATTTTCATTTTAACTGTGGCTATTCGACCCAGGAGGGAGATGGGAAGATTATTCCAGCGCTTCAGGTCACCACAGATCTTATCTAGCAGCGGGCTAAAGTTCAAGTGGACCAAGTCTGATAGTTTGGATGAAATATTTATGCCAAGATATCTTATGTTGCCCACAGGGAGAGGAAATTTTTGGTCTGCAGGATTCTTAGAGTTCTCCGTTATTGGCAGTATTGTCGATTTGGACCAGTTGATGGAGTAGTCCGAAAATTTAGAAAAATTTGTTATGAGATTAAATACTTCATGTATATTCCCTCTGCGGTATTTGAGTCTCCAGCCATCGCCAAGCCCAAAATCATCCATATATTCCTGTATTACCTTAGCCGATTGTGATTGCTTTGTGTGCACTGAGTTACTAGATCGGTCTAATGAAGCATTTAGGACTGTGTTAAAGTCTCCTACAATTATAGTTGTCGAGCTGCTTGATAGGTTAGATAGTAGAGAGAAGACTGAGTGAAAGAAGGCTGGATCATCATTATTAGGGGCATACAGATTAACGATTGTATATAATTTGATTTGAAGATTGTTGCCTGAATAATGATGTAGCGGCCTTCTGGGTCTGTTACCGTGCTGTTTAAAGTAAATGGTAGTCTCTTGTGGACCATGATAGGGACACCTCTTTGTCTGTTGTTATAGCAGGATGAAAAAAATTGATTAAAATTTGGATCTTTAAGAGATTTTTCTTCTGACTTTAGCAAGTGGGTTTCTTGTAGGAGGAAAATATCTGTTTTCAATTTTGTGACAAAGTCCATCACTTTAATTTTTTTTGCCTGTGAGCGGATGCCATGTACATTCCAGGAAAGTTTAGGTGTGACATTGACAAAGTGGGGGTTTTATCATACTGTGTGTGGGTATGGAAAATAATCTGTGTGTGTTTCTATGTGAGTTTCTATTGCACAATTAATTGCATTGCAATCACAGGAATGCTTAATTATCTGTTGCAGGAGAAATGTGTAAGAATACCATTTTGAATGAAATATACATGCCTATATTTATTTATTTATTTCAAGAATAGTGCAGCCCCAATATATATACATGCATACACACATCTTTTGATTTTTTTTTATATTCCTTGGATAATACAATTAAGCTATGGTTCTACTTTGTTGTGTGGTTTTAGGGGCACTTATCTCACTTAGAAGAGCCATGGGGTGGTGGTAGAGTTGCGGAACAGTTGACCATCTGTAAGCTGCATTCTCAATGCATATTCCTGCATTGTGTATCACACCAGCTACATAACCAAAAAAGAATCTTTCTGACTTTCTGGACTTTCTGAGTACCTCAAAACAGTCATTCAGTACTCCAACAGAGACAATGTCAATGAATGTGATGAAATGAGGGAAGTCATGCAGGCATACTCAGAAAAGAGAGAGATCGGTGCTCAGGAGTGCGTGGCCCGTGCATGTTGCATTAACCTGAACAAGTGTTCACGTGGTGTCATATTCATACCAAGAGACGCAGTGAAAATGAGCCATCCCCTTACGCATCTGAAGAACACAACACCAGATTGTTCAGATGTTTGGATGACATCTCTGACTGACAAATACAAAGCCAGACCTGAAACACCAGAGGTTGAGGAGATGTGTTTGGCTGATTTTGTCACTACCTGCAGAATTGTCTATGGCTGGCAGAAAAAAGGTAAAGATGTTTTGCCCCTCCTCAACGAGATGGGATTTGTGCAAAGGCGGAAAAATGATAAACCTGCTTTCATCAGATATCATCGCTGATCACAGGAAAAATATCCTGAGAAATTTTATTGCACATTACTAAAACTGTACCCACCAATCAGACCCGGAACTGAAAAGACTGTATTTTCCCACATACAAGTCCTTCTACAGCAGTGGCTACTGGCTAGACACATTGGCATATGGTGATATATTGGGCTGCTGGTGTTAATGCCCACCGAAAGGAATTTACTGCCGTCTATAGGCCAGACTTTTTCATAGCTTTTTTTTGCACCTTTCAGGTTGAGTGTAGTGACCGTGAGAATTGCAGCTTTAAATTCTAAACATCATGACCCATGGTGTATGTTTAAGATGTAACAATAGAAACAAGATTGTACGTAGCCACACCCAGGATGGTGACAGAGAAATAAAGGAGTATCCAGAGCATAGATGTCTAGGCCTTAGACAATCTTGCCCCAAAGAGTCCCTTCCAGACTAACTACTTTTTCATTCCCATAAGTTTCAGTGGTTTCCATAAGAACCATGTTATAAAGGGCATCAGACCTAAACAAAAAAATAAACAATATCGAGGAAATAAAACATGTTGAATAAAAAGGGGTGCTGACCTATTCCTTACTGTTAGAGCCTGATTATCCTCGTAAGACCTGAACTCTTGTTTGTTATGCATTTTTAATTTCCCCTAGCTATTTGGGATGAAAAGGACCTGATTAATATAAAAAAGTAAACACTGTCTTTGAACGGTAAATAGTTTTGGAAAAAATTACGTCCTCATATGGAGATAATGAGTTTGTTTTTAATAGTCACAATTCTGTAGTCAGGTATGAGAAAGCTTTATTTCATTGCCTGAACACTGTTATGCAAAACCAAAATCACAAACAATGAAACATTCATCCAATGTTTTGTAACTCAATAGGTTAGGGGTCACTGTTAAAGTTCAAAGCTGTTCAAAACAGGTAATTTCAGTGCCTGAACATGACTGTGCAAAAGCAAAATTGCAAATAATGCAACATATGAAAAAGCCTTGTGAGCCTTTTTTTTTTTTTTTTTTTTTTTTAACTCTGTATGAAATGTCTTTGCTCCGTTCTCCAAGCAAGGAATGTCCAATTTGTCTGTAGAAACAGTCTCACACCTAATTGGCCTGTGTGAAATTCTGCGATAATTCAATAATAAAGTCTCAATATCCTCAAACAAGATGATAAAGTCCAAATGTCCTCAAATGAGTACTTCCTAATTAACAGCATCTTAGCTTGTTACTGTTGCTAAAATT
Organism: Epinephelus awoara; assembly: GCA_035609425.1. NCBI lineage: Eukaryota > Metazoa > Chordata > Actinopteri > Perciformes > Serranidae > Epinephelus > Epinephelus awoara. The sequence goes on along the minus strand of CM069316.1, from coordinate 29,731,012 downwards.
GGTGAAATTTGTATTCCATTTCAAACTACAAATAATATTAGGCATATACAACCGGAGTGATCAGGTGTTTTTTTACCTTGTCCACTTTTGTGTTGGGATTGAACCCAAAATGTAATGTCCTCATTATGAGGACACAATGTTGCAGGAGGATATGGAATTTGTGGTATGTGAAATAGAGTGATTCCCTTGAAATTTTTAGGTAGCTGGAATATCCATTCACACACTAATTTTCATTTTATTAAATGATAGACGCTAATGCTTTGGTCTATGTTAAGGCACTGCAGTAAGTCTGTCTTCACCCCCCTCCTTAGTTTTGTCTGTGTGCTGACATAGGCATGTTCTCCCCTTCCTGGTTTTCCTGGTTCCCTGCTCTGCTAATCATACTCACATGCCAACTGGCTTCACCTGCACGCCACACTTACTTCACCGTCTGCCCATGCCAACTTCAATTTAACCTCCTCCACTCCATCCCACAGACCCCGGACTCCAATCATTTCAATTTCTTGAAATGACAGTAAACCTTTTTCATCATACTCATCCTGTGTTCTGTGCTTGGGTTTCCCTCGTGTTCGTAACAGTCCAGCCCTTATTACCATAATGATCTGTTTTTGAGTGAATGTAAATTTGATAGAGAGGAGAAATCAGATTATCTGTGTCCCCCTTTTTGCACTTTTGCCAGTGAAACCTTATGCATTAGATTTAGTGCAACCAATCATTTCACCATATAAACCTATTATTTTAACTAGGCCTACATACTGTAAGCTGCTTAAAAGAGTGAGAATACTAAAGGGAATAATATGACAGTTACTGCTGTCAAAATCTTTAGACAGAGGATGGAAAGTAACAACACTGTTCATGTCTTGTTTCCCCAAATTACTGTGACAGCATATTGTGCAAAGTTTGTTGAATATAAAAGTTACAGGATCACTGACACAAAGTAATTTTCCAAGAACTAAAGTCTCCGGATATCTATCAGGCAGAGTTAACCTTGTAATAGGTTATGTACATTTTATCCCACCTGATGAAGCTCCTTCTCCTTAAACTCAGCTTTTCACAGCCTTGCGGTGACGCCAAGATGCTCCAGTTGTTCCACGGCCTCCCATGCAGAGTTTAAGATCTTTTCACTGTTGTTCAAGGTAACTCTAAGCACCTTTGGATAACATCACCTGAATTTGATCCTGCACTCCTTCAGCTGACATTGAATCTCTCCATACTCCTTGGCAAATGGGAGATGTTTTCCTTGTGGGCTCTCTCCAAGAAAGCCCTCTCTGACAGAAATCTATTTATTCTGACTCAAACCACAACTTTCTACCTAATCTTAACAAAGAGATCCCTTTCTTGTAGAAAGCCCTATAGGAAAATGTCTCCCAACTGCTACTCCTTGTGCCTCTGCTGCAGGGCTGTAGAGTAGTCATAATCAAATGTGATACAGTTTCCTTCAAACTGAAAGTCTTTTGTGTTCCAACCATACAGGATCTATTGCTGTTTTGAAAAGTGGAGAACTTAAACCACACCCAATCTGGAGATATTTGGGTTTGTGGGTTTTCATGCAAGAGACCTGTGAGCGCGCTTGATACTGAGATCATCTTTTTCAGGTAGTTTGAAAGCCACTTTCTGCCAAACATCATCGCCCTTGGTCCCTTCCTTCACTCAACAGATGTGCAGATTCAATGCAGTCTCACGATGAAGTCGTTGAAAACTGGCACTTGGTCACTGACTTTTGGTATCAGACACTGAGAAAAAAAAAAGTCCTTTGGCATGAAAAGTGGCCGGTTACCATAATTTTTTAATGGTGCCTAGCGGCATTGGGTGTTAACGCAGAGGGACAACAATGGAAAGTAGGGTGGGCAGGAGGGGTGGTGGATGGGTTCAACCCAACCATGTGTTTGTGTTGGCTTAAGGTAACCCAGTGCATTTGTTGTTAAAGCAAAAAATTGTCAATTCGTGGTACTGCACTGATGTAGTGTGTTTATTTATAAAGACACACATGTATGCAAACTTTACATTTCCTGTAAAAACAGAAGTGCATTTTTAAAACAGACAATGTATGCAACAGGCTTAAGTTGACACAGTGTCCCAGAATATCAACATGTGTGACAAAGTCCAACACCAAATGCCGATATGTGATAAGGTCAGAGTGAGAAGGTTATGGCAGTTTGGACCGTCTTGAACGATTTTTCATTGTCCTCACGGAGCCCTTCTAAATTAAGTTTTTTTTAACATATGATGTAAGCTAGCAGTTGGTCTGCACATGCTTCGTGATCCTCCATGTGTCTCACTCTTTGCTCGGCTTCGCCAGTTCTTTTTTTTTTTTTTTGACTTTTTTTTGTTCATTTATACCGTTAAGTAATTCTTCAATTTTGTCCAGCCTGTCAAGCTAGCTTCCAGGCTGGTTGTAGATTTTTTTATCCCTTCATTTTTGTTGCGCCTACTGAGTCCAGTGAAGTGTTTATTTGTTTACTATATAGACATATGACTTAACACAGCATTTAATAAAACATATACTTTTATTTATTTGGTGCAAGACAGTCATTGCACTAATCACTTCATTTTCATCCCATTGTCATTCCACAACAAAAAAATCATTCATAATCAACATCACTGTCAACAAAACCACAACAAGCAATCAAACGGCAATCCTTAGAGGCTATAGTATGCATGAAGCCACGAGTTTCAACTCCTTACACAGGAGTACACACACTAGCTTATTATACTTGCAGAAGGCATGTAACATCAGATCTTACATTGTAGCCAGTTCTGGATAGGGGGGGCACACAAACATTGTATTCATTAAGACCACATGACATCACAGTGTTTTCACACTGCCATATTTGTGTCTGCCCACAGCAGTCAGGTCACAGGTCACAGCGTTGTCATGTTACCAAAACAAGTAGAGTAGGAGGAAAATCAGCGAGAGACCGAAAATTTATGTTCATTGAATGATGCCAGGAATACAGTATGTTGTGCTGTTGGCTGTGATACCAGTTGACAAAGAAACCGCAGACTGCAGTGTTATTCCATCCCAAAGGATGTAGACCGGTGGAATAAATGGTTGGCTGAGATAAGAAGAGACCACTGGCAGCCAACAGCTTACTCCAGGTTGTGCAGTCAACACTTTGTGTCCGGTAAGTCCTCAACTCTATCAATTTTTTTATTTTAGTCTTTGAAAACCCATTACAAAACACGCGAAACATGATTAACTTCAGATGCCATATGATTAACCCCGACAGCATGCTAAAGTGCAAATGTTTAGTAAACAGCTTTTTTTCAGCTGATAATAATTGTTTCTGGTAGTGAAGTAGTGTTACTGACTGATCCTGCTCAAAATCTTGACAGTTTAGTGCAAACTGTTGAAAACCTACATTTTATTTTAAAAATGTGGTGTGGAGTGCCCTCTACAGCTTGAAACCTGGTTACTACATTTGAATTTACATTACTTTACATTGGAGGCGAATGACTCTTTTCGAGGCGAATGACGTCACTAACTGTCCACGCTAAAGCCTGCCCTCCTC